>JAHWGI010000957.1:0-210878 GCA_029379305.1 Frankliniella fusca | reverse complement strand
AGCCCGCCCTTCTGCTTTGAAAAAGCATAAAAGCGGGCTTATGCAAACGACCTCGTGTCTGTCTGTCTGTCTGTGTGTCTGTCTGTTCCACTAGAAGGAGATGAGCTAGAGACTTGAAATTTTCAGGGTGTCTACAGTTTTACTCCTAGACAACGAAACGCCTACGGCAAATCCTGCCAACCCTCATTAAGGCACTGAAAAAAATTATAAAAGTTTTCACGGAATTATTCAACTTTTTCCAACCCCGTCGACCCGTACCTCTCCGGAAGCGTCTTTTCGCGTCTAGTTCAATGGTGCACGCCGTTTTACGAAAAAATGGACCCAGCTCGCGACTACACTGTAAAAAGCACCCGTAATTGGTCCAGTTTTCAACTTTTCTCAACTCCATCGAGCTGCACCTTCCCGGAAGCGTCTTTTCGCGTCCAGTTCGATGGCGCCCACCGTTTTTTCGATAAAAAGGACCCAACTCGCGACTACACTGTAAAAAGCACCCAAAATTGACCCACTTTTTAACTTTTACGAACCCCATCGACCCGCACCTCTCTAGAACCGTCTTTTCGAGCGCAATTCAGTGGTGCCAACCGTTTTTCAATTTCCAGTGTTGCCAATCGTCAAAAGTCAAACATTTCTATTATTTTCGACATTTCTCGATATTTTCCGATATTTTCGACATTTTTCGTTGTTTTTCGATATTTTTTGATATAATTCGACATTTTCGATATTTTTCGACATTTTCGATAATTTTCGATATTTTTCGATAATTTTCGATAATTTTTGATATTTTTTGACATTTTTGATAATTTTCGATGTTTTTTGATATTTTGCGACATTTTGGACATATTCCGACATATTTCGATATTTGTAAACATTTTTGACAATTTTTGATATTCTTCGACATTTTTCGACATTATCCCTCATTTTTCGATGTTTTTCGACATTTTCCATATTTTTCGATAGATCTCAACATTTTTGAGATATTTCGAGATTTTGCGATATTTTTTACAAATTTCTACATATTTCGACAATTTTCGACATATCTCGACAATTTTTGAAATTTTCGACACCCCTCGACGCCTATACCATTAAAATTGGTTCGACGAGCGTAATTCAGTGTTGCCAACTGCTGCCAAATAAAGTCCGAGTTCGGCCGTTCCATCTGAGGCCGAACTCACGTATTTCGACATTTTATCGAGATTTCCGACTCCCCTTTTTTGCCGAGTAACTGACCGTTTAGTCACTATCGGCACGTTTTCAAAGCAGAAGGGAGGGCTGTAGTTTCGGTGGTTCACCGTTACAAACTGCCTCTTTCCGAAGATAATGCCTTTACGGGCCGCAGGCCCGATCATTTACATGCTAAGAGGACGTTCTGTGTGACTTAGGGGTCGGGCCGAAGGCCCGACCGAACGCCGCCGGCAGGCCAAGCAGGCACGCCCCCTGCCGAACGGAGTTGCCTGCGTAGCAAAGCGGAGCTGGCAACGACGTTTGGCGGAAGGGCGGGCCTGCTTGTTAAATCCCTTTTTGTGAATATTTTTTATTTTAATTTCGAGAAAATTTTACAATGTATTTTCCATTACTCTGATGGGATAGGTCTCAGTTCGCCTTTGCACGGTTGTCCAAAAATCGTAAAAATATAAAATTATATAATTTTTTCCTGCGAGTGAGTGCCTCGCGACGATCGTGGTAGAGGGCGCGGCGGGCGTGAATCAGAATCCGTCCTACTTTCAATGTTATTCGCATATGTCTCATATATCTCATAATGGTGTCATTACTTTTAAATAGGGTGAAATGTAAAAAGGCGTCCGGTGCCATATAACGTTGAAAGTAGCACGGATTCTGATCCACGCCCGCCGCGCCCTCTGGTGAGCGTCACGAGACGCTCACTCGCAGCGAGCGAGCGGTGAGCGCGGCGAGCGAGGTCCTAGATCTCCCTGCTGGGTCTTGTCCAGTTAACTGTGCTCTGCTGTGTTTCACTCTGCTCTTCCCCGCTGCTTAGCTCTATCGGCGACTCCGCGAAACACGAGACACATGAGTAACGAGATAAGAATCTCGCGAATGCGCGAAATGGTGAAATACGAGCTGCTATGCTAGAATTTTCACCCTGCGGCCTGAGTAGCCTCGTACGATGACCCGCCTCGTAATCCATACTGCGATGAACAACGCGTTGCGCAACATTCCCCCACCTCCTTCCCCTCATTTTTAAAAAAATAAATGCCGTTTAAAATTTAACTTTTGTCACTTCATTAATTTTTTTTCTTACTCCTTACGTATTTTTTATTTTTACCGTTGTACCGTTTTTCTGACGACCGCGCAAAGGCGAAATCGACGCATCCGTGCAACAACGGCGGATCTGTGGAGAACACGTGAACAAAGGCGCATCTGTTTAGGACGCGTGAACAAGGGCGTATCTGCTTTTTGAGAATTTCTGCATGCCAATCTCTGGAGGCCCCTTACTCCTCGTGGTGACGTCGGATCGTTTCAAAAGCGTCATCGTTTTATTCCAGGCTCAATGCAGAGTGCAATGAGATATTGTCCGGAATGATCCGACTTTACCACGAGGAGTAAGAGGCCTCCAAAGATAGACATGCAGAAATTCTCAAAAAGCAGATACGCCTTTGTTCACGCGTCCTAAACAGATCCGCCTTTGTTCACGTGTTCTCCACAGATCCGCCGTTGTTGCACGGATGCGTCGAAATGTGCTATCCCGCTTTAATGATGGTTTGCAGAATATGCAGCAAGTGTTGCGTTGTTCAGGCGTGACCTCTAGCATCCCCCCCAAAATTTCAACCCTTTAACTCAACTCCTTCGAGTGAAACAGACGGAGACAGAAACCAGATCGGTTGCATAATGAACATGCTCGCAGTAATATATAGTTGAATAGAAAACCATGATCATACGCACGCTTGCACCCCTGAGCTAACCGTAGTTTTAAAAAATACCTGAATACTGTATGCACTTTTAAAACTGTATCAAGAACACTATTCTTCCGTATGAATCTATAGCCCTATAGCCAAAACAGACAAAATTTTTGCTGAGAGGATTGTCAATCGTAACTCGGCAAGATATACCCTTGAGGCCTATAATTTTCTAAAATAGCACTGGCAAAATAAAGGTAGGATACCCATCCTTGAAAAGGGACTAACGCAAGAAAAGCATTACAGTTCATGTTTTTTAAAATCTTTTCTTCATGTACACTGGAAATCAAAGTGTACGGATGTCGTAAACTTGGAAGTGAGCGAATATCGTTCGCACACTTGGAAATGTGTAAATGAAATGAATATTCGCTCACTTGGAAGTGTACGAATGGGTATTTGCTCACTTGCAAGTGTGCAAATGGATATTCGTACACTTCCAAGTGTGCGAAACGGGTATCTGCCCTTGCTTATCTCAGGTGTCGTACGAAAAGCCATTCGTACACTTCTAAGTGTGTGAATATCTATTCGCACACTTGCAAGTGAGCGAATACCCATTCGTACACTTCCAAGTGAGCGAATATCCATTCCCCCACTTCCTAGTGTGCGAACGATATTCGCTCACTTCCAAGTGTGCGACATTCGTACACTTGGATTTCCAGTGTACGGAATAAAATTGAATTTTTGAAGACTTTTTTTCGTTATCTTCATAAAATTTCGCTTCAAACAATTCTACATGTGATGGGTTCAGTTCAAAAACGGCATAAAATTATTAAAATAAAGAACAGTAAATGATAAAACCTTCCTTTTTGGTTTGCTGACCGCTTATCACAACTATTTCATATGTAAGCTTGTTAGACGTGAAATTCTGCTAGGAATACGATAATTTATGCAAAAGTGTCATTGTTCTGCTCTTAAAAAAGTATTTCGAAAAAAAAAGGGAAAAAAAACTGAAAATGTACACTTTAGCACCACTAAAACGGGTTTACCAACCCGGGAAAGGTAGGAAATCGCATCTCTGTTTTTCCAGGGCCCTTCACTGTAAAAAAAAATGACGGTGAAAACTACGGAAATCACCGTTAATTCCTTTAACGGTGTCCACCGTAGAATGGTACCTCCCTACTACGGCGCGCACCGTACTAGAAATTTTCGAATCCCCGTTACGGACTGACAAGTACGGCATCACCGTACTCAAAAAGTGGGGTACGGAAGACCCGTACTTATGACCTCTGGCCACCGAAAATGAGGTACGGTGGCGCCGTACTCTGCGCTCCGTAGTCAGTTTCTAAAACGAAGATACGGGACACCGTAGTTGGTTCCGTACTACGATCTTTTTTTTTTACAGTGTTCGGCTGATTGCCCTAGAAGAAAAAAGAATCCCATTTTAGTTCCAAACACCAAATTCCGATTTCGACCCTAATCCCAAATCCCGAAAACTTTCCAAAACGGGCCAAAACTGGGACCTGGAATTCTGGCTGTGGAAACTCCTCAATCCGTTCAGAATTCGACCTGGAGTCCAAGCATGTTTTGGCCGTGGCGGCGTAGCTTCAAGTTACTATCTGATGATGTGCACACCCATATAGTACACAGCACCAGGGAACTTCCCGACCATGTGATGACGCCTGACATGTTAAAAGTTGCCAAGGAAGCTCAGGGGCGGATTTGGTGGGGGGGCAAAGGGACAAGTGCCCCTGGGGCTCAGGCGCCCCCGAAAAAGGGTGGAAAAGAGGACAAAGAGAGGGAGAAAAGAGAAAAAGAAAGGGAGAAAAAAGAAAAAAGAGGGAAAGAGGAATGGACAGAGTGGGAGAGGGAGACAGATGGTGGTAGGCGGTAAATTCAAAGCCACCCGATCCATCCGAGGGATGCACCTCACGAAAATCTTCTACTAACTCGATCTCAGTACTACGTAGATATTTCTCCTAAAGTCAAAGATGCGCCGTTTAAAAGCAGATTTCGCTGCATTTTGACATAATATTAAGGGTATTACGGTGTAACTCTCGAATGAGGTGTATAGTGTATTACAGAAGTGAATATCTCCTCAGGTCCAGCCGGGCAGCGTCGCGACGGGTCGGCACGCTGCGCTCTCTTTGACTCTTACTCTTAAAGTCACGGTGTTCTAATCTGCGCATTCCTTAAAATCCTCGCTTCTGCTTGTGTTTCCTAAAGAAAGTCATTTTTTTTTCGCTCGCTCCGCTCGCGATGTTTTGGATATAATACGAAAGTTTATCCCATTCGATACAATTTTTCAGTCCGGCTCGTTTCTCACCTTTTATCAATTTCATCTATAGTTGTTGTTAACCCGCTTTAGCTAGCAGTTTTTGAACGATTCATACAGGACGCGCTCTATTTTGACACCTACTACAACATAAAATCAAAAAAATTTCCTCGCTTCGCTCGGAACTACTTCTTCCTGCCATTAAGCGTATGGATTTAGGTCTACAGGGTGCGCACTGATCCTTTAAAAACAATTTAAAAAGTTTCATTTCCATCGGGGACACTAAATTTTAAAGCATTACATTTTCAGTCGATTTTTGGGGTCCCCTGAAAGTAGGCAACCTGCGCGTTTTGCCCCCTCCTCAGCTGTAAGCTAGATCCGCCCCTGAGGAAGCTTCCTTCACCAGTTTTGGAATACGTCTTAAAAAAGCTCATGGGAGCAAAAAGGGAGTTGGGAGGGATTTCAAAAATGGGGAATTAAAAGGGGATTCTGTGGATTTCCGAATCCTTTTTAGTCTCAAAAAAAGACAAGGGACTATTTTGGTACTGAACTGGGACCAATCTGGAAGTTTCTTTTCTATTAGGGTGCTCTGCTCTCCTTGACAGTGTAATGTGTTCCTTGTAATATTTAAAGATTTTTTATGGACTTCCATTAACGTCTGCAGGTCTGATCAGCCAAGGAATTGTGCAAAGCGGTACTGCCTACCATAACTGGGCATACAAGGAAGATCACATTGAACTGGGCTTTCGTTTGGCGTCCATTTTGGCTGGCCGAGATGTGGACGACACAAAAACTGCACAGCAACTCTTACTTAACGCGCCAATCGAGCAGTTGACAGATGCGACGTACAAGTTGATTGCAGAGAGAATGAAGGTATGAAACTTTTAATCTCACATAGTTGCCTAGTTTCAAATTTTGCTAACCGAGTAATTGATGTATAGGATCAGAAGGCTACGTTGGTAAAAGTAAAAACAATGTTCTGCACAACTTTGCAGCAGTAATGAGCGACATTGTACTGTCATTATTTTGCGTTATTACGCTGTGTAGTCAGATTTAGATCATATCATTCGATGAAACAGGAAGTTTTATTTTCTATCGTCTGAAAATGATTCAAAAACCTACATTGTAAAAAGTGCTTAAGCTTAAAAAAAAATTCTTCCAGATGTTTCTGAAGTTATTAACACACCCTAATAGAAAAAGAAGTCCTCACTTTGTCCCTAAACAGGTCCAAAGTAGTCCCTCGAATTTTGGGGGGGGCTAAAAGGGGATTTTGCGGTTTTTGAAATCCCTCCGAAGTCCTTTTCGAGAGGAATCTCTATGAAGTCCTTCCTCTGTCGATCCATATTTTTCCATGGTTCACAGAACATGTAGAAAAACGCATTTTAGGTCATTTTTAGCGCGTCATACGACATCAGAGGGGCCGTAGATACTCTATGAATACATATATGAACATATGATATCATACTGAATTTTGAATGAGACAGATAGGCGCTCTGGAGCCCTTTCAGATGAGATTGGAGAGTGGCATAGGAGGTACTTTCGAGGGACTTCAGAAGGGATTCCGTGGACAGGGATTCCGAAATCCCAAGTCCCTAGAATGCACCATCTGGATACATTTTAGGGATTTGGAATTAGGGACTCTGGAGGGATTTGGAATTAGGGACCTCAGAGGGACTTCCTTTTTTATTAGGGCATACATTGTACACAAAAATTATCTGAAAATCAGAAGATTTTTTTCGAAATCAGCAGTCATAATTTTCTAACCAGTCAAAGCCTAAAATTTTTCTTTGTTGACACTCAAATTCCAGATATTGCAGTCTGAACTAGGATTACAGACTAATTGCTAGGAATATTCATTAATAGCTTTCCACACTTCACTCTGCATTAGGTTTACAGGGTTACCCTAATGAATTGTTAGTATATAAGGTTCATTTTACTCAAGGTCAGAGCATATCCGTTCGTATCCAACGCTATTCCCAGCGTGCAAAGACCATGGCCTTATGATTAAGGAAATGGGTTCCTATCCGAAAGACCAATGGTTCGATCCCACGGAAATAAAAAAAAAAAAAACGAAGTCCATTCTTTGTCCCTTATCAGGTCCAAAGTAGTCCCTCAAATTTGGGGGGGCGGGGGGGGGACTGAAACGGGATTTCGCTATTTTTGAAATCCCTCCGAAGTCCTTATCGAGTGGAATTCCACTAAACGCGTCATACGACATCAGAGGGGCCGAGATACACCATGAATTCATATATGAACATATGATAACATACTGAAAGTAGAATGAGACAGATAGGAGCTCTGTAGCCCTTTCCATTGAGACTGGAGCGTGGCATAGGAAATCCCTAAGTTCTATTCAGCCGCCTTTTGAAACTCTCGCAGGACTTTCGATAGGATTCACGGAGGGATCTCAAAATCGGGACTCTGAAGGACCTTAGTTTTGTATAGTCAAAGTTTGTGATTCCGGACACGTTCTCTAATTTCGGACCATGGAGTAGTGCTATAATGTAGTAGCTACTAAGCACGTTGAAATGTGCGCCGCGCTGGCTCGCGAAGCTATCTCCTCTGAAGCCAATGTTCTGAGAAATCTCACGCACTCAGTTTTTGAAAGCCTATGGTCTGCTGCAGCGAATGATGCCCTTGTTTCGAGTGTAGCATCATTCAAACTGGAGTTACGACGCCTGAAACGCCGCAATCCGTTTTTCCCCGGGTGCCTCTCGTGCCCTTACTTTGAATGTTGCAGCTTTGGCAGCAATTAGAAACTTTTTGTCCGGGATAAGAAACACATGGATTTTAATTTTGGACACTGCTTTTTGAGCTCGCGTTCGAACAAGAGTTGAGATAAAAAAAATACGATTTCAGGAAATCCTGGTAGGCACGAAGTTAGTTAATGTTTTTTGTTTCTAGTTAATGTTTTTGTTTCACTTAATACTAAATAGGTGAATGGTGGTTTATGTAAAAATTTTCTTAAAATTTCTAGCCTTTTGGGTCATGTTATTAAATTTGTTTTATCTCAGGATTACTAGTTCAGCGGGTCGCATGCCAAATTCTAGCTTTCTAGCTGAAATGATTTAGAAGTTAGTCTCTCAGGAAAAATCGTCCGATCAGCTTGATTTTTGAACTGTAGGCTCGTTGTGCAATGAGCATTCGAACACTGATTTTTTAACATTTTTATTCTAACATGTCGTTCGAAATTTTATTTTTTGAACTACTGTGCATAAGTTGAATCAACAAGTCCCCGGCCCCGGTCCTCCTCCCCTGCGCGCCGCGCCGAGGGGTCAAGCAGCCGCAACAATGGCGACTCGGCTCGGCTCGGCTCCCCTTTCCACGCTGTTTTCCCGAGACAAGTCGAGTATTACCGGTACCATAGAAACAAAGATTTTAGATCGAAATTTCTCAAAATTGGTCATCAACTTTGGGCTGGCATTTCAGCAGTGAACTAAGGAGACTGAGTTCTACCTCTGTGCCAAGTCTTATCAAAATCCTATAGAAAAAATCTGGATTTAGGTAAGGGGCCGTGATAATAAAAAAAATAAAAAAAATCGGATCCTGAGACAAAACCTGCCTAAAAGTCTTGCGATACGTGATCAGGTAGGACCAAGGGTCTAGTTTCCTCATTCCAGGAGCGCCGTTAACATCTCTCGTCTATAAGAAGCTATTTAGAAATAGTGATGTGCGAAGTGGCTTTTTCGAAAGTCGAATCGAATCGAATCGAATTTCTAAAAATTTCCCCGAATCGAATCGAATCGAATCGAATCCCAATTTTTTCCCCGAAGCGAATCGAATCGAAGGTCCCCACTTCAAATCCGAATCGAATCGAATCTAATCAAATCACTTAAAATGCCCTAAAATTTATACGCAACGCTCCGCAGAGATAATTTGTACAGGGACCGACAACCATTACATCGAAGACGTACTAATAATAACAAACATCGCCAAATGGATGCCCTGGAAGGAGGAGGGAGGGGAGGGGGGGGTGGCGGCTGGGGTGAGGGAAAACAAAAGACGATGGTTAGGCGCGGGCGCGCTGCGCGCGCAGCCGCTTCGAATTCGAACGTAGAGAAATTCCTGTCTTCGAATCCATCGATATCGAACCTGAATGATTCGAAATCGATCCGAATCGAAGGGGTACTGATTCGATTCGATTCGAATTCGAAGGATTCGCACATCACTATTTAGAAAATACGTCGAATTCCGTCCGGAATAAGGTACTTTGACTGTATTAGGGAATGGGCGGTCGTACACCTAGAAATGTTTGACGTTCATTCACACACTTCGGTTTCCAGAGTAGGAGGCCGCATTACATGACACAGAGCGCCTATCTGTCTCATTCTATACTGTCACTATGTGATCATGTGTTCATATATCAGGAAAATTTTGACAAACTGGCGTAAGTCCAAATGTTGCTAGTATTCGTGTTTTTTGTGCAAGTGAGATACAGTATTAAGTAAACTGAAAAAAAAAATTCTAGTCTCTTTCACGGAGAAAAGTACACTCTTAACTTCTTACAAAGAAAATTCCTTGTATTACAAAGAATTCTGTGCAACCGTAATGCAAAGCCTATACAAAGCAAAATTTTCTTTGCAATACAAAGAAAATTCCTTGTAGTACAAAGGAAAACTCTCTGTAATATAAGGATATTTCTTGTATATTACGGATGCACAGAATTCTTTGTATTCTACGAAAAATTCCTTTGTTGAAAGTTAAGAGTGTACGGATGGACTAGTACGGACTACATCCGTGCTATACTTTTGTCTGTACCTTTCACATACGAACACTTGAAATAAAAAACTTTAGTCGATTCTTGTAAAGTGTATCGGCCCTAACAGAAAACGAAGTCCGTGCTCTGTCCCTAAGCAGGTCCGAAGTAGTCCCTCGAATTTTGGGGGAACTAAAAGGGGATTTCGCTGTTTTTGAAATCCCTCCGAAGTCCTTTTCGAGTGGAATCCCTCTGAAGTCCCTCCTCTCTCGGATCCATATTTTTACACCGTTCACAGAACATGTAGAAAAACGCACTTTAGGTCATTTTTAGCGCATCATACGACATCACGAAGGGCCGTAGATACACTATGAATACATATATGAACATATGATCACATACTGAAAGTAGAATGAAACATATAGGAGCTCTGTAGCCCTCTCAGTTGAGAATGGAGCCTGTCATAGGGGGGACTTCTGAGGGACTTCCAAGGGATTTCACAGGCGTAGAATCGCCGAAATCCCTAAGTCCTACTTTGCTCCCTTTTGGAACTCTGAGGGGACTTCGCATAGGACCCACGGAGGGATTTCAAAATCGGGACTCCAGAGGACCTTCGTTTTCTATTAGGGGGTAGCGTACAATATAAAGAAAATCTCTGTACCTCGCTTTTCAGAGGTACAGAAAAAGCGGTAATAGTCGGGTATTACCGAATTGCCAGTTTTTTTCGGAGAAAGTTCGGAAACCTTTAGAAATGCCTTATTTTTTACGCTCTTTCGATTGAGGTATGGAACACGACGAAATTCTACCGTTTTGATTTTTTCACAAAATCGCCTGTTTTAGCATATTTGAGGGTTAGGTGACGAGGTAAACATGGCGGCGACGACAACAACATGGCGTCCGCAGCGCCATTCATCGGGAAATTTCCCTCGAGTAGAGAGAAATTTCCCTTCTACCAGCCGATATTTCCCTTCTTTCATGAATACCACCGGTGGTTAAGAACGTAGAAGGGGATGGTAGAAGGGAAATTTCTCTCAACTCGAGGGAAATTTCCCTTCTACGCTCTTAACCACCGGCGGTATTCATCAAAGAAGGGAAATTTCGGCTGGTAGAAGGGAAATTTCTCTCTACTCGAGGGAAATTTCCCTTCTAGCCCCCCTCCCCTCACCCCGGCGTCACTCCCGGTGGATCGCCACATCCCTCGCGGCATGCCCCGCGGTCCGCGACATCCCTCACGGCATGCCCCGCGGTCCGCGACATCCCTCGCGGCATCCCCCGCGGACCCGCGACGTCTTTCGCGACATCCCCCGCGGACCCGCGACGTCTTTCGCGACATCCCCCGCGGACCGCGACGTCCTTCGCGACATCCCCCGCGGACCGTGACGTCCTTCGCGTCATCCCTCGCGTCATCCCCCGCGGACCGCGAGGTTTTTCGCGACATCCCCCGCGGACCGCGACGTCCTTCGCGACATCCCTCGCGTCATGCCCCGCGGGGGTGAGAGCAAGACGCCCCCTTTTTCAAACTTCCCGCCACAAGATGCCGAAGTAGTTGCAGAACTTACCGATGAATGGCGCTGCGGACGCCATGTTGTTGTCGTCGCCGCCATATTTACCTCGTCACCTAACCCTCAAATATGCTAAAACAGGCGATTTTGTGAAAAAATCAAAACGGTGGAATTTCGTCGTGTTCCATACCTCAATCGAAAGAGCGTAAAAAATAAGGCATTTCTAAAGGTTTCCGAACTTTCTCCGAAAAAAACTGGCAATATTCGGTAATACCCGACTATTACCGAAAAAGCATAGAGGCTCCGGCTCCGGGTAACCTATTAACTAGACTTCCTCCGTCGTTTTTTTCCGGACATTTTTTTTTTTAAACAGTGTAACACACAACTACAATCAAGCGATATAGTAATATTTACGACAGACCTTATTGAGTTATACTCACAGCTTTAAAGGACGTATGTACACACAAGGAAAATGTAAAGAAAGAAATTCTGGCAAACTGGCGTATGTCCAAATAAATTTGAGCAGGGTAGCGAATGCCCAAAAACATTTTGACAAAGCGATGAATGTCCACAGAAACTTTGACAAACTGGCTTGTGTCCAAGATTCGTTTTAGCGAGGCGGCTAATATCCTAGAATCACTTCCAAAAAGGTCCGGGCAACGTGAAACAACTAACAAAAAATAACAATATTCTGGAAGTGATTCATGGATATTCGCCTCATTGCCAAAATAAATTGTGGACGTACGCCAGTTTCTCAAAATTTCCGTGCAAACTCGCCGCTTTTTCAAAATAATCCTGGACATTCGCCACTTTACTAACACTAATTTGTCAAAATTTCTGTGGACATTCACCCTTTTGTCACGAATGTCCTTTATGTTCTTTGCTGCAAATGATAAACAGATATATTATTTAAAAGAAGAAAAATATCTGTCAAATTCAAAGCCCTGGGTAAGGACGTCTATCTTATACATCAAGTACTACTTTTCTCTTCCCTGGAGAATGTAGTCCTTGGGAACAGGAAGTACTAGACCTTCCCCCTCCTGGAGCAACCCCCTCCTGTTTTAATGAATATTTACAGTTTTTACTGTATAGTTTATAAAGTGTATTTACTTGTCTTTGGTTCTTTTGATTTCAAAAAATTTAAATTGCATCAATTAAAATAATTTTATTAAGATGACGTCACAACTTTCGTGCTGCTCGCGTCAGCTAAACTGTTAAGACAAGTGTGCAACCCGGTTTAACTATTCAACAAAGTTTGCAACCGTTCAACACCTGTAAGTACTGTGAAACCAAGTGTGCAACTGCTAAATAACACTTCTAGGTGTGCAACTCGCAGTTTTACATGTACAAATGTTGAAGCCAGACTGGAGCAATTGTGAGTGTTAAACTCGCTAACTGTACACGAGCAAGTGTTCAACTCGTCAGTTGTCCACTTGGAAAGGTTCAACAAGGAAAGAGTTGTCCGGCGCAGTTGAAAACTTGCAAGTGCACAACTGACGTGTCGAACTCTAACAAGTGCACAGTGTATAGCTGTTTCAACACGCACGGCGCTGTTGAGTTGAACACTTCGACGTGATAACCATGGAGTTGCACACTTACAAGTGTTGAATAGTTGCACACTTGGTTTAACAGTGAGTGCAACTCCATGTTCATCATGTGAAAGTATTCAACCTATTATCAGCCGTGTGATTGTAACTGCACAACTCCACGGTTTGCTCCATGGCTGTGCACTTTGTCAGCTTTCGACACGACAGTTATTGTGCCCTTGCAAGTGTTCAACTGCGCTGGACATCACGTTCTTTGTTGAACAGTTATCCAAGTGTATAATTGTGCAGTTTAACATTTACCTGGTGTTTCTTTGAATGCGTAACACTGTTGCGGGATTGCATACTAGCCAGGGCTTTAGGGGCCGTAGCGCGTTACAGGCAAATGGGGTAGGCAAATCCGCAATACTGTTACGCATTCAAAGAAACACCAGGTAAATGTTAAACTCCACAGTTATTCAACACGCGTTTGTGCAACAGTAAGTGTTCAACTGGCAAGTTTTACGGTTGCACGACACAGTTGCAACTCGCAAGTTTTACAGTTGCAACTCGCAAGTGTATGCTAGACGAGTTGAACACTTAAACGCACTAAAATGGTAGTTGCAAACTTACAAGTGGTGAGGAGTTGCACAGATGTTTTTTGTTTTTGTCGCATAAGGTGCATGATTGAAACTGACAGTGATGCCGGTTGATTGAATGAACACTGTAAAAAAAAATGACGGTGAAAACTACGGAAATCGCCGTTAATTCCTTTAACGGTGTCCACCGTAGAATGATGCCCCCCTACTACGGCGCGCACCGTACTAGAAATTTTCGAATCCCCATTACGGACTGCCAAGTACGGCATCACCGTACTCAAAAAATGGGGTACGGAAGACCCGTACTTATGACCTATGCCCACCGAAAATGAGGTACGGTGGCGCCGTACTCTGCGCTCCGTAGTCAGCTTCTCAAACGAAGATACGGGACACCGTAGTTCGTTCCGTACCACGATCTTGTTTTTTTTACAGTGAAGAATGTATGTATTCATGTATTCATTGATTAAATCTATTTTATATTTTTTATTTATATAAATAAATTTTGAATAAAAAGGGGGCGCTCCAGGAAGGGGGAGCTCTAGTACACTCTCCAGAAATATGCAAGTTTGTCAAAATTTTTCTGGAATGTATTTATAGTGTATCTACGACCCTTCTGATGTCGTATGACAGAAGTGACAAAGAATGCGTTTTTCTACATGTTTCTGTGAACGATATAAAAATATGGATCCGAAAGAGAAGGGACTTTAAAGGGATTCCACTCCAAAAGGACTTCGGAGGGATTTCAAAAACCAAGGAGTCCCCTTTTAGTCCCCCAAATAGTCAAGGAACTACTTTCGACCTGCTTAAGGACAAAGTTGTAAGGATGGACCGGAAGGGAAGGAGAGCGGGTTCTGAGCAGAGAGCACGTCTGCATTACAGGAGAGCTCGGGCAGGAGTGCCACAGGGCGAGGATTCTCGGTCTCAGAGGAGTGAGAATTTTTCTGACTCGTTCGACTACAACAAAGGATTCAAATATTAATATTAATATATTAATTGATATATTAATATTTATGTGATGATTCAGCGGCTTTGCATTTTTTGAGTGATGGATGTACCTCACACTTTTTGAGTCAGCAGTCACTTAATTTGAGTGATGTTAGTAAGTAACAATCATGGAAATGGGGTTGGAGAAAAATCTCGCTTCTTCTAGATGAGACATCTGACTCTTAAATTTGCTGTATGAAATTTAATTTAATTTAAAAAAAAAAGCTAGGCCCGCCCTTCCGCCAAACATCGTTGCCAGCTCCGCTTCGCTGCGCTGGCAACTCCGTTCGGCTGGGGGCAGCCTAGCTTGGCCTGCCGGTGGCGTTATGGGCGGGTATATAAAAAAATTACTTTAAAAAGCGGGGGTTCGGCTCGCTTACGTATTGTCGCAGTCGTACAAAACAATTCAAGTCTTCGGCCTGCTGACCTATTGTTGCCTCTCGCGGTCATAGGATACATTTTGGCCTTCGGTCTGATCAACCCTTTATTTATTTTTACAGATTATGCCTGTTTATTTTATACATAGTGTAGTGGGTTTGCCTATCCTAGGAGTTACGGCGCCTTTTGTGCAGATCGGGTAGGCAAACCCGCAACAGTGGTGTGTATTTATCTTGACAGAACACAGTGTTATTTAATATTACAAACGATTTTTAATATGTTCGTTTATCATGAGTATATACATGAACAAAGGAGTACATTTCCAGTAAGTGTGCACCATTAGAACGGCATGCAAAGCTTTGGTAAGCGGAGTAAAAGTACTATAAATTAGTTTGAAACGCACAGTATTTGAGGAGGGAAAATATTGAGGTAGCGGTGTATCCCCGTGACTGCAGCCCACCCTTCTGCTTTGAAACGCAGTGGTTATATGTCTATTGGTTGCGCCTATATAATAATTTCTGTGATTAAAGAAATGACAGGATACCCAACATGACGATTTCGGATATTTGGGTCTTCGATGTGGCTGTAGCGCCAAAACGGTAAGAGATGTAACGAAACGGACGAAATATTGGTCTGTGTCATCGCAAAATTACGCAAAACACATGAAACGATACATGCTGTTTTATGATATTTGGGTGTTCGATGTGGCTGTAGCGCCGAGGCGGTAGGAGATAGACTGAAACGGACGAATTTTTGGTTCATTGGACCTAAAAATTACGCAAAACCCATGAAACGATACCCAGCATGATGTTTTATGATATTTGGGTCGTCGATGTGGCTGTAGATTCAAAACGGCAAGATATAGAGGAAAACGGACGAAACTTTGGACCGAAGGGAGGCAAAATAACGCAAAACCCATGCCACGACACCCATCATGATGTTTTGTGATATTTGGGTGTTTGCTGTGGCTGTAGGGCCGAAACGATTACAGATAGAGCGAAACGGACGAAATTTTGGGCCAGAGGGTGCTATCTCGTCGAGATACACCTTAGGAAACCATGCAATTTTATGTAACAAATTATTCTTTTGAAAACTTTAATTATTTTTTTTCAGTGCCTTAATGAGGTTTTGCAGGGTTTGCACCTAGCGTTTCGTTGTCCAGGAGTGACCCCTAGGATTCCCTAAAAATTTTAACTCTCTAGCTCAACTCCTTATAGTGGAACAGACAGACTAACAAACCAACACACAGACACATAGACAGACAGACAGACAGACAGACAGACAGACAGACAGACAGACAGACAGACAGACAGACAGACACAAGGTCGTTTACATAAGCCCGCTCTGAAGCTTTTTCAAAGCAGAAGGGCGGGCTAAAAAACATGCAATAAAACGGGCAGATTTAATGATGCACGTCAGTAAAACATTAGGTTAACTGTACCATACATGGGTCACTTTTCAGAAAATCGCCAATTTGAAGGGGTTATAAGCGTGATGAGCATATTTTTTTTTGCACCATCGTGTACTTTGAACCTTATGGGAAGGTATCCTGAAGAGATCAGATTGATAACTCTAATACTTTGGAAATTACAGGGAAATCCAATGAGCTCTGATTTTGATCCATGTTTGGAGGGGGTACCCAAACATGGATCACCAAGTTAGAGAACTGTGAATCATATGAGTGACATGTTCATGACATAAAGATAATGGAACTTTTTTTCTATTAACATAAAAACACCCATTCCAATTTTAGAGGGGGGTGATCCATGTTGGGACTCTGACCCAAATGTGGATCGAAAGTACGGCTTGTTTCGATACGTTTTATAGGCTTCTCTTACGATAAAATTAATAGTTTTACATATCGACGAGTTCCCTTGACCTTTCTGTTCCTGTCCATAAACTTTGCTCGAACTCTTTTGAATTCTTGGGATGGTTTCAGGCCCTAGAGCAGTGTCATTTCTTTGCCCAGAAATTTCATTTTCCTGCCTTTTCCGCCCGAAACACGCGGCGTAGATATCCAGGTGCCAGGTAGAGATGTTCCTTGCATCTAAGTCTATAAATAAAAGTAAAAATTATTTCAAATTATTTCCATTTGTGGCTCTGGAAGCAGATAATGTCAAAATGTGTGCGCCCGGTTGCCTACTTGGACCTCCCGTAAGGCGTAATAGGAGATTTAAATGCTTTTTATTAATTTCCTGATTGGAAATGTTTGATTCTTTTTGCGTTACGTCCTTTATTTTGGTCGTATACTGCTGTGTGCAAATATGCAGCACGCGGGAATGATTCTTAATGACCGATATTGAGGCGCAAACCCAAAGAAGTACTTTGAGATAGGACCACATTCTATGTTTTTACCCCTACCCGCATTTTCAAAATACTGGCCATAATGGATCAAACTTTTTAGAATCTTGAAGCGCGTATCTTAAAACATCTGTTCACTGAATACCAAGTGGTTCCAGGAGTTAGTTTTCGCGCAAACAGGTGATGAATAGATTCATGTCTGTCGCCTTGTCTCTCGGCACGCTTTGACGAGGTCTGACGTGCAGAGTGTTTTTCGGCGTGCACCAGCGGACTGGGACGAAGACGGACGAAAACGATTTGCTGCTCCATTTGCTGCATATATAGTCGTCTATCTAGGAAACTTAAAAATTTGGAATTCGGTCAACCCATTTGGTCTCTAGAGCCTCCCAAACAGAAATGATCCACATTTGGGGCCTGATCCATGTTATGTACAGTTACCCTACACTGTTAAAAAAAAAAGTTGGAAATTCACAGCACCTCTGTTGTGAAAAAAGTTGCCAGAACTCTTCGTTAAATTACAACAGTCCTCTGTATTTAAACCAAAACTCTTCGGGAATTTCCAACTGTCCTCTGTATTTTAACCAGAACTGTTCGGGAAATTCCAACTGGCCTCTGTATTTTAATCACAATTCTTCAGGAAATTCCAACTGTCCTTTGTATTTAAAATAGACTGGCTTCAACAATATGGCCGACTGGCCGACAAAATATTTCAGTCAGCAAAAGGGTCCTTTTCTGATTACAGAGAAGTGTTGGGATTTCACAATCGTTCCTTATCGAGGAAGTGCTGGGAAATCGCAATAAATTTTTAACAGTGTAGAAGGTTCGTTCGGTGTAGCAAACATGTTTAAGAGTTCCACACCCAAAACAAAGACAGAGAAATGGAAATTTTACATGAAATTCGACGGTGTTATTCATGATATAACTCAGGTAAATAACATTACAAGAAAGTGTGTAATCATCATCCCGTGATCGCCACTGTTAAAAATCCCATTGCAAATTACGGAAATAACCACGAAACGCACCGTATTTTTAGCCCGCCCTTCTGCTTTGAAAAAGCTTTAGAGCGGGCTTATGCAATCGATGCGGTGTCTGTCTGTCTGTCTGTCTGTCTGTCTGTCTGTCTGTCTGTCTGTCTGTGCCACTAGATGGAGATGAGCTAGAGACTTAAAATTTTTAGAGTATCTTGGGGGACCCTCCTGGACTTCGAAACGGTGAGTGCAAATCCTGCAAAACCTCATTAAGGCACTGAAAAAAATATTAAAGTTTTCAAAAGAATAATTTGTTACATAAAATTGCATGGTTTCCTAAGGTGTATCTCGACGAGATAGCACCCTCTGCCCCAAAATTTCGTCCGTTTCGCTCTATCTCTAACTGTTTTGGCGCTACAGCCACATCGAAGACCTAAATATCAGGAAACATCATGTTGGGTATCGTTTCATGGGTTTTGCGTAATTTTGCGATCCTATAGACCAACATTTCGTCCGTTTCGCTACATCTCTTACAGTTTTGGGGCACCAGCTACATCGAAGACCCAAATATCCGAAATCGTCATGTTGGGTATCCTGTCATTTCTTTAATCACAGAAATTAAGATATAGGCGCAACCAATAGACATATAACCACTGCGTTTCAAAGCAGAAGGGTGGGCTGCAGTCACGGTGATACACCGATGCCTCAAATATTTTCACGCCTTAAATACTG
Organism: Frankliniella fusca; assembly: GCA_029379305.1. Taxonomy (NCBI): domain Eukaryota; kingdom Metazoa; phylum Arthropoda; class Insecta; order Thysanoptera; family Thripidae; genus Frankliniella; species Frankliniella fusca. The sequence continues at coordinate 192,071 of JAHWGI010000957.1, read as the reverse complement.
TGCTTTTCAAACTAATTTATAGTACTTTTTCTCCGCTTACCAAAGCTTTGCATGTCGTTCAAATGGTGCACACTTACTGGAAATGTACTCCTTTGTTCATGTATATACTCATGGTAAATGAACATATTAAAAATCGTTTGTAATATTAAATAACACTGTGTTTTGTCAAGTCAAATACACACCACTGTTGCGGGTTTGCCTACCCGATCTGCACGTAAGGCGCCGAAACTCCTAGGATAGGCAAACCCACTACACTGGTATGTTAAAAATACACAGGCATAATCTGTAACAAGCAGGCCCGCCCTTCCGCCAAACGTCGTTGCCAGCTCCGCTTTGCTACGCTGGCAACTCCGTTCGGCAGGGGGCGTGCCTGCTTGGCCTGCCGGCGGCGTTCGGTCGGGCCTGCGGCCCGACCCCTAAGTCACACAGAACGTCCTCTTAGCTTGTAAATGATCGGGCCTGCGGCCCGTAAAGGCATTCTCTTCGGAAAGAGGCAGTTTGTAACGGTGAACCACCGAAACTACAGCCCTCCCTTCTGCTTTGAAAACGTGCCGATAGTGACTTAACGGTCAGTTATTCGGCAAAAAAGGGGAGTCGGAAATCTCGAAAAATGTCGAAATACGTGAGTTCGGCCTCAGATGGAACGGTCGAACTCGGACTTTATTTGGCAGCAGTTGGCAACACTGAATTACGCTCGTCGAACCAATGTTAATGGTATAGGCGTCGAGGGGTGTCGAAAATTTCAAAAATTGTCGAGATATGTCGAAAATTGTCGAAATATGTAGAAATTCGTATAAAATGTCGAAAAATCTCGAAATATCTCAGAAATGTTGAGATATATCGAAAAATATGGATAATGTCGAAAAACATCGAAAAACATCGAAAAATGAGGGATAATGTCGAAAAATGTCGAAGAATATCAAAAATTGTCAAAAATGTTTACAAATATCGAAATATGTCGGAATATGTCAGAAATGTCGAAATATATCAAAAAACATCGAAAATTATCAAAAATGTCAAAAAATATCAAAAATTATCGAAAATTATCGAAAATTATCGAAAATGTCGAAAAATATCGAAAAATATCGCAAATGTCGAATAATATCAAAAAATATCGAAAAAGAACGGAAAATGTCGAAAATATCGGAAAATATCGGAAAATATCGAGAAATGTCGAAAATAATCGAAATGTTTGAGTTTTGACGATTGGCAACACTGGAAATTGAAAAACGGTTGGCACCACTGAATTGCGCTCGAAAAGACGGTTCTAGAGAGGAGCGGGTCGATGGGGTTCGTAAAAGTTGATAAGTGGGTCAATTTTGGGTGCTTTTTACAGTGTAGTCGCGAGTTGGGTCCTTTTCATCGAAAAACGGTGGGTGCCATCGAACTGGACGCGAAAAGACGCTTCCGGGGAGGTGCAGCTCGATGGGGTTGAGAAAAGTTGAAAACTGGACCAATTACGGGTGCTTTTTACAGTGTAGTCGCGAGCTGGATCCATTTTTTCGTAAAACGGTGTGCACCATTGAACTAGACGCGAAAAGACGCTTCCGGAGAGGTACGGGTCGACGGGGTTGGAAAAGGTTGAATATTTTTTTTTTTATTTATTCCGTGAAAACTTTTATAATTTTTTTCAGTGCCTTAATGAGGGTTGGCAGGATTTGCACCAGGCGTTTCGATGTCCAGGAGTGACCCTTAAGATACCCTAAAAATTTCAACTCTCTAGCTCAACTCCTTCGAGTGGAACAGACAGACAGACAGACAAACAAACAAACAGACAGACAGACACCGCATCGATTGCATAAGCCCGCTCTAAAGCTTTTTCAAAGCAGAAGGGCGGGCTAAAAATAAAGAAAAGGACGATCAGACCGAAGGCCAAAATGTACCCCATGACCGCGAGAGACGACAATAGGTTAGCAGGCCGAAGGCCCGTTATTCAAAGCAGTAATTTACATCTAGAAAATAAAATATTTTTTTTTAAAAAATGAAAATTACTATCGGGCCGAAGGCTCGAATTGTTTTGTACGACTGCGACAATAAGTAAGCGGGCCGAAGGCCCGCTTTTTAAAGTAATTTTTTATAACCTGTGACTCCGAGGACGGGTCGAAGGTCCGTCCATAATGCCGCCGGCAGGCCAAGCTAGGCTGCCCCCGGCCGAACGGAGTTGCCAGCGCAACGGAGCGGAGCTGGCAACGACGTTTGGCGGAAGGGGCCTAGCTTGTTTTACGTATCTGTCCGTACAGCGTAAATATATGGAAGAATTCGTAAAAGAAAATCAGGGGCGTGTCCGTTCCTACTTCGATGCAAAGGTTTCAAAAAACAGATTGCATCAAAAATGCTCTCGGAGTCCATAAAACACAAAATACGCGATTTTTGTGTACGGGGACGGTCCGTACATTAAGTGCACGGGAAGGTCTGTATTTTTTTCTGGTACGGACGTCCCGTAAATTTAAATACGGTTAAGACCAGCTAAAAAATTAACCGAAATTAACGGTCCATCCCATCAAAATTCTGCCCGGGATAAAATTTTACCTGAACAATATCTGAACTCTCCTGAGAAAAAAACGTCAAGGCTGCAATCGGACTGAGTATTCCTGGATCAGCGAAATCCATACTGACATTCAGATGACTCCGAAGAACCTTTACCTTGTGTTTTCCTGGCATTTTGAAGGAGTGACATCAGATGTTTTCAGGTGCACGTGAATTTTACTGACATTTACTGGATATAAAACTTCGTACATTCCTCAGGTTTTTTCAGTTTGGAAAATACATGAGAAATTAGCTGAGTTTAAACGAACTGCGAGTGACTTCTACACTCAGCATCTCTTCAGTAACATACAGGTACTGGGCGGCAACTGACACCACCTGAACTGTATCCGACGTCACTAATTCAGTTTTTGTCAGTATTTTATGTCACTGCATAAAGCTGGGAAATAATAGAGATACATCCAACACCCCGAAGTGCCTCTACTCGGTGGAAAGTCGTTAAATTGCAGGTACAAAAGGGGGACTGACAATATCTGGAGTTCAGCCGACTTCAGAAAATTAGTAACTCTCAGTTATTTTCTCTCGCTGAATGTAGTTGAAGAATACCGGGATACAGCCAACATCTTTCGAGGTCTCAAATCAGCTTTTAGAGGCCAAATACCAGCAGAATGTGCAGTTGCGCTCAGCTAAAGTCATCTCTGTCAACTCGTAGTCAGGCACTCTCAGCTCACCTGCACGTCTAAGAGTCAGCAAACCTCACTTCAACTCTCAGCAGTCTTAAAGGTGGATTTAGTGTTTCTAAGTTGTTGCGTGAAAAAACACGCAGCGTGAAAAAACACGCTGCGTGATTTTTATGACCGGTTGCGACCGGTGTCGTCTGCGGCCATTTCTATGCTGTTCCGCAACAAGCCGCTAACACATACACTGGATGAGGATGTAAGGTTTTAATCAAAATCAATCCCTACTACAAAAATAAGACAGGAACAGACACGAAGACGACGAAATTGAGAAAACAAAAGGTGCGAGATGTCATGTGGACAAGGATAGCGAGACGAAACATGAGCTGACCATTTATAGCCCGACGTCCGAACGTCCGCGCAGACGGTGCAGACCTCGAAAATCACGCAGCCGCGTGAAAAAACAACGCCGCACCAACCAGCGTGAAAATCACGCGAGATGCTTTGAAGATGCATACGCCGCATTCAAGGCGGCCGCGTTGTCCAAGCAGCGCGATTCCCTAACGGCCGAACACACAGTGCAGCCCTTAGAGCGCGGTGCGTACCGTAGCTGTGCGGGTACGACGGCGGGCAGGTCGACAAGGCCCTCAGCAAGACCTGTTCCGAGGCCGCGCCGCGCGCCGCCCTGCCTGGCCCGGCCCGGCAGCACTGAGCGCACGCTAGCTGTGCGGGTACGACTGGTACGATGGCGGGCAGGTCGACAAGGCCCTCAGCAAGACCTGCTCCGAGGCCGGAGGCCGCGCCCCGAGCGCGCCGTAGCTGTGCGGGTACGACGGCGGGCTAGTCGTCAAGGGTCTCAGCAAGACCTGCTCCGTGGCCGCGCCGCCCCGCCGCATTATCGCCACCGTGCGGCCCGTGACCGTCAACGGCACGGTACGCACCGCGCTCTAAGCACGGTGTACGGAGATCTCTCTACACCGTGGCTCTAAGGGCTGCACTGTGTGTTCGGCCGTTTGGGAATCGCGCTGCTTGGACAACGCGGCCGCCTTGAATGCGGCGTATGCATCTTCAAAGCATCTCGCGTGATTTTCACGCTGGTTGGTGCGGCGTTTTTTAGGCAACGAAGTTGCCTTTTAAAATCAGTCGAAACGTTAGTCAGTTGTTTTACATTACCCCTATGGGACAAAAAAATCTGGCCCAAGGGATTTTGATAAAATTTACAGCAGTTATAGAATTGTATATTCTAAATGCAATTTCGAAGTTTTATCAAAATCGCTCTTACAGAAATTTTGGAAATTTGATTTGAAGTTCTGGTTGCTCGACTCGTCAGCGGAGCGAAAGAGAAACCTCCAAAGTCTGCGTTCAAACAAAGCTCTGCTTCAGTTAACTGCTCCAGAAAGAGATGACACCACTGAAATTCGCACGTGACCACCGTACCGCCCTTTCGAAACCTACTTCATTTTTACCGAAAAAATAACAGATCGCCAACCTCAGAGTCAGTCCTCAATTCATGTTTTCAGTCACAGATAAAAATCAGTCTGCCTCTGTGTTTCCTGTTAATGCGTAGAGGCTCCCATAATTGTTTAGTAAAGGCCTGCAACATCATTTTACGTCGTTAATAAATATAAAACTAGCAAAATATATTTTGGGTTGGTTTGAGTGGACACCAAGGCGGCATTGTTGCGCCATGTTTGTGCTGGAAATGTGAGGCGGATAAAATTCACGATTTGGGCTCTCACAGAGAGTTTTGACCTAATATTTTTAATTTCTATTTCATTTAATGGTAAGTGTGTGGCAAATGTGAAACTAGAACCCTTTAATTCTTGGCTGGTGCTTCGATTCAGTGGTTGTCAAGGCGCGTTGTTGACAGCTGGCCCGCTGGGCGACATTATGTGCGCCCGATGTCTGGCGAATAAAATTCATGATTTGGCTATCACCAATAGTTCCAGCTTTATATTATTCAATTCTTTTTGACTTTTAGGTAAGTGTTCAAACCAAGGGGGACGTTTGTCGCGTTAGCGTTAGAATTTTATATTTTTATTTCTTGACGATGGCCCGCTCCTGGCTGCAGCCGATCTTGCCCAAGCGATAAACGTTTACAAGGCGAATTGAATGCGTTAATAGTTGTTGTATACCTGCAGATAACGTTTTGGTAAGTTTGACTTCCATCTGGTGAGCAGAATTCTTGAAATGGTGTACATTTACGAGTATCTTTTGCGTAAATAACTTTTGCTCTTTTGTATTGAACCTCCGTCCTCCGTGAAACTTAACAAAACGATTTCTGCAGGTCTACAGCTGCTATTTTCTCATTCATTTCGGCTGTGTAACATTTCATTCAGCGAAACTGAACAGTTAAATTCGCTTGGTGCGTTAAGGGCGCCTTGACGCGAGTTAAGTCTCGAGGTGGACGCGTGAGCCGCAGATCCATCGGCCTTCACGCGGCTGCGTGATTTTGAGGTCTGCACCGTCTACGCGGACGTTCGGACGTCGGTATATAACTAGTCAGCTCATGTTTCGTCTCGCTATCCTTGTCCACATGACATCTAGTATATTTGTTTATGAATTTCGTCGTCGTCCTGTATTTGTTGTGTTGCCCCGCTGCCGCCTGGTAAGACCAAGGTGCTGCGCGTTTGATTCTATATTTGTGTCACGTCTTTCTCCTTTGTACCTTTTACTTCAGGCAGCTTGGCAAAAGCGGCAAGTGCATCTGGAACGTACCCTGCGTGTTCTTTCACGCTGCGTGATTTTTCACGCAAGGTGTTATGTGCAATTTTCCATCCGCGTGTTTTTTCACGCAATGTGTTATGTGCAATTTTCCATCCGCGTGTTTTTTCACGCAAGGTGTTATGTGCAATTTTCCATCCGCGTGTTTTTTCACGCTGCGTGTTTTTTCACGCAGCGTGTTTTTTCACGCTGCGTGTTTTTTCACGCAAGCTCTGAAGTCTGTCCAATTAATGAGCTACATCTGAGCTGGTAGCTGGACTACTATTGGCTGGTTTGGATTCGATGAATTGATATCATTCCGAACTGAAGCAACCCTTTTCACGCAGCTGCGTGAATTTTCACGCAAGAACTTTGGAAACACTAAATCCACCTTAACCCGGGAGAAAATTTTACCCGACCAGTATCTGAACTTTACTGGGGTTAAGCTGATTTAGAGCTGAACTAGGACTGAGGACCGACTGAGGACTACTGAAAATGTTCGCTGGCAAGGCGAAAAAAAGCTGTGTTTCAGAGGTGTTTCTGTTGGCTTTTTGACATGAAACTACTGATGGATTAAGACTGCTGAGGGTTGAAGTGAGGTTTGCTGACTCTTAGACGTGCAGGTGAGCTGAGAGTGCCTGACTACGAGTTGACAGAGATGACTTTAGCTGAGCGCAGCTGCACATTCTGCTGGTATTTGGCCTCGAAAAGCTGATTTGAGACCTCAAAAGATGTTGGCTGTATCCCGATAATCTTCAACTACATTCAGAGAGAGAAAATAACTGAGAGTTACTGAATTTCTGAGGTCGGCTGAACTCCAGATATTGTCAGTTCCCGTTTTGTACCTGCAATTTAACGACTTTCCACCGAAGAGAGGCACTTCGGGGTGTTGGATGTATCTCTATTATTTCCCAGCTTTATGCAGTGACATAAAATACTGACAAAAACTGAATTAGTGACGTCGGGTAAAGTTCAGGTGGTGTCAGTTGCCGCCCAGTACCTGTATGTTACTGAAGAGATGCTGAGTGTAGAAGTCACTCGCAGTTCGTTTAAACTCAGCTAATTTCTCATGTATTTTCCAAACTGGAAAAACCTGAGGAATGGACGATGTTTTATATTCAGTAAATGTCAGTAAAATTCACGTGCACCTGAAAACATCTGATATCACTCCTTCTAAATGTCAGGAAAACACAAGGTAAAGGTTCTTCGGAGTCATCTGAATGTCAGTATGGATTTCGCTGAATCAGGGATACTCAGTCCGATTGCAGCCTTGACGTTTTTTTCTCAGGAGAGTTCAGATACTGGTCAGGTAAAATTTTCTCCCGGGAATCCATCAGTAGTTTCATGTCAAAAAGCCAACAAAAACACCTCTGAAACACAGCTATTTACGCCTTGCCAGCGAACATTTTCAGTAGTCCTCAGTCGTTCCTCAGTCCTAGCTCAGCTCTGATATCAGCTTAACCCCAGTTAAGTTCAGATACTGGTCGGGTAAAATTTTCTCCCGGGCTGGTTCTAATTCCTGACAGTGGACATTACCAAGTTTTTACTCCTGCATTTTTTTAGCAGACGATACGAAGGTATCGGCCTGCTTGTAATGTCATACGGCGAGCAGTATGCAGAGAGCAGTGCAGCGAGCAGCTAGTGTGGCATTATATTATATACGAGGGGGGAAATTTCACGTAGCGCGCGGCGCGCGCCCCGCCACTCTACGCCACCTCTCGGGACGCTGGGCCGCCGGGTGGCCGGACCGGTGCCCCCTCCCGCCCCGCGCCCCGCGTCTCCCCCTCCTACCCAGTCCAGAAATCCCATGAGTCTTTCTATGAGCCATGGAACGTCAAGGAATATCATGGAAGACGTTTTTCCAAGGAAGATGAGTTTCCATGTATTTTTTGCACTTTTTCCATGTGAGCGGATTTCCATGGAAATAAGTTTCCTTGGTAGTTGACCGTCTCCATGGAATAGAGCCCTAACTCCATGGAGTAATACCAAAATGTTTAAGTCCACAAAAAGTCAAAGGGAAGACTGATCGAAATAAATGAAACACGATTATAGGGTGTCGGAATCGAGGCGGAGCCAAATCTGGTGTCCTTTTTTTGCCTAGCTCAAGCCGTTTTCGAGTTGCCAGAAAAAAGTTCTCAGATTTGAATGAAATTTAAATGGCCCTACTAAAATTCGTCTTTGATGCTCCATACCAAATTTCAGATCGAAATTCTAATAATTATAGATTCTACAGCACTTTTAATTTTCATGGAAAATTGTTTCCATGGTGAAGATAGGCAAGTGCCTAATGGGATAGGTCACCCCATGGAAAGACAACCATTCCATGAAGTCCTCTCGCATGGCAAGAATTTTTCCATGGAGCCTTTACCCATGGTAAGAAATTTTCCTTGGAGTCCTCCCATGGAAAGCGATATTCCATGGCATCTTGTTCCAAGGAAAACACATTCCCATGGTAGAACGCTCATGGAAACAGACACCACATGGAAAATGATGCATCTTACATGGAAAACAGACCTCTATCCATGGAAAAGAGATCATGGAATTCCGTGGTGTCCATGGGATTTTTGGACTGGGTAGCCCAGCGCGACAGCGCTCCGCTTCCCTGCAGCCTGCGACGCGTAGGGACATCTACCATACGTGTCATCTGCTTTCAAGTTCCGGCACTCCGGAACTTTTTGGTCACGGTCGCGTGGTCTGTTTTTTTCTTTAATTGTTTTCCTCTGCGAAGTGAAAACTATAACGTCCAATTTGAATAATAGTTTTGGAGATAAGTTAACATAACATCTTCCTCGGCTAAACAGTTCATCGAGGGTTTCAGTTGTATCCTATCGTTTTCTTTCAGAGTCAACCAGACTTGCCTTACCAGCCAACACCGGAAAGACGTCAGCCTTTGCGAAATGGTGAACCTGTTCTCGTTACTCACGACGCCGAAAGCTACTTTTTACAGCCACCCTCACCTCATGTTCCGCAAATAATTGGCATTTGCAATGAAGAATGGAGATTCTACTATTTCCGCAATAGTAAGTTCACAAAATTCCCCATGCTTCGTGTTACATGAATAAAGCACCTGTATTCCAGTGGTTATTCCAACTGCTCTGTAAACTCAAGTGTGAGACAGCATCACATTTAAGGTGTCTCACACATCAAGAAACTTTTTTTTCAGCCGTCAAAGCACAATCACGTTCAAGAGAACAACTTTGTCTTTGGTGCGAAATTCCGGTTCTAATAAGCCAACATGTCCGAGGGTTCACAACAGCAATCAATGTTGTGGGGCGTAAATCAAGACGTAACAAGCTAGGCCCGCCCTTCCGCGAAACATCGTTGCCAGCTCCGCTTCGCTGGTAACTCCGTTTTAGTATGTAATATTCTATTCTTTAGTGGGTAGTCTAGGAAAAAAAAGAGACCCGGGCGAGATTCGAACTTGAAACCGAAGCATTACGGTTCTCGTACGCTGACCACTAGACCACTGACGGGCCGTGATGATATGGCTCCAGACTGCCCATCTTATTCAATAACCAAGCGCTCGGGCGTTACTGGGGCGTATTCGTCCGTGGTCTGCAAATAGAAGGTTTGCAAACCAAATTTCTAAAAATATTGTCTTATTTAAGAGTTTCTAAATTCTCGTGTGTACGGCGAACTCATTTAAAGAAATACTCGCTGTGATCCTTATATAGTGGGGTCAAAATCTAAAGGGTCTACATTCTAAAAATGAGTATGTAAGATTAAAATGTTGCAATAGTATAGTGATATTTAGAATGTCAGTTAGGGGTTCTGGAAAAGTATGTTTGCTTACTAATTACTAGTATGTACTTTAGAATTTCCAGTATTAGAATGTTTACATACTTAAAGCTACAATGCCATTTCCTGGGTGATGGCAGGTTGGGATAGGGACCGTTAGGGACTGTTGGTTCTCCTCCAGACCTCGCGATCTCGCTACCCATCGACAGTCGTCACCGGCAATATCGCGGGCCTCCCCAGTGGGATGGCGAGCCTTCGCCTCGAGATCGCTAGTCTCCCCTTCGAAACTCCCCCGCGCCACCGCGAGGGCAGGGGGAGGCTCGCGATCGCGCGGGGAAGGCTTGTGATCTCGCCGGTGACGCGCTGGGGCACCGCGGCGAGAGAGCTCACACTTCGATCTAGAATAATGTGATTACGTGGATTACATATGAATTTCTGGGGCCAAAACCACAGGCTATTTCAACTTAGTTCATGACTTTCTGAAAGAAATGAAAGCAAGTTTTTGGCGTCGAAGGCGTTCTGCCTGCAATACAAGATACAAATCGGCTGGTAGTCCAGGTTTCCTAAATGCTTTCCGTTTCCAAGCAGAGCTGCATGGATATCGCAATGCTTTCCAAGCGGCAAAACTGTGCAGTCTTGGTTTTTCTAAAACTGCCAACTGCCAGTAAAATATGATTCGAAACCAAGACGTCGTTTTAACCGTGTAAACCTAAATTTATGATAACAAAAATTTATATGGTTGTTTATGATTTCTATTACAACCCCATCACATGTAGACTCGTTTAAATCGGAATTTTGCACCAAAGCTGATGCTGTTCTTCGCTTGACTGCTCCTCAACGACAGAAAATGGTACTGGTACTGTAGTTACAAGTGTAAGACTGTATCAAATTTAAGTTTGCAGAGTGCTCTTGCTCTCACGTGACTTAGTTCACAGCTTCTGGAAGAATGCCAGCTCCTATTATGTTTACAGTGTTGTCTGTAGAGAATTGGTATATCTTGAATTTCAGACCCAACAAGCGACCCCCTTATTGACGAGCAGCTTCTTCAAAATCTCGAATCACACGTTCCAAAAGATCTCCTGCCCTATGCTGACACAAGGCGAATTTTAGGACTGACTGATCGGCCACATTTTGACTACAAAGAAGTTGTCGAAAAAGTAAAACAAGGCATTAAAAACTCTGTTACACAGAGTTGCAGCCTTGGGTGCGTCTTGAAAAAGGTAAGAATTTCCTCAATGACCCTAAATTTACGAGAGGTCACAACACTCTTGATTGTTTGACTCAGACGTATCGCAAGCCTCAGATTTGGGAAAGGTCCTGAAGTTTAGATTAGCAGATCTCATCTGGCGTGATCCAAAAGAGACTTGCCTTGCCTACCAACAAAAAAAAAAAAGGTCAAAGCAACTTTTCAATTAATCAGTATTCTTTCTTCTCAAAATTAAGTAAAAAGGTAAAATCAGAATAGGTGCGAGAGCTCACTCATTCTCCTTGCTTGTGCATTCAGAAACCTGCTGAAAAGAGCAAACCTCATCCTCCAAAAAAAAAGAGTCAAATCATCTTTCGACCGAAAAAAAAAACACACTTAAATGCACTGTAAAAAAAATGTTTGTAGTAAAAATTCCATATATGTATCTTCAGCTTTTTACATATACAGAGTGCGGGATTCTATGAGATAGGTGTAGGACTTATCCTCTAGGGTGTGCCAGCAAATACACGGCATTCTAATGCGTTGCCTACCACTCCCGGCGGAGCTGCTAGCGCTAGGCGGCTGCAGCGCTCACATCCTCCCTCTAAAGCGCCTTGCGACTATGCCAGCACGTCCGCGACTGGCCCCACAAGTCCCCCGCGAGTCGGCGGCTACCCTCGCGGGCCCCGGCTAACCCCGTTAGTCCACGGCTTTCCTCGCTGGGCCGCGGTACGGTGCTCTACAGTCATCGGAAGAGGCAGTGGTTCGAGCCCCACTGCTTCCCTGAGGATGGCTGCCGCGTTTTACTCGAGCTATCTACAGGTTTGTCGTACATTAGTCGTTTTCTTGTCGTCAATATGTACAGTTTTACGTACCGGGAGTCCAGGCTCAGGCCGGACAGTCGAATGGGTGGCCTACGCGTTGGCCGCAGGCGCTGCCTGGCGGGGGGAGCGGGTAGCGGCGGCGGGAGGCAGGCCTCCCCACCACCACTCCGGTGCTAGAGTGCGCTGCGGCGGGGAGTAGCTCAGAGCTCAGCGTCGGCTGGCGGCCACCTTGGCAGGGGAGGGGCGGCCTACACCCAAGGGGCTGCCATCCTCGCCCGGCTACTCCGCGAGGACCCACGGTGCCGCGCCGTGCATCCCTCGCGGTGTCTGCGGTTTGCCATGAGCAAAACAAAATCGCGGACACCGCGAGGGATGCGCGGCGCACCCCCCGTGGGTCCTCGGTCCTCACGGAGTAGCCGGGCGAGGCCGGCAACCCCCTTACGTGCAGGCCGCCCCTCCCTTGCCGAGGTGGCCGCCAGCCGCCGCTGAGCTACTCCCCGCCGCGGCGCACTCTAGCACCGGAGTGGTGGTGGGGAGGCCTGCCTCCCGCTGCCGCTACCCGTTCCACCCCTCGCCCGGCAGCGCCTGCGGCCAGCGTGTAGGCCACCCATTCGACTGTCTGGCCTGAGCCTGGACACCCGGTACATGAAAACGAAAAATCTACAACAATTTTACAATCATAGCTCGCGCGATAAATTTGTCGTACTTTTGACGTAAAATTTGTCGTACTTTAGTAGTAAAATTGTCGTCCCGAAAACGACAAATCTACGAGAATTTTACCGTGTTCAGTTTAACCCGGGTTATAGTCGAACGCCTAGGCCTCGCCCCGCTAGGGCGAGAGACCATAAAACTGCGTTCGGCGAGGGATCACGTATTTTCTACAACCCGCATTTCTATAACCTGGCCTTCCCGGCGGTCTCTGATGCCGTTTGGCGACTCTACCCTGTTCCTTCTCACTGGCGTCGCCGAGTGCTGCAGCCGCCTGGCGCGTCTGGCTCGGCAGCAGCTCCGCCGGGGACGGTAGGCAACCCATTTGAATGCCGTGTATTTGCTGAAACACCCGTACAGGCGTATGGGAATGAATCTCAAACGTATATGTTCAAACAAGGGGCGGCCAACTCATGTATTTCTGTGTACACTTGCCTTGTATTTCTTGTATTTCTAATGTATTTTTCGGTATTTTTCTCGTATTTTTGTTGAGTATTTCTATGTATTTCTGTGTATTGTAGAGTATTTCCTTGTATTTTTAGTATATTTCTAGAAATACACATGTATTTCTGTGTACACGTTTTCTTCGAGTTGGCCGCCCCTCGTGTTCAAAAGCGTTTGAGACTTTATTTTGAACATCTGGTGAGGTTTACTCTGCGTTTTGGCCTTTCTTCACAATTTCAGATGTTGACATTACGGTAATTTGAATTTGACGGACTTTTACACGTACCAATGCCCGACTCCAGTTGGATTCCAACCCTTAGCATTTGAACTACAAGGCGACTGCGTTACCCACTTACCTGCAGAGGTGCTATGGTAGACAGCTGCCACGTTGCGTTCGCCATTCTACAACCGTTGTGGCCAGAGCACTCCTCGTGATATGTTCCCCCCAGACAAACCGGGTTGCGGACTAGACCCGGGGGGGACCCGGGGGGGACCCGGGAGGGACCCGGGAGGGACCCGGGAGGGACCCGGGAGGGACCCGGGAGGGACCCGGGAGGGACCCGGGAGGGACCCGGGAGGGACCCGGGAGGGACCCGATTAATCATCGGAGTGTCCCGGGGCAGACCCGGGAGGGACCCGGGTACCTCCCGTGAAACCACGGGGTGGGCCCCGAAGGGACCCGGTAAATTCCGATACTGGTCCGGGTAGGTGCCGACGTTGTGCCGTCAGCGCGCCGCTGGCGGCCGCTGGGGCCGGTCGCAAGGCTCAGCCATCGGCCGATGCCTGAGGCGGTGGCGGCGCCGTCGCTGCGGTTTGCGGCAGCAAAGCGATGCCGACATAGGCGAGGGAGAGTCCCGAGGTAGAGCCGGGACGACCTTCCCCGGGCCTACCCCGGCCTTAACCGTGGCTCCTACCGGCTCAAGAGCAAAATTTTGCCCTGATGCCCCATCGGGCTGTCGGCCAGCTCAGGGCCAGCTCGATCGGACGAGGTTCGTACCTTCCACGCGGTTTAGCCTGACTCCCTTCTGTGACCCACCTGAGCCCCCACCGAGGTTTCATCGGATGGCCTTCGGGCCAGTCCCGGGTCCCTCCCGGGTCCCTCCCGGGGTGTCTACCGGACCCCTCCCGGGCTGTAACAAGCACTGCTAAAGCTAGGAATAATACACAAACGCTTGGCGCAGCTCCGACCAGGGAGAGGCAGGGTGTGCGCACCACCCGCTCAACACCTGCACCTTGTCACCGGGCTGCCCTTCTCTCATGCTGACAACCGACAAATACTGAATTTGAACAGCAATCGCCTCTCCGCGCAGGGTGGCGACCGAGTCTTAGGAGTCCCTCTCAAGCCCCTGCCGTGGCTTGGTGTAGGCAGGCCAGCAAGACATCCAAGCGAAAATGGTTACCCAGGCTGCACGGCGGGCCAAGTGGCGCGTTGCGCTGGTTGCGCGTCCCCTGCCTCTCCCTGCGTCGGAGCTGCGCAAGCGTTTGTGTATTATTCCTAGCTTTAGCCGTGCTTGTTGCAGCCCGGGAGGGGTCCGGCAGACACCCCGGGAGGGACCCGGGAGGGACCCGGGACTGGCCCGAAGGCCATATCCGATGAAACCTCGATGGGGGCTCGGGTGGGTCACAGAAGGGAGTCAGGCTAAACCGCGTGGAAGATACGAACCTCGTCCGATCGAGCTGGCCCTGAGCTGGCCGACAGCCCGATGGGGCATCGGGGCAAAATTTTGCTCTTGAGGCGGTAGACCCCACGGTTGAGTCCGGGGTAGGCCCGGGGAAGGTCGTCCCGGCTCTACCTCGGGACTCTCCCTCGCCTATGTCGGCATCGCTTTGCTGCCGCGAACCGCAGCGACGGCGCCGCCACCGCCTCAGGCATCGGCCGATGGCTGAGCCTTGCGACCGCCCCCGGCGGCCGCCGGCGGGGCGCTTGACGGCACAACGCGTCGGCACCTACCCGGACTAGTGCCGGAATTTACTGGGTCCCTTCGGGGCCCACCCCGTGGTTTCACAGGAGGTACCCGGGTCCCTCCCGGGTCTGCCCCGGGACACTCCGATGATTAATCGGGTCCCTCCCGGGTTCCCCCCGGGTCGCCCCCGGGTCTAGCCCGCAACCCGGTTTGTCTGGGGCCAGAAATGTTTTCTAAAGATTGTATAAGGTAATCTCTCACGAAAAATTTTCGGTCTTTGCCGGACCAATATGCTCAAGATAAAATAACGCCCACCCAATGGTCCCTTCCAATTTAAATTGATTTGTTCTTCTGTGAACAACAAAAATCGATCGGCGGGTAGAACGCTTCGCGAGCACCGACTAAAGAATAATTTGCGATTATCCGTCCGATCGAGATTAATTTCAGCGAGACGTTTAAAAAAAGGTTTCTGGTACGAATAACTTCGATAGTCAAATTGAAACTAATCTTGAATTAATCCTAGTTTAATCCGAAACGTTTTATTCCCCTCTAGGATGGGACTTCTTAATGAATATGTTATAGGGACAAAAATTACTTTTTCTCTTACTATCTGCCTTCCGACTTGACCCGACCTCAGAGGCTAGTCCCTTTAAGTCTCCGATGCATCTACTGGACGAAACCCCTGGGTTTCGAGCCCGCAACCTTAGAGTTCGAGAGCGCGCACGCTACCCCTCCCCTATTAGTCGCTCTGAGAGGAAGCGTGCTGGGACCGAGGGGCCCACCCGGTACAAGAAAATTCAAAGACAATAAATAATTTTACACTACAGAAAGTGAAAACATACTCTTAATTAGAGAGCTTCAACATAACATGAATAAAATACTTAAAATACAGAACGAGAACTGCAAAACTTCGTGATAAAAAACACGTAGTCATCATAACAGCAGTAAAAATAATGAATACATTAAATCCTGTTTAAGATACATAAGCTTTCAATATTATTTAATTTATACTTTGTAAATATTTCCCCATAAATCTTAGGTAACTGCCAACATTTCTTTCAATCGCCGGACTGGCCCGGCTGCCCACCACCGCATCCGAAATACCTCGTTTGCAATCGACACACATGCCAACGTTCACCGGCCACCGGAGAGAAATTTCTCTTTCTTCCCTCGGGTTTCCCTACGCGCGCCGCAAACGACAATCTGGACCCTCGGTCCCACCGCAATCGACACTCGACCCTTCTGACCTGGGGGATTAGTGCCGCAAACGACATAGCGCCCCACTACTCTGGTAATCCTGTGTACACGTTCTCCGATAACTACTGGTAATCTTATTCCCTGAACGCTTCTTTTCGTCGTATTTCGCGCTGTTTTGGGTTGTCCCTCATTGAAATATGCAAAAATTTACAAAATTGTCAACGTTTAAAAAAAAAAAAAAACCTTACCGACAACTGTAAGCAATCACTGGTAATCAAAAATCGTGTGTGTACGCTCCTGAACTGATTGATGGACCCCTCACTGGAAAAACAAACGTTGCGTCCGCTACACCAGTTGGTGTGTTCTATGGCAACATTTCAGTTTTTGTGGAATATTAACCAACCGAGACTTTAAGTCTCATTTCTGATGCGCCTATCAGATTCTCCATGAAATTCCCGTTCGAACGAGCCTACATGTGATGGGGTTCAGATGCATAGTTCATTCAACATGTCCAATTCCCCATTTTCTACAAATCCTATTTAAAGTCGTAGTATTTAGGCTCGCAACCCCATCACATGTAGGCTCGTTCGAACGGGAATTTCATGGAGAATCTGATAGGCGCATCAGAAATGAAACTTAAAGTCTCGGTTGGTTAATATTCCACAAAAACTGAAATGTTGCCATAGAACACACCAATTGGTGTAGCGGACGCAACGTTTGTTTTTCAGTGCTCGGCTGGTACACCCCCGCATTTGAGTGATATATCTAGCATACATACCTGCCAGTTACGGTTCCTGACACTATCACTTGCGCCATTACATTATAGCCTTCAGATTTTTCGAGTGACTAGAACTTTTTATGTATTTTCGTCATTTTCCTATACACTGTTAAAAATTTTGTTGTCATTTAACAGGAAAAGTATTGTTAATTTTGTTAGCAGCAAATCTTGTTTTAAAACAGGAAAAACTGTAAATTTACAGGGATGGGAAAAATCTCAGAATTAATTTTTTAGTTGAAATGTATTGACTTCTTTTTGCACTTAAATCTCTCTTCTGTAGTATTACAAAATTGTTGTATTTTGAACAGTAAGGGATGTTAACAAAATTAACAGCGTATTTCCTGTAAAGAACCAACATACACAGTGATACTCATTCACTGTTCTTTGAGAGTGCTGCTGAAATAATCCATATGCAGTAAGTTTCTAACTGATAAAAGAACAGCTGTTCAGAAACAGGATTCCTGTTATACAGTGTGTTGTCAGGCAACAACTTCTTCTAACAGTGTACGCATAAGCAGAAAAAATCCTGCACATGTCTGGAAAGTCAAGTGACCCATACGCGAGTGGAAATTTTATCCCAAAGTAGTAAGGCGAAATTCTCATACATTGCGGTATAAAGCCCCTAACGCGTGTGGCATTCAAAATATCTGCCATATTTGTGGTATTTTTTACATACGTATAGTAAATTTTCCACACAAAATATGGGAAAAATACAAAATATGTGTGGAAAATTTCGAACGCAGCACGAGTTTGGGATTTTTGTCCAACACTTGTAAGGCAACACTCTGAATATTTTTTTACACTCACTTTTAGGAACCCCCAAAGATTGAAAATTTTTGCCCCTTTCAGTATTTTGATGGTATTTGGATGGCTACTGACACCCATCGTATCGGAGCATATCTGGCCGCCCGGAATGAGACCGTGTATCTGTTCCGTTTCGGAGTTCGTTCTGTGCTAAACCAAGACTTCACAATTCAGCCTGTCCCAGAAGATGAAAAAAATTGTGAGTAAACAGGCTCAACCGTAGATATAATTATAGATCTAAGTCGCAGTAACAGATAAATCTCTAAATTCCATTTCTGACAACCTGATTGCATCTTTTATTTTTCTGAAACACACTTTTTTTATGGGTTGTGTTTTGCGCAAAGGCCTGTCCGATTATTCGATTAATCGAAAACTTGATTCGATTATTTTAATAATCGTAGATTAATTTGAAGTCTCGATTACGATAATCGTGATCGATAACCGAAATTTGTAAAGCGATTGTTGACGGTTGTCGATTATCGATTATTGACGATTACCGATTAGTGACGATTATTGATTATTGACGGTTATCGATTACCATAACCAAAAAGTGACTAAAAAGTTACCGATTTTTCATGATTTTGCACTTAAGAGATGAAATATATTTGCGGGGGAAACGTCATCACCGACACAAGAACCTGCTTGGGGGATGAGCTGTCAGAAATCTTAATATTTTTAGCATCAAACAAATCTTTTACTAAGAAGCCTTGACTTTATTCCACACTGTTCTTTTCGTTGCTTTGTATTTGCTTATATTTGTACGATTTTTGATTGTTCGTTGCTATGCAATGATACTACTAAGTGCTGTAGTGCAATATTAAATAAATGTTTCCAAGTGCGAAAATGTCGGCTTATTTAAAGGGGAAAAGTAATCGGTAATCGGTCGTCTCCACATAAAACTGAAATTCCTATGTAAACTGATTGATTATCGCCGCAAAATAAAATTTAAGTATAATCGATAGTCGAAAAGCACTGAATAATCGATAATCGAAACACTATGAGTAATCGATAATCGTAAAACACTAAATAATCGGTAATTGAAACACTAATCGAATAATAAACGATTCTTTCGATTATAGATCATGAATAATCGAATCTAAATCCAATCGCGATTATTTTACTAATCGTCGATTGCGATTAATTTTAATAATCGCACAGGCCTATGCGCATGTGAGCAGAGCTACAGCATAGTTGCACAAATGCCTAGCTTCACTACTCTGTAAACTAAAACGGAGGCGGATACATTACTTTGTTGCGGGGGGGGGGGGGGGGAGTAAGGAAAATGCCACCCCCTCCCTTAACAGAAGTTGAAATCCCAAAATTGTCCCTTTGAAGTACCAAAGTTGTCCATTTTCTTTTTAGCAGATGATACGAGGGTTATCAGCCTGCTTGTACTGTCATACAGCGAGCAGTATGCAGAGAGCAGCGCAGCCAGCAGAGAGCAACCGGCATAGCGAGCAGCCAGTGTGGCATAATATAATACAGGGGGGAAAATTTCGCGCTGCGCGCGGCGCTCGGCGCGCTGCGCGAGCTCGGCGCGCGCCCCTCACTACTCCACGCCACCTCTCGGGACGCTGTGCCGCCGGGCCACCGGGCCGGTGCCCCCTCCCGCCCCGCGCCTCCCCCCTCCTAGCCCAGCGCGACAGCGCTCCGCTTCCCTGCAGCCTGCGACGCGTAGGGACATCTACCATACGTATCATCTCTGCTTTCAAGTTCCGGCGCTCCGGAACTTTTTGGTCACGGTCGTGTGGTCTGATTTTTTCAAGGGACTTGAACGGGATTTGGCAGTAGCTCAAATCCCTCTGAAGTCCCTGCCCCCCGAAATCCCTCCGAAGTTCCGTTTGCGCTCGCGACGCCTCTTCGACCTAAGGGGTCGTACCCATACTACGTGACCGATTTTGGGGGAGGGGGGGGGGTTCGGCCAACTACTACGATCGGTCACCGGGGGGGAGGGGGGGTCAAGCGGAAGTCACGTAGTATTTTTGTATCAATATTTTTAAAGCACATTTCTCGCGCGACATTCAAAATGCTGCGTTTGCGGCCGTAGCGCGCTGCGTCGCACGGCGCGGCGCGGCAGGACACGGCACGGCACCCCCACCCCACCTGTGTTATGTACGTAGTCAAGTGTCCTTTCGTACCAAAAAATTGTTTTGAATTAAAAATTCATCATTTATTTACAATGCAATCTTTTTTTTTTTTTCACCACTCGAAGGTTGTTGGTCCCAAACTAGAAGTCTTCGCCAAATGCGTTCAAATATGTAAAAAATAGCGATTTCGAAAATACTACGTGACTTTGGGGAGGGGGGGTCAAGCCAAATACCACGATCGGTCACACGGGGGGAGGGGGGGGGGTCAAAAAACCGTCAAAATCGGTAACGTAGTATGGGTACGACCCCTAATCGACAAAGTGGTTTAGGAGGACTCCCAGGTCGTTTTTAAAACGTCACATGGAATTAAGATGTTCAGAAACAATATACACTGTAAAAAAACATGTCGTAAATTAACAGGTAATATCTGTGAATTTTGTTAAACGAACTGACTGCGAATTTACTTTTTATTCGTGTTCATTTACAAAAAAAAACTCTGTAACTTTACAAAAATATTCCGTAACTTTACAAAAGAATTCCGTAAGTTTACAAATTTTATCTGTTGTTTCGTGATTTTTCTTGTTAATTCACAAAATGTTTCATCAAACTACAGGAAAAATCTGTTCACCGATTTAACAGCGAAACCTGTAATTTTTTTTTTTTTGTCGTTATTTTACAACAAATTTTTACAGTGTAGTGTGTAGTATAGATGTCTACTTCATGCATGTTTCATCTATGAACGGAGCTTTAAAACCGCCAGAGAGCTATGCGACTACGGTTCAGCGGTAGTAACGCAGGGACCTAAGAGCGATCTGAGCAGCTACGAACTCCCCTTCAAGTCGTGAAATACCAAATCCCTTATATGCTACTATTTAGGACTTCCAGGGGATTTGGACTTTGAGATCTCGAGGGACTTTGGATTTAGGGGCAATTTGGGGATTTCAACTTATGTTAGGGATGTAGCTGTAGCGTTGTACTTACTCGTGAAAGAAAAGAAGCTCCTAGCTACCTTATAGGTCTCTCGAGTATGCTTGCATTTTTAATGCCTTCAGTAGCAGTTGCATTTATTCTTTTATTTTCAGTTAGTACATACTACTTTTCGATTGTAAGCAAGACCGAAGCTTGAGCCTAGAAACAAAGTACAAAGTCGATTCCCGGGGTCGACATCGCTGCTTCGGCTTGGCCCGAGAGGGGATGGGGGGTGAAACCTCCCCTCCCCCCTCCCTATGGAACCGCCACTGATGAATAGATGCCTTACAAAAATACCCAAAGTCAAAAAGCTTGTAAAATATTTGTAAAAGTCAAACAAATTTAGAAAGGCGTGCCCGTTGGCCCATTGCAGGTTGTGTTTGATTCGCAAATTAGCCCTTCTGTTTTCGCAGGCGCAGTTACTTCACAAAACAATGGCCACTTATATCGCAATATCAAATTGCTTACATCAAAATATCGAAATGTAGATTGATCGATACGCTACTATAACGTCTTTCCGATATCGTCGATGTCACGATATATCTCGATACCTTGACACACACATATCTCGATACAGCTCAATACCTCCATACCATAGATATGGCTTGATACTTCGATAATATCGAGCCTCGATGTATCAAGTCGATTCTCGATATGTCCCCGATAACGTAGTGGGATTTCAAAATCCTAGTATCGCATAGCCGTACCCGAGAGTTCGTCGAGGGGTCCTTCACTCGCCAACTCTTTGTACACTTGCCCGAGCCCAACTCGCGTTCAACTGGCTAAAACTCGCAAAAACTCGCGTTTAACTCGCAAAAACTCGCGTCAACTCGCGAAAAAATAGCATTCAACTCGCGAAAACTCGCGAAAATGCATCAGCTTGCCAACTCGTTGTACATCTATTTTGGGAGTGGGGGACCCCTTGGAGTTCGTACAGGCAACTTAGGAGATAAATTTCTGTTTTTAATATAAAAATAAAATAATAAAACTCCTACTTTATTTATTACAGCTGCACAGCATGGAGACGATTTACCATACACTTGGCTCATGCAGATTCACAGAGACGCACGTCTGAGTGAAGAGGGTGCAATAACAAGGCAGAGAATGGTTGAAATGTGGACAAACTTCATCAAGTATGGGTAAGTATCACTAGGGTGGCCCATAATTAGGGTAATGTGACAATTCAAATGCTTGTTGAAAAAGGGGCGTAATTTGGTAAGTATGTCATCCAAAAAAAGCTTTCAGCCAAATGGGACTCCACTTGACCCTGCATAAGGCGGTTCAAAGTTTCCCTGCACTATGTTACGGAAAGTTTCACTGTTATTCAATTACTGTGACTTCACATTCTGTTTCACGTAACGACTTTCACATTCTTTTGGTTAGTTTTGTTCCTTTCTTTAGAATGTGATCGTAAAACTCGACCCAAAAAGTCCAGCCAATTCACGTTAAAACGAATGTTTGACATCACATTCTGGCCAATGTGGCAGTTCTCACATTATAAAGAATGTGGCGTCACAGTAATTGATTTACAGTGTTAGCTTTAAACTAAATATTTAGCCTGCTGGAGCTTTTTCAAAAAAAAATCATAGCCAAATCTGAGCTAAAAATCAGAACACAGTTCTTTATTTAGGGCATTTCGTATACCATCGCCAGTTTTCTGGTGGGAGTGCGACTAAAACTATAAGAAGTGTATGGCCACGGACTCCATCCATCGGTCGTGCACGACACTCTTTCGGACGCAGCGCGATGGGCGTTAGAGGGCTTCAAGTTTAAAGTTGGGCCGAGCTAAGACTTTTCGGCTTTTTTCACTTCCCCGGCTCAATTTTGAGGCCCCCGTAAGGGGTGCCTATTGCTTTCGCCAGAAAGTTTTTTATTATTCTGGACGATGGCCCCTTATGGGCGCAGCCCATCCCGTCGAACGAATCTTCACCAAATTCTACTGAAAAATAGTACGAAAAATTAGAAAATTGTTGAGGTATGTCCGATGACAAGCTGTATGTCAGTTTTTGTATGAAATGCGTTTGCATCGTGAGTTTCTATGTAAGGGGGAAATAACCGCCGAATTTGGTGTACAAATTTCGTGAATTGGATGTGAATTGCCTTGAATTGGCTGTGAATTGGATTGAATTAGTGTGTGAACTGGCTTGAATTGGGTTTGAATAGGCTTGAATTGGGTTTAGATTAGATTGAATTGGCTTGAATTGAATTGAAATTAGATTTGAATTAGGTTGAATTGGCTTGAATTTGTTTGAATTGGACTGAATTTGTTTAATTAGTGGTGTACAACAAAGTCCAAGGTTATTTCCCCCTCGTTTCTATGGCAATTGCGACTCGCAATTTGCGAGCCGAGCACCCTGTGCCGAGCCAAAATTGACACCTTCCAAAAGGCTATGCCTGCCCATAAAAGTGTTTCGCGCGAAAATCCGGCCAATAAAAAAGCCCGCCTGTTGCTTTGAACCTCGATATCCAAAAGTGAGAACGCAAGGAGTGGTCACGTCAGAATCGTTGCAGATTGACGCCATGTAAAAGGGCTCACCACCAGGAGACTTTCAAACGTGACCACTAGCTAACCGCCGCGGCTCCTGATTGTTGTCTGAGACTGTAATTTCGCCTTGGGCTGGGCTCGTGACAATACCACCAACCTTAGAGTGAGTCCTCAGCTCATGTTTTCAGTAGTAAAAGATTCAAAAAAGTCTACCATTGTGTTCCGTGGTAATGCGTGGAGGCTTCCACAGTTGTTTGCTAAAGGCCTGCAACATCATTTTACGTCGTTACTAAATCTTAAACTAGCAAAATATATTTCGGGTTGGTATGAGTAGACACCAAGGCGGCGTTGATTTCAGCTTGCCCGCTCGGCGCTATGTTTGTGTTGGAAATGTGAGGCGGAGGCGCCCCCGGGCAGTCGCCCTCCTACGTGAAGCCCCTCCAAATCCCCTTACAACCCCCTTGCCGAGCGCTGGGAGGCGCCCTTTCCCGGAAATTGCCTCCGTTCACGGATAAAATTCGTGATGTGATTCTCAGAAATAGTTCTGACTTAGGGTAAAAGTACCAAACATGGATCAGGTACCAAACATGGATCATTTCTGTTTGGCAACTTCTAACGGCTGATTGGGTCGACTGAATTAAAAATTTCAAAGTTCCTCAGGTAGACGACTGCATATGCAGCAATATGTGTATGTGACATTTTATTGTCTGCTCGCTCCTCTGCCCGCTGGAGCTCGCCGAAAAACAGTCTGCACAACAGACCTCGTCAAAGCGCGCAAAAAGACAAGGCAAGCTACATGGCTCTACTTATTTCCTATTTGTAAGAAAACTAACCGGAGGAAATACTTGGTACTCGATGAGAAGACACTTCAAGATATGCCTTTTAAGACTCTGAAGGTTTTGATCCTTTACCTTAAGTATTTTGAAAATGCGGGTAGGGGTAAAAACGTAGAATTGGACCCGTCCTCAAGTAACTTCGTTAGTTTGCGCCTCAATATCAGTCATTAAAAATCGTTCATCCGTGATGCCACTTTGCACACGGCAAAATATGACCAAAATAAAGGGATTTACGCAAACAAACAGCACAAATTTCCAATAGGAAACTTTTTACAAGCGTTTACATCTTCCATTGCGCCTTACGAGAGGTCCGGGTAGGCAACCTGGCGTACACATCAGATCTCTTTCCACTCTTAGCGCCTTAAGGATCACGTGACTGAGCAAGAAAATACAATAATTTCAAAAGCGTATGTTTTAAGTTTATAGAACAGGTTTCAGGCAACATTTCTACCACGAACCGGAGGGTCTATGTCACGTGGTTAGTTAGGATATATAGAAAAGAATCGAATTTCTCGTTAAAGAAATGCCACTTTCCCAGGCCCTATATCAGCCTCGAAGATGCAAATGGGCGGAAGCAAGTTGTAATTTCGTGAGCAGAATAGTGAGAGAAACACGTTGGTATGAGAAACTATTTATTTCGTAGACAGACGAGCCTGCAAAACGTATCCAAACAATCCTAAGTTTTGATCCATGTTTGGGTCAGCGTCCAAACATGGATCACAACCCCTAAAAGGGGGATAAAACAAAAAAAGTTGCCTTCCCCTAACACTGTTGTGTATCACATATGTGAAGGGCAACAGTCTAGCTTGGTGATCCATGTTTGGGTACCCCCACCCAAACATGGATCAAAATTGGAGGTCATGGAAATTCCCTATAACTCCGAAAGTATTGGAGCTAGGAACTTTATTCCCTCAGGATATCTTCTCTGGGGGTTCAAACTACACACCGATGAAAAAAAATTATGCTCATCACACCTTTATCGATTCCAAAACTGTGGTTTTCCGAAAAATGATCCATGTTTGGTACTTTTACCCTGAGGTCTTTCTCATTCTGTGGCTAGTTTTAAAACCTAGGGGGCCGATTAACGCGTTAGCGTTAGAATATATTTTTAGCCCGCCCTTCTGCTTTGAAAAAGCTTTTGAGCGGGCTTATGCAATCGATGCGGTGTCTGTCTGTCTGTCTGTTCCACTCGAAAGAGTTGAGCTAGAGAGTTGAAATTTTTAGGGTATCTTAAGGGTCACTCCTGGACACCGAAACGCCTGGTGCAAATCCTGCCAACCCTCATTAAGGCACTGAAAAAAACTATTAAAGTTTTCACGGAATAAATAAATAAAATAAAAAAAAATTAACTTTTTCCAACCCCGTCGACCCGTACCTCTCCGGATGCGTCTTTTCGCGTCCAGTTCAATGCATGGTGCACGCCGTTTTACGAAAAAATGGACCCAACTCGCGACTACACTGTAAAAAGCACCCGAAATTTTTCCAGTTTTCAACTTTTCGCAACCCCATCGATCTGCACCTCCCCGGAATCGTCTTTTCGCGTCCAGTTCAATGGCGCCCACCGTTTTTCGATAAAAAGGACCCAACTCGCGACTCCGCTGTAAAAAGCACTTGAAATTGGTCCACTTTTCAAGTTTTCTGAACCCCATCGACCCGCATCACTCTGGAGGCGTCTTTTCGCGTCCAGTTCAACCCATGATAATGTTAATGTGGGCAAGTCTGGGCAACCGAAGGCAAATGGGTGCAAGGTTGGAGCACCCTGAGGCACCCGGGGGGCAACTTGGGGGCACCTTGGGGCAACTCCGGGGCAACTCGGGGGCACCTCGGGGCAACCTAGGGGCAACCCAGGGGCAACTCGCGGGCAACCTTCGGCAACTCTTCACCAACCCGGGAGCAACCCGGGAGCAACCCGGGAGCAACCCAATGCTAGTCAATAAACCTCTCCGTACGAGGCAATTCGCGGCGAAACTGGAAGGAGAGGGGGAAGGGGCTTGGCTGGGCAAGGGCGAGTGAGCAAGGAGCGGGCAAACAGCACGGGTGAGCGAGCGAGCGAGGAGCGAGCAGCCGGCGCGGGTGAGCGAGCGAGGAGCGAGCAGGTGACGCGGGTGAGCGAGCGAGGAGCGAGCAAACAGGCAAACAGCGCGGCCGAGCGAGCGAGCGCCTGTGCGTTAGGCAACCGCTTGCACGCGTGTGCATCGGCAAGTTGTTGCCTGCCTCTCAGGGGTCATTCCATGCCAGATCACCGAAAGGCCCGACATGATGGTTTTTAGTTTGAGTTAGGGATAGTCTAGTTCCATTCAGGAACACCTTAAAACCTCAAATGCCACAGGAAATTTATTTAAAAATTTTTGTTTAGGAGATATAACAGTTTTAAATTTGGTGTCTGGAAGCTTGAGAAAATATGTAAATGATTTTTTGTACCCTATAAGAAATACTTAACATGCCTTGGTCTGGGTGTTTTAAACTCAGTTTTTTATGGTGATTCAAATGAGCTATGTAAAGATTGTATTGTTGAAAATTTTTGAGAAACTTATTAAGTAAACTTCCGTGAAAGTTATATAAATGTAACTTTAGCGAAAATACATCATTCTCAAAAAATTCCAGGTCATGGCTTTTTTTAAAGCTTATGATGGGTAGAATAGCATAGACAATTTTTTATGCCAGGCCTGAAGGTTTCAGTTTCTTCGCTTTAATATTTTAGGTTTTAAGCCCTTATAATTTGGTTCTTGTGGGACACTATGAACTCCACTTGGTAAGTATGTCTTTTAAATCACTTAAATAATGTATCCCCATAAGAATAGATGCCATTCTAAAGGCAAATGACATTGGATAAAATAACAAGAAAAATTCAATACAGAACACGTTACATTTTCATTTTTATATGTTGCAAAAAATAAATATTACAATAAGATTGTTTTCTATTGTCAATTGCCTTGAGAATAACATTTATTCTTATGGGGATACATTATTTAAGTGATTTTAAAGACATACTTACCAAGTGGAGTTCATAGTGTCCCACAAGAACCAAATTATAAGGGCTTAAAACCTAAAATATTAAAGCGAAGAAACTGAAACCTTCAGGCCTGGCATAAAAAATTGTCTATGCTATTCTACCCATCATAAGCTTTAAAAAAAGCCATGACCTGGAATTTTTTGAGAATGATGTATTTTCGCTAAAGTTACATTTATATAACTTTCACGGAAGTTTACTTAATAAGTTTCTCAAAAATTTTCAACAATACAATCTTTACATAGCTCATTTGAATCACCATAAAAAACTGAGTTTAAAACACCCAGACCAAGGCATGTTAAGTATTTCTTATAGGGTACAAAAAATCATTTACATATTTTCTCAAGCTTCCAGACACCAAATCGACGCGTCCTAACAACAAGAGCCGATCTGCAACGCGCCGAATACACAAAAGCCTATCTGCAGCGCGACGAATACACAAAAGCCGATCTGCAGCGCTCCGAATACACATAAGCCTATCTGCAATGCGCCGAATACACAAAAGCCTATCTGCAAAAAGCGGCTTCTCGCACGCCACCACGTTTCCGCGTATTACAGGCTACTGGAAGACTTTCATGTCGAGCTAACCTCATGGGAATAATCATGAAGGTCCAATGTTTCAATAAGACCGCTTTTAGTTTGGTCGGACAAGTAGATGCAGAGAAATAAGGCCTTAAATTTAGGACTCACAAACCTTGCGTTTTGCAGATAGGCTTTTGTGTATTCGGCGCGTTGCAGATAGGCTTATGTGTATTCGGAGCGCTGCAGATCGGCTTTTGTGTATTCGGCGCGCTGCAGATAGGCTTTTGTGTATTCGGCGCGCTGCAGATCGGCTCTTGTTGTTAGGACGCGTCGAAATTTAAAACTGTTTTATCTCCTAAACAAAAATTTTTAAATAAATTTCCTGTGGCATTTGGGGTTTTAGGGTGTTCCTGAATGGAACTAGACTATCCCTAACTCAAACTAAAAACTATCATGTCGGGCCTTTCGGTGATCTGGCATGGAATGACCCCTGAGAGGCAGGCAACAACTTGCCGATGCACACGCGTGCAAGCGGTTGCCTAACGCACAGGTGCTCGCTCGGCCGCACTGTTTGCCTGTTTGCTCGCTCCTCGCTCGCTCCTCGCTCGCTCACCCGCGTCGCCTGCTCGCTCCTCGCTCGCTCACCCGCGCCGGCTGCTCGCTCCTCGCTCGCTCGCTCACCCGTGCTGTTTGCCCGCTCCTTGCTCACTCGCCCTTGCCCAGCCAAGCCCTCCCTCCTCTCCTTCCAGTTTCCCCGCGAATTGCCTCGTACGGAGAGGTTTATTGACTAGCATTGGGTTGCTCCCGGGTTGCTCCCGGGTTGCTCCCGGGTTGGTGAAGAGTTGCCGAAGGTTGCCCGCGAGTTGCCCCTGGGTTGCCCCTAGGTTGCCCCGAGGTGCCCCCGAGTTGCCCCGGAGTTGCCCCAAGGTGCCCCCAAGTTGCCCCCCGGGTGCCTCAGGGTGCTCCAACCTTGCACCCATTTGCCTTCGGTTGCCCAGACTTGCCCACATTAACATTATCATGGGAATGGCGCCCACCGTTTTTCATGAAAACGGACCCAGCTCGCGACTTTACGGTAAAAAGCACCCGTAATTGGTCCAGTTTTCAACTTTTCTCAACCCCGTCGACCCGTACCTCCCCGGATGCGTCTTTTCGCGTCCAGTTCAATGGTGCCCACCGTTTTTCGATAAAAATGACCCAACTCGCGACTACACTGTAAAAAGCACCCAAAACTGACCCACTTTTCAACTTTTACGAACCCCATCGACCCGCACCTCTCTAGAACCGTCTTTTCGAGCGCAATTCAGGTGCCAACCGTTTTTCAATTTCCAGTCTTGCCAATCGTCAAAACTTAAACATTTCGATTATTTTCGACATTTCTCGATATTTTCTGATATTTTTTAATATTTTCGACATTATTCGTTGTTTTTCGATACTTTTTGATATTGTTCGACATTTGCAATATTTTTCGATATTTTTCGACAGTTTCGATAATGTTCGATATTTTTCGATAATTTTCGATAATTGTCGATAATTGTTGATATTTTTTGACATTTTGATAATTTTTGATATTTTTTGATATTTTTCGACATTGTTGACATATTCTGACATATTTCGATATTTGTAAACATTTTTGACAATTTTTGATATTCTTCGACATTTTTCGACATTATCCCTCGTTTTTCGACATTTTCCATATTTTTCGATATATCTCAACATTTTAAAGATATTTCGAGATTTTTCGACATTTATGACGTATTTCTACATATTTCGACAATTTTCGACATATTTCGACAATTTTTGAAATTTTCGACACCCCTCGACGCCTATATCATTAAAATCATTTCGACGAGCGTAATTCAGTGTTGCCAACTGCTGTCAAATAAAGTCCGAGTTCGACCGTTCCATCTGAGGCCGAACTCACGTATTTCGACTTTTTTCGAGATTTCTGACCCCCCTTTTTTGCCAAATAACTGACCGTTTAGTCACTATCGGTACGTTTTCAAAGCAGAAGGGAGGGCTGTAGTTTCGGTGGTTCACCGTTACAAACTGCCTCTTTCCGAAGAGAATGCCTTTACGGGCCGCAGGCCCGATCATTTACAAGCTAAGAGGACGTTCTGTGTGACTTAGGGGTCGGGCCGAAGGCCCGACCGAACGCCGCCGGCAGGCCAAGCAGGCACGCCCCCTGCCGAACGGAGTTGCCAGCGTAGCAAAGCGGAGCTGGCAACGACGTTTGGCGGAAGGGCGGGCCTGCTTGTTTTCCCTTTTGAGAGGTTGAACCATGGGTTGAACGTATGGGTAGGTTAGGGATGCAAAATTACCGTTAATTTTCAAAATGACGTAAAAAACGGTAAATTACCGTAAATTACCGTAAATTACCGGTAATTTGGGTAAAAAACGGTAAAATTCATTTTTTAGTTATGTGTGCTATATTTTTGTGATTTTGTTTTTTTGAAACGAAGTAGGAAACGTAGGTTTTTTGTGTAATACTAATGATGAAATCTATTGATAGTTTAAGAGAAATTCTTTTACTGGTATCACATCAGAGAATCAATCACAAAAAGACAAAAAAACACAAATTATGATGCAAAGAGCTAGATGCTACCCACGCCGAGTGCGCTTGGGAGGGGATGTTGTTTGACACACTAAAAGTCGTCGAGACAGAGCACAGGAGTGGAGATTGAGACGACGAGACTGGGTATTTCCTTCACCCTCCACTTCGAGTGTGAAGGAACGCTCCCGAGGCAGTAGAAGGCAATGGCGTGAGATGGCGGCGGGTTTAAATCAATGCATTGCAGCAAAACCAGAGTGTCACCGCCCGACCGTCGTCCCACTCCTACTCACGTAGGTCATTATAAGGCCCTAAGTGGGTTGGCTTTTTCAGAAAATGTGTTAAAGTGTTTTTTATTAAGCTATTTAATCATTGAGATTGGGAATTGAAAGTGCATGAGGCAAAATACCTATAAAATTCGAATTTTACCGTTAATTACCGATTTTTCGGCTCTCCGGTAAATTACGGTTACTTACCGTAATTTGCCGTAAGTTTACCGGGTAATTTACCGCCTTCGCATCCCTAGGGTAGGTTTTGACTGATTTGACGGTTTGTTGGCTCTGGAGAGTGGACGGTTTGTGTTTGTACGATCTGCACGAAATTTTGAAGGAAGGTTCGTCGGACTCTACTCTGACGGAGGATCCGCATGGTCACTATCCTTCGTCGCCTTATGAGAGGGTGCGGGGGCGCCCAAGGATGACCACCCCCTCGGAAGTGGTGGAAAATGCCGGCAAAAACGAAAACTTCCCTCAAATCTTAACGACTAAACTTCACCCCTTAGGTTCCAGAATGGGTAATCTTCGAAAAGGGGTTGGACGTCCGAAGGGGTAGTTCGGCCGGGAGTAGTCCGCCAGCTAAAAAATAAAAAAAAAAAAAAATAAAAAAAAAAAAAAAAACAAAAAAAAAATAAAAAAAAAAAAAAAAAAAGGGACGAGTACACGGGCTGTCCCCAAAGTGTTTTCCGATTTTTGCGACTATCCACAAATCTCATTCCCTTGATGGGGTGAGTGTGAATGTGGAAGGGGCGGTTTTTTCGTATCGCAATTTCGTATGCACCGTTTGAAAGATATCACCAAATTGAGTCTGTATAGTATAAATCACGTTTTTTCTAATATAAATATTTGTTTGTCACAGTGACTATTCACACGATGGTGCGGGAATGCTCGTTGTGACCCGTTGTGATTTCTTTTCTTTTCCCAGTTTAGGAGGGTCGAAGGAAATATGCGACATCGACCCTCAAACTGGGACAGTCTAGTGGGGTTAGGAACGAGTAAAAAGAAGTAACTTTGTAGCTCAATATTTACATAGCCCAGCCAAGAAAGTACCTGATGAAACCATATACATTTTATGCTTTTCAAAGGGTTCCGTAGCTTAAATTGACCACAACGTTTTACAGATGCTTCACAAGTAAATTATGAAATATTTTTTGCTTCCAGAAAACCTATCATCGGAAGAACCGAGCTTCTTCAGGCGGACTGGCTGCCAAATACGAAGACTTCCCAAGAGGTTACTTTTTTGGACATCTCAAGGAACTTAGAGCTGCGTTCAGAATCACTTGCTGGAAATATGATTTCATTTTGGAATGGACTGTATAATGAATACAGAAGAAATGAGACACCTGCCCACAGCTAATACGACGGATGTCTGTGTACTCTCTATCGGACGAGAATATTTCTTAGTACAGGATTATAATTTAATTCATATTTTTTGTCGTCGAGGATAAATTGATAACACTTGAAGGGACTACCCCAGCTTCTGTGTAAATTGGCCTCCAATTATCTCAAAATATTTGTTGTACACAAGCGGGTGCCATCGCGTCCTGCCCTAGATGAAAACGAGAACCAGCTATTAAAACTGACACATGCCTAAAGAATTTCTTTAGATGCTTCACAGTGCATCTTTGTTGTCAATAAAGCTACAGTTTGCACCTGCTTGTCCTGAATGACATTTGTCAGAAAACATTTATGGTACTAAGAACGTTATGAAACAGCTTGATATTAGGACAGAACATTTTTGAAGCAGTCACTGATATCGAGGTCCTCTGATCTTGCTGATTTTTGGTACGACTGTTCTTTGAACATTAATAGGAATAAACGTCCCTTTTGGGTTTGAACGAAAATTTTGTTATTCAAAAGTTATAGTGCATTTGATAAATTTCGGTCGTATTTTCAGACATTTTTGGTATTTGCTTGTATTCACGCACTTATCATCAGACCGCGTTCAAAACTGAGCCTGAAGAAGGGTAAAAGTTGACTTAACTGCATGACCACTTTTCCAACCGTGAGACCTGTCACACACACTAGAAGTACCAAAAGTAGTCAGAGTACCAGTACAACTTTTCCAGGTGATTTCTCGTACTTTCGATGAGCTAAATAGCTCTTTCAGATCAAAAAGGGTCATGAGGTAAGTCGACTTTTCCCCTTCTTCCGATTTACGGCTTATTTGGACTGTCGACGTAGCACTGAACAAGAAACAAAAATATAACTCTGCGGCTCTTTAGTAACCCCTAGCGGTGGGCGGCCATAACTAATATGCCTCTAATCAAGAGAGTAGTGTAATGGTGTGTGACCCCAAGTGGCCGGGGGTGGGGAGGGGGGGGGGGGGGAAAGCAATGATTACTACTCACTGTGAAAAAAAGTCGTAAGTTTACGGGAAAATTTTCCACGAAGTGCAGTTGTAAAATTACAACTGCAAATCGTAAAATTGCAAGCACTAGATATCGGCTTGAAATTCATTCACGAGCAAAAACCGGCCTTCGCAAATTTACAACATCTTTCGTAAATCATAATTTACAAAATTTATCGTAAATCTACAAAGATAATTCTCACAGTGCTTGCCAAGTCAAAAAAGCAGATTTTTATCTATGGACCAAGCCATTCGAACAAAAATACCATTTAAAAAAAAAAAAAACTCTTATGCAAGACCAGGAATTTTGTCAACCCTGAGAAATCTTGTGGAGTAAGACAGCTAATGAAGTTTTTCCATGTTACATCTGGCACCCTCTTTGATTTGGATTTATTGAGTCAAAGCCAGTTTCAATATCCCCTCAGTCCTACAAAGGAGAACTTGCAATTTTCATCTCAAGTTTAAATTGGGAGAACAATTATTTTGAATCTTTCGAAGTCCTGCATCTGGTTAAACTTACAAGAATACAATCATTTTATCTTCATTTCTTTTTCTTTTTTCTTTTCTTTATTTTAAATTGCTTACTTTATTGCAATTTTGTCGTGAATTTTTCTCTAGGTTGCCAAAGTTTAGAAATTGCTGTGAAACGCAACACTGTTTCTTTGAACGAAATATCAAGCAAGTGTGATATTATGTTAATGAATATAGGGCGTGTTTCTCGGTCTCTGATCCCAAATGAAAAGCGTATCACACCTCCGGCTAACATGCCCAAATTGCCACTCTCCTCAGAGAAAGCCTTAACTGAATATGCGAGGCATTCTTAGGCAAGAGTGACCTTAATTTGGCAGCTGTGGTAAGTTTTTATTGTTTGAAAGAAAGGTGGTCACAATTTTCCTTCAGAAATAATTTTCAGGCACTTATTTTCCCATATATTTTTCAGTGTGACTACATGTCCAGCTATGTGAGGACAAATGTTGTTGACCCAGAGAGGAAGAGTGCCAACAGAATACTGCCTCAACTTTTGACAAATAGCCTAGCAACCAAAATGAATTTAGAGGGAGGCAACAAAAAAATAGCATTCAGATCCTTAAAACTTTATAAAGTTTTTCAAGGTAATTTTTAATTGGTTTGAAATTAATCTAATACTAATTTCATATAAACCTGTATTTTTAGAGATGACTTTACTTCTTTCAGGTACTCTTCAAGCAGCATTCAAAGATTCTGATCTTGAAATAGCGGAAGATGCATTAAAGCGTTGGCTGAAAGACGCCAAATATAGAAAGCAGGATGTTTAGTTTGGTCTGTTACGTGTGATTTTTCTTATTTCAAGGTCTTGTTAGTGCAATCGTAATGTGATACAGTTTTGATACTTTCTAACTTAGGTTCATTGAGTAAACTTTCAGATCTTAGTTGCATTAAACAGGGTTTCATTATATGTGCAATTATTGCTCAGACTTAAGTATGATTTGAGCTTATTGTGTTGACAAAAAGATCTGTAAAGGTTCTTGCAAATATTTTTTTTTTTTTTTTTCTTAAACTGGTTAAGGCTCCTTTCCTGGTGCCCATTTTTTTTGTTCATGCCTTAAAACTTAGAGGTGCCGCGTTGTGGATTCTAAGGTTCTCATGCATATCCATTTAAATGCGTAGCAGTGGGATCCTTTACGCTTTTCTATTTTTAAATGTTCTTATATTCAATCCACCATGATTCCAAGATGTGTCTGGCACTTCTTAATGATTATTAGTTATATAATTTATTGTATTCAAATATGTCAGGAAACATATGTGATTTATTTAGATCTACTGTTCAATGTGATTTTTATTTTCTAAGATATGTTTGAGCAATCTTCATGTGAATCTGCCTTGATACTTTTTAACCAAAGTCTCTTAATGTTAACTTGAAAAATCTTAGTTCTTTTAAACAGTGTTTCATTTTGTGTGTTCCTTTTTGATGTTCCTTTGTGTACCTTTTGAACAGTAAGTTTATAGTGATGACAAGAAGATCTCATAGTTAAATACTGAAAATATGTTAAAAATTTCTACTAATTGTTTAATTGTTCAAGGCTTTGCTGCTACTAGTTGTGTATTCTCTTCTTTTTCTATCTTTTATTGTTCAACAAGACCTCTGCCTTGATAATTCAGTAGAGGTGTCTTGTTGTTCATTCTTAGTCCCTTATGCATTTTTATGCATACTGGGATCCTCTTAACTTTCTTTATGTATGTTCATATTCAATGTGCCATGATTCCAATAGCAGTTAAGCAGTTATTGTCAATCAGTGAAAGTAAATGATACAATTTGTTCTATTCTGATCTCTGCTGTCTATAATTCTATCACACTTTGGTCTTCCCTATAGATTGTTTAAGCTTTGCAGTGTATCGCACATAAGCCAGGGGTGGTTTCAAGTCCGCGCATGACGGGAGGGGTGATGTGCTGTGGGCTGCCTACATACAGGGGGCTTGCACCTCATATTGCCTACCCTTCTGGCGGCCTCCAGGACGGGACCGGGGGGAGGGGGGGGGGCACTACCCCCACCCCCTAAAACCGCCACTGGCATAAACAGTAAGCGATTACCCATCAATTTCATATCGATTTCACATCGATTCTCACTCGATTCATGTAGTTCGAATCGACCCATGGTTTCGACGGCATATTGACCTCGAAATGCGGCACAGATAACACTCGAATCGCCTTTAATTTTCGATCGTCTCCACCGACATCGAATCGACCTCTAAACGACAAATCATTTTTAGCTGGGAATTGATCATAAAAATAAGCAGTGGTGGTTGGCACAGCAATGGGTCTGGTAACAGGATCAAAGACAGAGCTAGACATCGGCATTCTGGGAAGTTCTTGATCTGAACTACTCTGGCCAACAACAGACTGAAAGAAATACAGAGAAAAAAGAAAATATCAGCAGGTATGACCTTGAGTTGGCTTAAATGTAAAAGGCACAGATTGTACACTTACTTGCTGACTGGTAAATGGCTCACACTGAGCGTCAAAATAAGGAGCATTGGTTGGCATGACAATGGGCTTTGAAACAGGATCAAAGACAGAGCAAGACTTATGCATTCTAGGTGGTTCTTGATCCGAATCTCTCTGACCAGCAGCACGCTGAAATAAATACAGAAAAGGGATAATATCATCAGGTATGAACTGGGGTTAGTTTGGACTTCAAGGCACGGAGACTAAAGAAATGGAGGAACGGCTTCGGCGTCTCCGGCCGCCTGGCCAGACTACCAAACGCGTCCACGAGTCGCTGCTGCGCGGAGCGCCCACCGCGCGGCGCTGCGATCGCTACGGCGACTCGCCCGGCCGGCTCTCCACAGCGGCCATAAGGGCGGCGCGGCGCCGGCGGCTTTGCTCGGCTCTAGCTCCTAAACCGTTAAAGATAGATGAGGGGTGTCAGCGAGGCGAATGTAGAAGAAAGTTTAAGCTTTCCAACGATGTAATTGTTTTTGCGATACGACCCATACAGCCCGAACGGCGGCCCGAGAAAGATCAGCGGGAGCGGGTGCCTCGCCGCCCGGGTCGACACGGGCGGCTTTGCTCTGCTCTAGCTCCTAAACCGTTGAAGATAGATGGGGGGTGTCAGCGAGGCGAATGTAGAACAAAGTTTAAGCTTTCCAACGATGTAATTGTTTTTGCGATACGACCCATACAGCCCGAACGGCGGCCCGAGAAAGATCAGCGGGAGCGGCGCGTTGGACGCGGGCCGGGGCCAGGCCGGCCGGGCTGACCTGGCGCAGCTTGCCGCTCGGGTGGTATCGACCCATATATTTGGTTGTAGCTCGGAAGCAACTCAATTTAGACGGAAGGTGTAAAGAATGTGAGAGTGACATAAAGGCTCAAGCTTTCCAACGGTACCAATAATTTTGATACACGACGCACACGTCCCGAACTACGGCCCGATTAAGTGGACCGGGAGCGCGAAAGGAACACATTTTGCATTCAAAATAGCGCGGGCCCGCGGGGGGGGGGGCTCAGTCTGAAAAGTGCTGCAATGCCCTTACTTCATTAGGTCTCCTTTGAGAACAAAGTTAACGAATTGTTTAGTATGGGAATTGTTTTGGCTAATGACTGATCGCCCTACAAAGATTTGCAAAGAAACTTTTCTTGGTTTGTGTATTGTAATATTCAACTACCATGCCGTATTGCCTTGTGCCTACCTGTAAGGGTGGCTCTGCAAGTCAGAGGCAATATTATGAAGACCATAATTTGCCAAAATTACATTTCTTTCAGCCACCATCAGAGGTAACCTTGTGGGAACGACGCTTCTATTTGAGTCACTATGTAATCAGAAAAAATGTAAATATGCGTTGGGGGTGAAAAAATGTATTTCTTTGCACCTCAACATACAGAGGACTATCACTCAGAAATCACCTGCCCAGCATATTGATTATTAATTCTGGTTGTATGGTCTCGAAGTGAAGTTCTAAAGCAGCAGGAGATTCTCTTCAATCTTATAGAGGATTATTGATGAGAGGTGAATGTGACACTCAATAAATATGTAATACTTCCGGTGACATTGAAGGTGTACATATCTCCTGCTGTCTTACTACTTTCTACTTGTGAGCATATCACACAAACAGATACCTGGTGTTAAAGCATGTTTTCTGCCAAGCTAAAAGAAGTAGAAAAGAGAGTTATTGCTCTGATCAATACACTTTATTTAAGACTCTAGTGGGTGATAAAGCATGCTTTGACATTAACAATTGAACTATTGACCTGATGTATTTTGAAGTCAAGTCCTGATATAGCTATATTTATGGCACAATTTGAGGTAAAATTATAATAGGGTATTTCACTCCGTTCAAACCGGATCCAAAGAAGAAAAGTGTTGCTTCCTGAATTGTTTCCTCCTGTACGCCGATTGGCTTATGCCAACGAAGTTCTCGGGCACGCCACTAGGGCGGTCGCAGACCTGGCGGTCGGTCCGAGAACTTCGATGGCATCAGCCAATCAGCGTCAAGGAGGAAACAAATCAGGAAGCAATACTTTTCTTCTTTGGATCCGGTTTGAACGGAGTGAAATACCCTATTACTGTCAGCTAATAAAAAAAATAAATTGATAATTAAAAATTAGGGCAATGCTACATTAATTCATCCTTTTACAGGGTGAAAGAAAGATTTGGGAGCAGATCATAAAAAGGAAAGACAGAAAACTTCAAAAAACTGATAAGGTCTGCTCTCATCATTTCCTAGAGAAAGACTATAAAACATATGACGAGTTTACCATTAATGGGAAAGTAGTGCGTCTTGCTAAAGAAAAAGCTTCGCTGAACGCAGGAGCTCAGCCTGTTGTATTTGATACTTACCCACTCTACTACCAGCCCAAAATTAAAGAGAGGAAACCGCCTGCCCCACGAAAAAATGTAAGTCCTAAAAAAAATAAAAATGGGAAAAAGTCAACAACAGAAGAATCTGATGTAGAAGCAAATACTGAAACTGGTGACAGCACTGAAGTGGCAGTTGAAAGGGAAGACTTACCTCCTGAGCAGAATGTCCTTCCTCCTCCTGAACCTGAGCAGCCTGCAGAAAAACCGGAATGGTCCCATGAAAATGTGCAGCAGCTTCAGCTGCCAGTTGATTGGGTGCTGTGCAACTCTCTTTCAACTCAAGAAAAAGTTTTGGTGCATATTGACCCAACAAAACTCCAAATTGATAAAAGTATAACATTCAAAGGCAACTCTCCCCCACAAATCAAGTTTGGGACAATTTGTTATGAGGGTGATCTGAAAGTTAAATTAAATTCTGTTACTGATGCTGCAAGACTGGTAATCACAGTTGACCAAATGAAAGTTTGCAGTGGCACTGGCTTAGATGAAAAGCCTTTTAGTGTGGTTTGCAATGGATACGCACCTGTCAATGGGAAAAGGTGTCTTCATTGTAAGTCTGAAATGCACCGGTTGAAAAAGAAAAACCAAAGAAAAATTCTTATCAAGAAAAAGCTGTCTTTAAAGAGAGAGAAAAATAAAATAAACAAACAAACATTGAAGAGGTCAAAAGCTCGATTACTACAAAAAGTAAGTTTGTATTTAACAGTAATTTGTAACAATGTTTCTAATAATTCTATGAAAATGAAATGAATGTCCCTTTTTCCATTGTAGATTGCACAATATCGCAAGACTATTGCAGACAATCTTCATGAATGTCGTGCGAAGAAGAAAGAGGTTCTTGAAGAGGCCATAAAAACACTCCCCCCAACACAGCAGGAAGCAGTAAGAGCATGCTTCAAGAAAGCCACTGCAAAGGGGCCTAGTGGAGTGAGATACACAATTGAGTGGATTTATGAATGCATGCTCATGAAAATAAAAAGTCCAAAGTTGTATGACCACATACGTAGGCACCAAATCCTTGCTCTTCCCTGCAGTAGCACAATAAGGGGTTACCTGAAGCATTATAGTGGTGCGTATGGTTTTCAACCATCAACATTTGACATGTTGAAACCTAAGGCTGCTGAATTACTTCCTGAAAAAGGGAGAGGTAAGGATTTTGTATAAATAATTGCAGATAAAAATATTGAAGATCATATAAGATAATTACTTTTTCTTACCAGGTGCTATTTTGATTGATGAAGTCAAACTGACTCCAGGAGTCCACTTTGATCAGTCTGCACTGAAGGTGGAAGGTTTTGTAGATTTTGGCACAACTGACTTACAGGAATTTGGGGAGGATCTACAAGAAAGTTTAAGAGAGGCTGTTGAGAAATTACCCTTAGATCCCTCCAAAGAAAACCAGAAAATTAAAGCTAGAGAGAAGAGGCAAGAAAAAAACAAGAATAAGAGAGACAGAAAATTGGGTGATCATGCCCTGGTCATTACCTTTCAGCCTTTTCAAGGGAGCTGGGTACAAAATCTGGCATGTTTCCTCACAAAGGGTTGTGCTAATGATATGGAGTTGACAAGACTTATTCTGGAGTGCGTGATCTTGGTGGAAAGCACTGGCTTCATGGTAGATGCTGTGGTCACAGACGGTGCGTCTTGGAATAGGTCGATGTGGAAAAGGTTTGGGGTCAATGAAGAGTGCCCCACCTCTGAGCACCCCTGTGACGAGACAAGACGTCTCCATTTCATTTCTGACTTTCCACATTTACTCAAATGCATGAGAAACTGTTTTGTGGACAAGAAAGTCATAGAAGTAAGATATAATTTCCTCTAATTGTAAATTTCTTTGCTTTTAACAAGTCCTGTAACAAAAATAATTACATTACAGACTGCAGAGGGGTCCATTAAGTTAGAGCACTGGGAGGCAGTGGTAGAGGCTGATGCCCTTCGGGAGATAGGGTTTAATTAAGAGATGCCCTCGTCTCACAAAAGAGCACTTAAATCCAGACAGTTGGGCCAAAATGCGATGCAGCATGGCATGGCAGGTACGACAAAAAATATACTATGTAAGATAGACATTTAGTAAAAAGTAGTTTACTTACTACGCCACATTTCTTAAACAGTTCTGGAGTAATTCAGTGGCTGCAGGCATGCTGTCATATAGGTGGCAAGATATAGAGGATGACTCTAAGCTACATGATTGTGACCCATCAGCAGAATTCTGTAAGCTTGTCAACAACTTGGCTGACGTAATGAACAGCAGAACACCAAAAGGAGCGTTGAAGCTAAACTCGCCTGAGACAGGTTGGTAGATAAGCTTTCTGTAAAATTAGTGTAGAGTTAGCTTTTTACTTGAAGTACAAATTTTTTTTTTTTTAAATTGCAGGTTATTGAAAAGTTTCTTGATAAACTAACAGAAATGCAAAATTTAGCCAAAAAAAAAAAGACAGGACATTGAGAGAAAAGCAGAGATGGCAAGAATTGAGCATCTTAAAAAACAAAATAAGAAATTTAGATCAAAGTTGAATGACATTGACACAAGAATGGAATATGTATTTTCAGAATCTACAGATGTTGGTCTTGTAGTTACTTTGAAGGGGACTCCACAGTTATTGAAGTTTTTGACCCAGGAGAATATAGGCTACAAATTTCTTATGACATCCAGGCTAAATCAAGATGCACTGGAGGTGAGTAGTCTAGTAAAAGCATTTTCTTACAGATTTCATTTTTGATAATTGTTAATTTAATCTAAAGCATCAACTGCCTACCACAGTAGAAACAAAGTTCCTAATATGAGTTTTAATTTTGATAACATTAGAGATTTTTTGGGTTGATGCGACAATCTTGTGGCCCCAATACACACCCAGAGCCTAAAGTATTTGCCCAGCTGTTCCGACTCCTTTCTATATACTCATTAGTGAAACCAATAAAGGGAAGTAATATCACTGGTGGGGACATGCTGCATACATTGCTAAATTTAGAAGACATCCAATCCAAGACCAAGGCTGAAAGAAAAAAAGAATTTGAGAAAAAAACTAGATGACATTGTAAATGTTGGTAGGTTCACATAAAATTTTATAGTTTAACATTGACTTACCTTCTCTTGTCATCCTCATACCTATGCTTGTATTACAGGTGAAAATTTGGAACAGATCAGTGTTGTTGCTGATGTGTTACATGACCACTCATACATTGATGAATCTATAGATGAATTTGCTATGGTGTATGTGGCTGGTTATGTTGCAAGAAAATCAGCCAAATTTACTAAGTCATTCAATTGTGAAGTATGTGAAAAGTCACTAAAATTGCAAAATGCTGACCAAGCCACAGATGAACACCTGCTCATCAAATTGAAAAGCAGAGGGTACCTGACTTATCCATCAGATGCAGTTGTTTGCCTAATTCGACATCTAGAAAAACATGTCCTGAAAATTAGCAAGTCAAATGAA
This sequence comes from Frankliniella fusca, assembly GCA_029379305.1. Classification (NCBI taxonomy): domain Eukaryota; kingdom Metazoa; phylum Arthropoda; class Insecta; order Thysanoptera; family Thripidae; genus Frankliniella; species Frankliniella fusca. The sequence continues at coordinate 150,766 of JAHWGI010000957.1, read as the reverse complement.
CTAGAGGAAAATATTTTGTTTTTAGTAGCAGAAGATTTGGAAAGCTCACCTGGACTAAATTATGTTGGTTGTGATGTTCACAAAGTAGATTTGACAGAATCTATTATCAAGTTCCTCTTGATAATAAGGATGCACTTCTTATGCAAATCATGGAACCTGAAAACAAAACAGGTCAAAAGTAAGCAACGGAATCTACGTAAGCAAGTGCATGTCTCATAAAAGAGTGTTAAATTAGTTACCTGAAAATAACGCAATCTCTAGTCAAATAGTGTATTTTTCACTGCATGACAAAAGTCCCTACTTAATAGTTATATAGGAAAAAATTTGTAAAGCTTGTAATTGGTATTTACAGAAAATAATTATAAATAAGTAAACTCGCTGCAGAATATACATTAATTTTCTAACTAATATACTCACTGATGGTAGACCAACCTCTAAAGCAGCAAATCAACTCGGCGTTTCTGTCAATTATACCTGCTGATGTAAATTTCAACAAATCCACAGGGAATCAATCACACATTGTTGACGTTGATTGTCCGTGATTAATCAACAAACTAGATTATTTAGGAAAAGTGTACGGAACGCTGCACGCACCGGCCGGAGCCCCCGGAGTCCGGAGCAGGCCGGAGCAGGCTGTGAGAGTGTGATTGTGATCCGCGTGATCCAGCCTCCGTTTCCCACGGGCCCGACTGTCAGCCAATCAGCTGATGGTTCCCACGGCGTTCGGCTCCTCACCGAGCGCAGCGCCCTTGCTCGGGCCGTAGTTCGGGACGTGTGCGTCGTGTATCAAAATTATTGGTACCGTTGGAAAGCTTGAGCCTTTATGTCACTCTCACATTCTTTACACCTTCCGTCTAAATTGAGTTGCTTCCGAGCTACAACTAAATATATGGGTCGATACACCCGAGCGGCAAGCTGCGCCAGGTCAGCCCGGCCGGCCCGGCCCCGGCCAGCGTCCAACGCGCCGCTCCCGCTGATCTTTCTCGGGCCGCCGTTCGGGCTGTATGGGTCGTATCGCAAAAACAATTACATCGTTGGAAAGCTTAAACTTTGTTCTACATTCGCCTCGCTGACACCCCCCATCTATCTTCAACGGTTTAGGAGCTAGAGCAGAGCAAAGCCGCCCGTGTCGACCCGGGCGGCGAGGCACCCGCTCCCGCTGATCTTTCTCGGGCCGCCGTTCGGGCTGTATGGGTCGTATCGCAAAAACAATTACATCGTTGGAAAGCTTAAACTTTCTTCTACATTCGCCTCGCTGACACCCCTCATCTATCTTTAACGGTTTAGGAGCTAGAGCCGAGCAAAGCCGCCGGCGCCGCGCCGCCCCTATGGCCGCTGTGGAGAGCCGGCCGGGCGAGTCGCCGTAGCGATCGCAGCGCTGCGCGGCGGGCGCTCCGCGCAGCAGCGACTCGTGGACGCGTTTGTAGTCTGGACGAATTCGGCAGCCGTTCCTCCATCTCTTTACTCTCCATGCTTCAAGGTGCACATATTATACTCACTTGCTGACTAGTAGAGGGAACACAGTGATTGTCAAAATAAGGAGCACTGTTCGGCACAAGTACGGGTCTACTAATAGGGTCAGTGACGGAGCTTGACTTTAGCATTCTTGGTTGTTCCCGACGAGAAGTTATCAGACCAACAGCACACTAAAACAAATGCAGATGAGAGAAAATATCAGCAGGTACGACCAGGGGTTATTATGGATTTAAAGGCGCAGGTTATTTACTCACATCCTGACTGGTAGAAGGTTGACGATGAGTGTCAAATTGCGAAGCACAGGTTGGCACAGCAATGGGTCTCATAAAATGACCAAAGGCAGAGCTTAACTTCGGCGTTCTGGGCGGTTCTTGATCTTAAGTTATCTGACCAACAGCACTGTGACTGGCAGAAGTTTCAAGTTTCGCCTCCAAACATGGAACACCTGTTGGTCTAGACTTCAGCATTCTGGATGATTCTTGCTCAGAACTTGTTTGACCACCAGCACACTGGATGAAAGATAGATAAGGGTGAATACCAGAAGGTATGACCTGGAGCTGGCTTGGATGTCAATGCACAGGTTACATGATTACATTACGCTGACTGGTGGAGGATTTGCAAGTGGGGTCAAAATCAGGAGCTCTGGTTACAACAAAGGGTCTATTTACAGGCTCAGTGATAGAGCTTGACTCCAACATTCTCGGTGGTTCTTGATCAAAACTTGTTGGACCTACAACACGCTGAGAAAAATGCAAAAGGGGATAATATCGGGAGGTAAGATCTGGGGTTGGCTTAGATCTAAAGGCGCAGATTATATACATACATTATGCTGAGTGGTAGGAGGTTGATGATTTTGATGAAAATAGGAAATATCTGTTGGCAAGGCTATGGGCCTCCTAATAGGCTCAGCGATGAAGCAAGATGTCGGCAATGTTGGACGAATGTTGTTAAATCTATTACCATTATTAAGAGCTTGATCCTGCAGCAAATACAAAACAAGAACTATAAAACAGAGACGCAGCGACTTGATTGTGTGGTGAGTGATGAGTTCTTTCCCACTGTTCTGAACTTACTTCAAATTGGTGAGGTGGTGGGGGTGGTGGAGGAGGCCCTGTTGGGTCAAAGTCCGGAATATAACCAGTGCTCCCATAGTAAATAACTTCCTCTGTTGTAGTTGTTGTGCTTTTCACAATCTAGAAAACAGGGGAATATGTTGAATGCAATGGTAGAAATCTAGAAAATTAGGTGTTAACAAAGATAGCTTCAATTCGGGGTTTTAAGTCAATGTTGCATGTAAATTAGTGGTTTAGACTTTGTGAATGAAGCAGGGCTTAATGGCATGAAACATTGTGATATCAGGGCTAAAAAAACAACTGACAGAATTTTGGTGATCACTCTTGCCTTTGATAGAGAGATTGTAAAGCTAAAATGTTGAATACGGCTGCCAATTTAAAAAAGGAAAAACAATTGGAGGTGAATATAACATTTCCGCGAAACTGTGGTAAACGCCTCCAAACAAAATAAAAAATAAAATTACAAAACAACGTACACTAACCTGACCTAACCGAAATGGATTAAGAAAGTTGGATAGGCATTTACAACAGTTTTACCGACTGAAAAGTCCTGCATCTATCAAGTTGTTTAACTTACGTACCTTTTTAGCCACATAAAAGTTTGGGTGTTCAGACATCGCAACTTGTGACTTGGTCAACTTTAAATTATCCCACTTTCAGTATTAGGCATTCAGATTCGTAAAGTGCCGAAGAACCTCCACAACAGCCCAACGGAGAGCGATAGGCGTATTTTTTTGGTTCCTCAACATTGCCAAGCGCAGAAAAATTAACTCCTGGACACTATTATTAACGCTTCAAGATAAAAAACCTTTGACTCCAGAAAGAGGAAATTTTTGGGTATTAAAAACTTATTAAAAACTATAATAAATACAGCTTCATCCATCCCCAAAGGTTTGGGCTTCTGCAAAAATCTACGAAGGTGTCAGGCTGGTTGGCTAGCTTGGTAAAGCCGTGAACAGCAGCAACGTTGCCACATCGTCGCCTCCTGAGACATTTCATTTATAAAAATTTACTAGTTCGATTTGTCTTTTCGAAAGTCAGTCCACGAGCTTCAACCATAGTGCGCTTATGGAACTAGAGAAACAGCCTTTTCCATTTTGGTACATACACACACAGCAGCTTGGGCATTCCCTAACTGCTGTTGCCAAATTTCTGGTTACGGGCAGCCTGATGCCTAAGGCCCTTAGGTGGGCTGAATTGGCCTTATGCGAGGCTGCGAGGGAGGGTTCTCAATCTGTCCGGTGCCCATCTCTCTTTCCCAATTTCTTCCAAAACTGTCTTCGTCGATCAGCAAAATGGCCCTTGATCGTGAGTTCCTAGACTGTTTAGATATTTAGATTAGACAAATCTCCATTTTGCATTTTGAACCATGGTGAATGGACGCACTATCAGTAAACAAATCTTTCGTAGATTTTAACCTATTGTCGATCCTTTGGTGCTCTCACAACTTTCGTGTTTCTCTCTGCTGTAATTTTTATGTCCGAAACCAAATACATATTCAATATCGTGAGAAATTTATGCTGCAACCTTTGCAACTTGTCTTGGAAAACGAAAGGGCCACTTCGCCCCCAAATGCTATGAAACGTTCCAAAGATGATCTTGCGATGGAAATCTCCATTTACACGTCGAATCCCTGTTTGGGTCAGACCTTCGTGGTGGGCGCCAGTGATATCCTAATTTTGCTTTTAGCATGTGTGCATTTGTTGTAAAATTGTATACGCACCTGAGAAAACATAGTTTCTATGCTGGGCCCAGTAGATGCAAGATCACATGAGATGAAAATGAGAATGTGATGATAGTCACTCATTCGTTCCTCAATGCATGCATGACAGCCACCTTTGCTTTACGTGTTGAAGAAAATTCATTTACATTTTCCGTTACAACATGTGATCCAGCTCTTGCACTTCTGCACATAGCAGAACAAATCAACAACCACGCTAAGATTCTGCATGAGACATTACAAGGACAGATTCATGATGCGTTTGCCCGCACAAAAGAATATGTGAACATGAAAATTGAATAAAACTGTGAAACAATCTCAGGCAAATGTAGATGCTGCAGTAAGTACTTTCTTGTCGTGACTTTCCTTGTTTGACTACTTCTTTCTTTGGAATACATTTGAAATATTTTCTTTATTGTATTGCTTTTTAGGTGAAAGTAGTAAGAGACCATGTCGACATTCAGTTGGATTCTCTGCGAACAGTCATGAAATCCTCAGAAACCAACATGTTAGCTAAATTAAAGTCTGTAGCCCTAAATCACCAACATCAAAACTGTGAAGAAGAAGTTTCAAACAATGATGACTTGATGGTAACTGCATTCTTAACCTTTTATTTAAACAAGGGTTCACCTTTTCTGTTCAATCATTTTCATATCTGTCATTGCCTGTGTTTCAGGATATTTCAAACATTGATGTTTCTGATGGATCAGGAGATGAGGATGTAAAATTGTCTCTCTCAGACATGGAGGTGGAGGTATGTTAATAATTCTCACATTTTGTTCTCATTTCATAATCAGAACTCATTACATGGCAGACATTTTCACTTCTGTGCAAATCTTACACTTGCCTCACAAAGTGTGGTATGATGCTTAAACTCCACCTTCCTGTCACTGAAATTAAAACTTGTTCTTTATCCTGTCAGGAGAAATTGTGGGGAAAAAAACTGGAATAGCAGTAAGAAAACAGTGAAATCTGTTTCAGATGATGAGGTGCAAGTACTACCTATCACTCCTAATTGAAAGTTTTATCACACAAACCGTTTAAAATGATGTATTTCTTACTATTTTCAGGAGCCTTCCAAGAATGCCTCTTCATCGAAGGCGTCAAAGCTATCAAGAGGCAAAGGTAGCACAAAAGGAAAGCCTGGAAGGCCAGTGGGCAGTTCTAATAGGACAGCCTCCAAGGCAGAACTTTGCAAACGAAATGAGGTTTTCGAAAAAGTTGTTGGGAAGCTTCTTAATAAAAAGTAGTCTGCAATCTGTTTTCTAAGAACAGTTTAACATTTCATTTTTATATTTTTGTCGCATGTTTTCAATTACTTTGATTGCTTTAAACCTTCTGTTTAGTTTTATGTAATTTTCGAATATGTTTACAACTGATGTTAGTTGTCTTGATCATTCAGCTTAGTTTTATTTTTTTTCTCTTGCATATTTACAAGTGGTTGGTTTTCTTAAACCTTCAGTTCAGTTTTATTTAATCTTGTAACATGCTTTCAAGTAATTTTATTTGTTGTGAAACCTTTATTATTTGAACTTTCTTTTATAGTGAATTTTCTCAGATTTTGTGCAGTTTGTGGTCTTGTTGCGGTTTGAATTTGGTGCCTTAACTAAGACCCATGTAATTTTGTTGTGTTAACTTTCAAGTGAAGATATTATTAAAATATTTTTCAATCTGTGCAGAATTGGAGACTTGATCAATAAACCCTAAATCATGCAGATTTAAATGACTGATATCATAAAAATTGAAACAGCAATGCCCGCTCGTTTCTTTGGTTGGTAACAGTGCAAACTCTTTGTGCCTTTCTAGAATGCCGAGCCCTCTCTGTTGGAAATAAAAAAGGCTCATGGAGTTAAAATCTTTGAATTTATAAATGCTTCCCTATTTCTTGTATGCCTTTGTCGCCTTCGTGCACCAGTCATAGTGAGTACCTCTGCCAGATGAGATAGCGTTTGACAAAGCTGAGTCACATGACAGACTTTATTGAAATCAATTTATACATAAGTGCATGTAAATGTATTCATAAAAATTGCCAAATTTGAGTTCTCAAATGTTGTGGCTGCAGCATTGATCTCAGGGTTACATGTTACAAATTACTTGCATTTTACACTTTACTTAAGAAAGAAAGAGTTAATGTGACAACAAGTTTAATTAATAAATAATGAGTTGATGAGAAACTTATTTGGGTTAGAGCAGTGGGAGGGGGTGTAGAAATTTTTTTCAGTTGGGAACAAGAGATAATCTGTCAAACGAAGCTCTGCATGTCCTTTGAAGTCCGGAAATAAAGAGGGTTTTAAGCACATTTTTGGAGACAGCAGTTCAGTAGACAGTGATACCTGTAACAACAACATTTGAAAAAGAAATATCCGTAGAGATATGTTTCCAAAGTACAGTCTTGTACCTTCTTAGTTCTTAACGAAACCATACACAAAACTGACAAAAAAGGAAATAGTAATCATTATAAAAGACTTACCATACGTAAGTGAGAGGCCTAAAAGTATTGCAGGGTGAAATATTTCTCTCTGTCCAAAGCAGAAACAACCCTGGTCTCTATTTCTCCATGTTGACCATTCTGTTCATTCCATACTTAACTCTTGTAAGGAAAAAGCTGATGAGTGAGATGATTTGATTGTTAGAAGTGAACTAGAAAAAAGGGGCAAATAAAAGATACAGCCAAATGTCTAAGTCCAGCAAAAAATACTTCATCACCACAGATGTTACACATTCAGCTTAAAGTACAATATTCAGATTAGTAGCTTATAGTGGACCTACAAGATCAAAGTGCATCAGTGGTGACAGTAAATACTGCAGCTATTTACAGCAGAACAAAGGAGAAATGTCTATCTCTCAGTCTTGTGAATTCATTCCACACATTTTTTCTTGAAAACAAAAAGCAGGTCTATGAGGTGTCACGATTAAATCACATGCACTCCTGAGAGGGGAAGAAAAATCGAACATAAAAAGTCAAAGTCTTGCAGGCTAACATTCAACACAACAGTACACATTCATTTAAAAACTTAGTTATCAAATAAGAACTGCATTTGACATACCTGAGAAAATTGGTTTGTGCTGCGTTTGACATACCTGAGAAAATTGGTGCTGAGTGGGCATTCTATACTGCAGAAGAAAATTGTGTAATTTAACAGTACAGCTGAAAATCACTCTGGCCAGTGAATTTATGCTGTACTTCTCTTTTTGAATACAAACTGCTGGTCTATGAGATGTCATGATTGAATCACATGCACTCCTGAGAGGGGGAAGAAAAATACGACACAGAAAGTCAAAGTCTTGCTGGCTAATATTCAACACATCCACTTAAAAATTTAGTTATAAGATAAGTTCTGCATTTGACATACCTGAGAAAATTGGTGCTGAGTGGGCATTCTATACTGCAGAAGAAAATTGTGTAATTGAACAGTACAGCTGAAAATCACTCTGGCCAGTGAATTTATTCTGTACTTCTCTTTTTGAAAGCAAACAGCAGGTCTATGAGGTGTCATGATTGCATTTTGTGCACTCAAAACAAAATAAAACAACAAAAAAAGGAAAAAAGAGAGATTGCGGGGGAGGGGGTAAAAAGTCAAGAAAGAAAAAAAGCTTTTACGTCTAACAGAAGTCAATCACCACAGATGGTACATATTCAGTATAAAATAAAATCATAAGATTTGCAATTCATTTGACATTCTGGTGAAAATGGCTTCAGAGTTGTACAGTTAAATCTACAAAACTTTCCAAGCTATATCATACCTAAGGCACACAGTGCAGGAGAAGCTTAATGTAACCAGTTTCACCAAATGCTGAGAAGACAAATTTAACCAGACTTGGGTTTCGGAAATCTCAAGCCATGAAACTTATGCCCTGGAGAGAGTGCAGGATATGTGCCTGCAACAGAAAAGGCCTTTATCAGCGGAATAACATGACAATGAATCTATCCAAAAGTTAACCTCTGTTGGTAAGCAACTATTTCCTATAGCAACTGCAAGATCCATCCCCAGCGATACATTATGGTTATCTTGGCTCGACACGTATTTCAGGGACATGATCAGATGCACATAGGCAGAGAAAAATAACACAATTCCAAATTACTTACAAGATAAAACAGAGAGGTGAGGGGTTTTGATGACAGCTTGCATTGGACAATGATACCTCTTTGAGGAAGGTCATGGAACCAGCACCATAACCTTGTCAGTTTGAAGTGAAATGTTTACAGAGACGTCACTTGAACGATAATTAACTGATTCAGATCCTTTTCGTGGAGCCACGAGCACTATAACCTGATAAAAATGGTTGGTAATTGTTATTAAAATTAACACGACCAGAGCAGCTAATGTCAATCACTTACTAGCTGCGCAGGAGGCTTCCAAAATGGTTGAAGCACTGACACTTGACAACATGACAATGGCGGCAAGGTACTACATGAAATCATCCCACAGTTACGAAAGGTATTTTTGCACAAAGAAGAAAAACGAGCAGAAAATTTAATATTGAGAACAACCAAACACATCCTAAACTCTAAACAAAGCAACTGTTAATTTACATTTTCTGCTCACAGACTGCCAACTGTCACCTCAGCTCTGGTGAAGTAAACGAATTCCTTTGCGAACGAAGAACAAGTCACATTCAGTCTTAAAATAAACCAAATAAACCAAAAAATTTTGTGTCTTTTAAAATTGGCCGTCGGAGAGTCTGTGCTGACACCCCGATCAAACACCAAATTCAAACGTTTGTTGTTTGTGCTAGGGTTGGCAGCTCTACCCCTCCACCCCTCCCTCCCCGTTCCTCGTCCGCCCCCTTGCCGGACACGCATGCGCATGTAAGTTCCAGCCTTGAGTTGGAATTGAACCGTTAGGGCGAACAGGCAGGCTGTGGGTGGTCCCACCGAAATCTCTCAGTGTGTTATTTTCAAAACTGTTGTTAGTTTTAAAGACAAATATTTTAATGTATGTAAGATTAAGCATGTCTTCCAAATTGCTGCCTGTATGAGCTTTGTGGTGCTTTAATTCCTCGGGCCAAGCGAGGCGACCGTTAAACAACAGGTTCGTTGTGTGAAACGAAATTTCGTCCCTACATTCAAGTTCAATCGTTGAGAACGTCCGAAAATAGATTCTTTCAACTGAATGGTCGTCATTCATACAGCTGAGAACAAGTGTAACATTTTAAAATTCCCGTTTGGTCCAGAGGTTATATTCCTCTTCTTACTTAAGGATTGAACTTGTCCCTCCTTTACTCTCTCATATCTAAGAGGCTGCTGTTGGATATTTACATTTTCTTGAAAGTCTGTGTACAATTCTAATCTTTTATTATAGAAAAGGAGATTGCTGTTGTAGCCATGAACTTGCGGCCCTCCTCGACCTCTGCCACTGAATGGTGAGTAGTAAAGGTGGGGACGTGTCCCCGTCCGCCATATTGGTGGGGATATGTCCCCTGAAGCCATTTTGAAGAAGGTGGACCCCCTGAGGGGTAAAAAAAGGGTATCTTTTGGATGCCTAACCCAACCTAACTTTTTAGGGAAGGTATCTTAGGGGTGTGTAACCCAACCTAAGTTTTTTGGAAGGGTGCCGAAGGAGTGGCTAACCCAACCTAAGTTTTTTGGAAGGGTGGCGGAGGGGGTGGCTAACCCAACCTAAGTATTTTGAAGGGTAACTGAGGGGTGGCTAACCCAACCTAAGGGCCTAAGTCACCGACGCCATCTTGGCTAACCCAACCTAAGTTAAGGGTGGGTAGGTCAGGCTGTGTAACCTAAGAGGCCCTCGGTACACTGAGTGTCCATAGATGTCAGGATGGCCGAGTGGTCTAGGGCGTCAGATTTAAACTCTGTGGATCACGGGTTCGAATCCCGCTACTGACATGTATTTTTTTCACCAATTCCATGCGCGGCCCAGGAGGCTTGGTGATGCGCTCGTTAGAATTTTTAACGGAAAATCCTATCCCCCCTCAGTGGGGAGGCCTATACGAAACCGACTTGTACATTATTTGTGGCATTTACACTTTGGCTGAGCCCTATTGAACTCATACCATAGTCCCATGCGCTTTGCATTGAGTTCAGCGCAGTTGTGTGTGGGAAAAACACTGTGTTCACTGCCATGGAACGAGACGAAGAGCTTAGGGAGTGTCTTGAGTCGTGGACATCCGTCCCGCTCGATGTTATACACAAGTACGCCAGGAGGAGCGTACCCAAGGAGGAGTCTCAACCGAGGGGGTTTTCACTCGCGTAATACCGTGTACACATTGCCCTGTAATACCGTGTAATACCGTGTAATACCGTGTAATACCGTGTAATACCGCGAAATACCGCGTAATACCGCGTAATACCGCGTAATACCGCCACATCACCCCTCACACACCAAATATTCCTGCTAACGTTTTACTTCCCAGTCCAAAAATCCCATGGACACCATGGAATTCCATGATCTCTTTTCCATGGATAGAGGTCTGTTTTCCATGTAAGATGCATCATATTCCATGTGGTGTCTGTTTCCATGGGCGTTCTACCATGGAAAAGTGTTTTCCTTGAAACAAGATTCCATGGAATATCGCTTTCCATGTGAGGACTCCAAGGAAAATTTATTACCATGGGTAAAGGCTCCATGGAAAAATGTTTTCCATGCGAGAGGACTTCATGGAATGGTTGTCTTTCCATGGGGTGACCTATCCCATGGGGCACTTGCCTATCTTTACCATGGAAACAATATCCCATGAAAATTAAAAGGGCTGTAGTTTCTAAAATTATTGGAATTTCGATCTGAAATTTGGTATGTAGCATCTACGATGAATTTTAGTAGGGCCATTTAAATTTCATTCAAATCTGAGAACTTTTTTCTGGCAACTCGAAAACGGCTTGAGCTAGGCAAAAACGGACACCAGATTTGGCTCCGCCTCGTTTCCGACACCCTATAATCGTGTTTCATTTATTTCGATCAGTCTTCTCTTTGTCTTTTTGTGGACTTAAACATTTTGGTATTACTCCATGGGGTCAGTGCTCTTTTCCATGGAGACGGTCAGCTGCCAAGGAACCTGGGGCCAAACCCCCATGGAGCTGATTTTTCCATGGGACCAAACCCCCCATGGAGCTGATTTTTCCATGGGACAACCCTCCATGGAAAGAGTGCAAAAAATACATGGAAACACTGTTGTCATGGAGGATGGTGCGTTCCATGGCATTCCATGATGTTCCATGGCTCATGGAAACCTCCATGGGATTTTTGGACTGGGTTGCTTCAATCATATTGCTAATGTTAATAGAGTATACTGAGGCATTACCTTCCCCCCTCCACTATTCCCCCTCTCCTTGCTCCCCCACTCTAGTGAGCGTTGTTGTGCTTTTGAGTTGGTTTTGGCGCCGTTTTTAAAGTTCATTAGGAAATTCTACGTTCGATTATATCATTATCTTATGCGAGCGCTCGTAAACGTTAATTCCTCAAGGGACTCAAGCTATAAGCTAGGTTATGTGACACCCCTTGCCCCCTAGCTTCTTAATTGTTTCTGGAGTCACTCAATAATACACACAATAACATGGTTTTAATGCAGTTATTTCAGGATATTTCAGAATATTTGGTTATTTCTTATTTATGAGTTTTGTAAAATCTTTTCATTGAACTCTGAATTCTGAAATATTTTCCTGATTTTATAAAAATGAAAAAAGGGGCCTGTTGTCCCATTTCTTCTTATTTTTTTTAAATAATAATCCAAGAACCAGTTCAATTTTTTTTAAATGAAGGGCTTGGGTAGAAACCCAAGCAGAGTAAAAAGTTAAGGCAAATAATGAAATTGTGTTCTATATAGTCACAACATTGGCCTGGGGGACCATGTTGGAGGAGCCTTCCAGGCCACCTGGCCGCCGCCGGCCTGTACGACGTTGGCCTGCAGGACCAGGCCCCCGCCCGCGAACCCCTCACTCCCCCCTCCCCTCTTCCTCTTCTCCCATGTCGTCCAAAGATCCGCCAGCCCGCTACACTCTAAACTTTCTACAAAGAATTTTTTCGTAGAATACAAAGAATTATGTGCAACCGTAATATACAAGAAAAATCCTTGTATTACAAAGAGTTTTCCTTTGTACTACAAGGAATTTTCTTTGTATTACAAAGAAAATTTTGCTTTGTAGTGGCTTTGTATTACGGTTGCACAGAATTCTTTGTAATTCAAGGAATTTTCTTTGTAAGAAGTTAAGAGTGTATACATACGCGCGCAATGGGTTGTCTACCTAACAGGAGACCACAATCCGCAAAGCGTTTGTAATTGTTTGCAATTTGAAGGTCCGTCATACTGTTATTGTAATACCTCCGTAATACCGTGTAATACCTCCGTAATACCGCGTAATACCCTGTAATACCGCGTAATACCGCGTAATACCGTGTAATACCGTGTAATACCGCGTAATACCTGTAATACATGAATTATGTAATACCGTGTACACCAAAATTCCGAGTGAAAACCCCCTCGGTCTCAACTTCTCTACTCCTTTTACATAGATACGATTATAGTCCCTAAGCAGTTCCTGGATCATATCACCGAGATGCTCATAGGGAATAGTGCCATTGTTCCATTTCAGACCGTGGATGTGTCTGGTTATGTAACTATTGCGTTTACGCTGCTCAGGTGACAAAATGGTCTCAGCGTACGGTGGCTTAAATATTGTCGTACCACGACTGCCATCGAACTGCGAGCTGTACAAGCTGAACTCTTTGATCACATATTCATCTTTGGCGCCTCTCAGCATCTGTATATCACAAAATGCGTACGCCATGGTCACTAGAAGTGAACTCCATGAAGCGAGACACCAGAATGACACGACCCGGCTCACTGCTCTGCATTTATAGTTGCGCAGCGCCACCCATCGCACCCTCTATCGGTCACTTTTTAAAGTATTTTTTTTCTAACGTAAATTTTTTAAAAAACATTTTGTTTTTGTAAAAATTTTTGTAACATTTTTTTCCTTTTAATTTTTTTGTAAACTTTTTTTACTTTTATTTTTTTTTGTTAACTTTTTTATACTTTTAAATTTTTTTTGTAAACTTTTTTAATCTTTTAATATTTTTTTTGTAAACTTTTTTTCATCTTTTTCTTTCACAACATGTTTGTGTTTTTCTTTTGTCAATAACACAGGCGCGTTTTTTTCCGAACATACGTTTGAAAAGGGTGCGCACTATCTCATCATTTTTAAATGGATTAGAAGTAAAGAGTTTATGTACAAAAGAGTGGAGAGTGTAGCCGTGCGCTCTGTGAATCAAATAGAGCAGACAATATTCTCCACATACTTTAGAGTCAATAGCTTGTAGACTTGTATGATTGTAAATCCATTTTTTACAGAGTCTCTTAAGAAAATTTCTATGGTGAGAGACGATGGGGGGCATGCCATAGGAGTCCCAGTATTCACCCACGCCGTGCTTATCAATGAAGAAAGCTACCCAGTGCTTCCCTGGTTTTGAAATGGGGTCTGTATTGCATATGAGCAGAGCGGGACACTTGTGCAGTCTCCGGGGGAGGGTATCTGCTGCAAACACACCCTCAAACAATGGGGCGACGTGTCTGTCGCGCCGCATGAGTGTATCTAGCGTGAGGCCGTCCATCATACACTGTAGTCAACGATAACGTTCCTATCCTTATCGATTTCAATAAGATTCTGAAATTCGGCGTACACAACGCAATTTATAGGTTGTGGGAGAGGAGCTGCAAATCGAAGATCGAGACGCATTGTGCCTTGTCTCTGCAGGTTCCAGTGAGGCTCACTGGCCGACAAGTCAGGGGAGAGATCGAACACAAACAGGGTGTTCCCTTTTGGGTAATCACTCCAACTAATGCCGTTCCCCTCGTCCTTCCAGTGTATACCCGTGCCGCTAAAGAGAGTGTTGTAACACTCCATGTACAGATCTTTAGAAAAGTCTGGGGTCAGGGGGTGTGATGGAACAGCTTGACCATCAACATGTAGTTGAAGGTAGTTCAGATTAAAGTGTTGGAAATTATAAGGGTTACGGGCGTAATCTCCATTATAGGCGTGATTGTCAACAAAACCAATGATTACACGCTGTGGCAACTGATTCATGAATAGATTGTCAATGGTTTTGGAGTGCATACCCTGGGCTATCGTGACTGTTTTTATGTCTACCCTATTTACAGGATATTTTGCAGGTGATTTTTCGAGGGCTTGAGCATGAGCAAGCAGAACAGAGGGGGAAATGTTTACTCGTCGTACATAGAGTTTGACATCCAGAAGTTTAATTTTTTCAGTGCCTTTCGTACTCATGAGGGCAAATGCATCTCGCGATCGTGTCAGTTTTACACGTAGAGTGCAATTATTGAGAAGGAGTCGATCCGTATTGCAAATATCGAGATGGAGTGGGCCCATCATTTCAAACTCACGACTCAGCTTGGTGCGTGAACGACGCCACGCGAGCCCCAGGTTCTGGTTGCTATCCAGGGAGTCATGGTGCCCGGCCGTGTCCTCATGCCACATGCGCTGCTGGAGGTGTGTATCTTTTGCAGCCCTATCATAATTTAGAAATGCCTCAATGTAAGCTCGCCATGGGTAAGTCATACTCGATTGAGAAATAACTGTACCGTTAATACTAGCATCAATTTGGCAAAATTGCGCGTGCAGACCGTAATTCACAAGTGTAGCGTCACTGTTGTCAGCCGCTGTAATATCTGAACCATCGGCATTCACTATTTTTTGTTTAATGTAGAGGAGCATGTGTGCGGGATCGAGATAGGCGTATCCCACCCCAGGGGCTTCTAGCTCTATGGTGGTTGCCGAATCAAAATTAGCCAACGGACTGAGCACAATCCATTGACAACTATCTTCCCCGAGCTGTGTGGCATTAGAGAGCCATAGACTTAGCTCTGTGGGGAGAGCTTCAACAGAGGCACTATGCATGAAAGCCATTACGTAAAATAGTCAGGAGTATGGCTCCTTCTACTTCGAGCTTTAGCTGTGGAATGGCGTTTAGGCGCAAGCCTCTTCCTTTTTATAGATCTACCGGCCCCGCTCATAGCTGATGTCGCCCTGCGTTTTAGATTCTGAACTGCCTCCCCCGCGTGTCGCTTAGCGCTGTCTGCAAAAGGGTCACCACTGGCTACATCGGCAAGGACGTGGGCGCCGGCCCGGGCCGCTTCCCTCCCCACAGCGGTCGCGCCGCTCTTGAGAAGAGGAAGGACCGTCCGGAACAGCCCCCCGAGCCATGAACCAATACCGTGTCCTTTCTGGTAGCTTGAACCCGCATAATATTGCCCTCCGCCTGCCTGTCGCAGGTAATACTCTGTAATATGATCTTGACGAGTCATGGTACTTGTTTAAAATGAACCAACAAGGTTGACGTTCCAAAATCGAATGGTACATTACGTCCTGCGTGGTCTTTTATATAGATTTCCAGGGTGTCAAATGATTTCGTCCGAAGATCGAAATAAATTGGATGATCAAAGTGCACTACGGTCATGGATCCGTACTGTGCCTTGGTGTCCACGGGAACCGTGCGGAGCAACGGTGCGCGTGTATGACCAACGATTTGTTCCTCCAGAACATCCATGTAAATAAACATTTGTGAGGGAACTCCCAAACTTATATCCACAGGTTTTACGCCCAAAATTTCCTCATTAGCAGGGTACGGACCGTCGTGACCGAGCCCCAATTGAAGAGCAAGGCGGGGAGAGAAATGAACTTTCGTGTTGTCATGTGCAGTAAGTGGCATGAACTTACAACGCTGGTCGGGGAGTAGTGTGAAATACTGTATCTCATAACTTTCTTTCAGGATTTTCAGAGCGTCTCCTATGCCTGTGACAAAGTTGTCTGTAGAACTAAATGAGCCAGGGCGTACGGAAACTGTATCAATAAATGTATCCGACATTATTGTGATTTCGTTTTCTCCCTCAAGGACCTGTGCTATCGTATTAGGGTAGTGCAGCTCAATGAGGGCGGCCTGCCAGTGGCCATGGAGTTCCATGCGCTGAGCCAATTCTGTCTTAAAGTGACAGGTTGTATTTTCAGGATAAACCCCTGGACTGGCGTTACTTGGGAGAAACGCGTAAAAATCCATTTCTAGACAAGATCTTTATCGAAGATCCAAGAGCGACTCTTTTTCGGATAACCTCTCCAGTGGACGAGATGTTGTCGTTTGCCCTTAGTTCCTTTAGACCGCACTATATATGCGATTTTGAACGCCTCGGGCTTGGTGACCTTCTGAAGTTCCATCTCATAAAACGTGCCCTCAATTGGATCCTTATCGAGATCCTCCAGCCGGTACACCGGCACCGTATGAGGAATGACCTGAACGATTTTAAATATCTCCTCGCTCCAGTTCCACGTGTATCCTTTTTCGAAGACTTGTTTTTCTCTACTGATTCGGACATAATCACCCACATTAAACTTTGTTTTCTTACTTGTGTGTTTCATACCGTGGTACAGGTTATTATATACCTCCAGTACCCTATCGGGTGTCACGTCTACCGGACGCATTTTAATAGAGCGGTGATAGGTGTGATTGTATGCATCCACAATATCATCAAGCAGTCCATCTACATATCTGTATTTTTCAGTGTAGGTGAATCTTTTAAACAATTTTGATTTGATGGTACGCTGCCATCTCTCCACAATCGAACATTTAATGTCAGGATTATGTGAGTGAATATAGATAATGTTATTCTCTTTCAAAAATTTCTGAAATGTTTTGTTGATGTATTCTTTGCCTTTGTCAGAAAATAGGCGAGTGGGTCGGCGATGTGTGCTTTTGAAAATAATTTGGAACCCCTTAATGATAGAAGGACCAGACTTATCTTTAATGGGGACAGCCCATCCATATTTTGAGAAAACATCTATGACACACAAAATATAGCTAAAGCCATCATTATCTTTTTTCAAAGACTGAAAATCAGTCAAATCCGTCTGCCAGCTTTCATCGATATTATCAGCATAAGTCACATTACGAGGAAAACGACGCCGAGCGGGTTTGTGAAGTGTATAAGCGTCTTCACCCTCTAGATAATGCGTTATTTTCTCTTTCTTTTCTCCCGTGGCATCCCAGAGTTTCCACGCGGTGCCGTAAGACGCAGGGTCAGCGGGCTCGTGATACACGTCCCCAAGATTGCCAGGCATGTTTGGGTTTAGTAACACGACTTTTAGTCACGCAAATGGCGCGCTTTGGTTTAGCAATGGGAATAGGTACTACAGTCCCCCCACCACCCTGGTTTCGCGCTTGAATAATAGCGACTCTTCGTTTCTCGTTAGGAATAAGTTCCAACGGGATGTTGAGTGTAGACAGTGTTTTAATGAAGTTTGAAACACCCACAGGCTCAAAGTTCTTGCGTGAACGAGTGAGATCCGAAATTAAATCAATGATATTAGAGTTTGCCACTGGTGTACCACTAAGAGATACGAGTCCTGAGGAGTCCCACGTGACACGTGAACCGGAAGTACTCAAATAATCGTAAATTCTCAGTGCAGCCTCTTTATATGTCTTTGGCATAGCGGCAGCGAGCTGCTGACGAACCACATTTTCTGCATCACCCGTAAATTCATTAACTGATATTTGTACTGGTTTCTTACTCTCGTTTTTAAAGTGTAAGTAACGCTGTAGGGTCTCATTGTACAATTTCCATTTCAGAGAATCATCCGCGTATTTTTTACGCATAATGAGTTCCATTTCATTGTCAAGGGCACTTAGCTGTGTCTCAGAGGCGGGTGGAGTGGGATCATTTAGTTTGGCCACACTTTCATGTGGCACGAGAATCATTTTCTTCACGTGATTCATTGTAGAAGGGAAGGAAGCACAGAAGCTATCGTGCTTAACAGCAGAGGAAGAAATGCGCCTCCTGTCTGTACAAGTGTCTTCTTCTTTACTTGCCACCCCTCGCCTCGCTGTGCGAGCCTCCTAATTTTATCACGGTGTCGTTTGAGTTTGTTTTTGTGACTGTCACTCAGTGGAATATTACCACGCAGCAAATTGTCGCAAATTTCGCAGATCGCGTATACAAGAGCTCTATCAGAATTCTCAAGAATAGCTTTGCGAAGCTTAGGCTTAGCTGACTGAAGTACCTGCAGCACAGCTTTGTGCGTCTTTGCGGCAGGAGCCATTGTCATCAAATGATTCAGAGTACGGTCATCATCTCCCTTTTATACTTTGCGCGCGGAATGTAAACCACAGTAGATTCACCCGGAAAAATGAGAGTGCGCATGCGCAGGTGATCTGTCTGATTGGGCTTGAAGTCAAACAAGATGTACGTGTACCCCGCCCGTGTGGCGTCCTCATAGGCCTCGAGAAGCGCGCGAAAATGCTGGGGATCGACTTGCATACAAAATGTACGTATCTGTGCCAAGTCTCGGGTCGTTTTAAAGAGCACAATGTAGTGTGTGTTCAAACTAATCTGCCTTAAACCATCAGGGAACAAGCACTGACTTAAGAAAAAAATACTGAGGTTTCTATGATGTGACCCCTTAATGAAAAATTTAAGGATGTCTTTATGATGAGACTTAATTTCGTCCATAAAATCGTCAATGACAATAAGTTTAGGGCCCCGCCCAGCCGGGTGATCTTCCAGCAGAGGTAGTTCTTGCCTGAAATCCACCCCCAACTTGAGACTTTCATACAGAGGCTGCCACTCTGAATAATAGAAAATAATGTGTTCAAAGGTAGTATTGAACATTTCATCTCTGTGTTCTATGAGTCGTTTCGTGAAGTAGGTTTTTCCACTCCCAGTGCCTCCTACCACGAGGGCAGTGCATGGATGTTGGAACCTGAGATCCATTGTGGTGACTGATGCTCAAGTGTGAGGGTCTATCTCTTTTATAGTTTGTGTGCAGTGGGGCCAGCCTGCATCTCCCCTGCGCATATGTATCTGTGTTTAAGATTCATACAGGGAATCAAGTACATCAAGCATCTCATGGTCTTCCTGGTCAGCCATGGACCACTTATTGTAGCCGTGTGGAACGGTACCGCCATGGTCCACCCTGCGCCTCTTTGTGTTTTTGGCCCGCCAGACCTTGGAGGTGTCACGTGTGACAACTTTCCAGCCAGGCAACCTAGCAATTTGCCTGGGGATAGGGATTTGTATGGGATCCTGTTCTCCTAAGACCATGGCCTTTAAATTGTTAAAAGTGACCAAATCGTCACAAGATTTATTGATGCATATACCTCGAACCTTAATGACGACACCTACATTTGTAGGGTCACCCCCTTTGGCCACTAAATACGAGTAATTTTTAGGCCCCGCAGCTACCATTTCCGTGATGAAGCTTCCAGGGCCGAAATCTTCTTGCACCTGGTCTGTGAGGTCCCCCAGATGAGTTCCCAAGGGGAGTTCTGGCTCTCCAGGCCTGCTTATGTATGCACAACTATCTGTGTCACAATATATAGCTCTCTCGCGCACTATGTCAAGGTATTTGTAGAGTTGCATACGACCATGACAAGTCGTGAAGGCGGCGTGCAAGAGTGAGGATGTAGGAAGAGACTCCTCACTGTCATCAACAGGTTTCCAGGTAACCTGGATACATGTGTCGGTGAGAGGAAGGAGTTGTTGTACAACTTTCTTAGGATCTGATATCATTTGCATAAGAACGGTATAGTCATAGACAAATTCTGTTTTAGTTCTAATTGTTCTTTCGCCAAACTTGCCCCAGAAGGAGTTTAGCATCAGCTTACTGAGCTGACGTAGTGCAGGATTCTTTTCCACTTTCGCAGGGTCTATGATAATCCCGTCATGTTTGAGGACGTCTGCCATGTAGACTTGTCGTGCCTCTTCAGAGTCACACCCCTCAGGCCACCCACTAGCTTGGATTTTGAGTGCCATAAAGCAACGCACATAGGCAGATAAAAGGCCGTCCTCTCCTGTTTCGGGATTGAAACACATTTCCCCCCGGTATTGGTAGACCTCATGTACCCGACATATCTGGTATGATTTCTCCTGAATGGCGAGTTTCAGTTCGGGAGCGCACCATACCCCCGTCAGCTGACGGTCGTCAGGATTATCGTGTGAGCAGATTACCTCGCTTTCGGTCTCGGCACACCGCCGGCACAAAGGAAAATGTAATTTACCATTACACTTGTATGGTAAAACAGGGATGTACAGATCTCTGGGGGGTACTACAGTAGCCTTGATGACTCCGTTCCATTCATGGACTTCAGGCATAGTGTTATCACCCTCCAGGAAAATCTGAGGGTGAGAAATACAATACTTCCCGCGTAAATTTGCATTTGGATATTCTGAAATCACGTCAACCATTTTTATTTTTTCCCCCTTTTCTAAGTCTGCTTTATAATAGCTTTTCATGGCACTTGTCCGTCCACCGGTAAGAGCATCACGGAGATTCAGGGGAGGCACTCGTGTAGTAGGGTGTGTTTGAAAATAGTTCTTAACCTCAGGGTCACTCTCCAAATCATTTTTAAAATCGCACTCCCATTTCTCGATGACCACATAACCGTGAGATCGAAAGAGCGCTGTGATTTTCTGGGTCTTCTCGTAACGGTTAACATCACAGTCCTCTCCAGCAGGGAAGTGTTTGGGGCAGTGGTGCCAGTAACACCCGTGAAATTGATAGATTCGACGTTCAACAGTGTTGTCATGGCGAGGAATTTCGACATATCCATCGACAGGGCGCCCTAAGATGGACACCTCTCGATCTGTGTAGATTGTTTTGATAACTTTACCTAGCTTGAAAGATTCCCAGTCAATCCATCGTAGAGCAATATCACTCTGCTTCCCCCTACCGTGGTATCCTCCAGGCGGAACAATGCCAATTGTCTCCTTTTTCAGAAAGTTTTTTCTGAAAGCCGCCATACATGCACTGCTCAGCGAAATGCAGCTAAACATGGGATCGAAGCCTGCTTTCTGATAGAAGAGAGTGCGAAAGGATTGACAGGCCTGGCGCAGTATCGTCACGTCAGATATACAGTAATCGATCAGTTCTCTACGGAAATTAAATACATAGTTGTTTTCAACCTGATTTTTGTACCACTGATCAAACGCATCACAGGCCTTTGATTTCATGCCCGAGAAGCAATAAAACTCCTTATCAAGTATGGGGCCTTCATATTTGTAATACTCCGGCTTATTGGCCAAAAACGGCCAATAGCCCTTCTTTAATTCTGTCAACCCGAAACTTTTCGGCATGGCAGAGAGAGGCATGGGCAGAAACATAAGGGAATCAATGAATTTCCAATTTCCAATTGTCAGACATATGACTTTAGCCCCCTGTAATGTGATATCTGGTTTAAGTCCTTGAGCAATAAGCTCCTGTAGGATAAACAGAACATCGTAGGCCTTTGAATTATGGGCCACCGCTAATAGCTCTGTCTTAGGAGGAAATGATTTTAAATACTTGATGAACTGTTCGACAACATTAATATTAGGGTCGTCGAGATTGTGAAAAATGTTCTGTCGACTTTGACAGACTGTGCAGAAATATTCATTTTGTGCAATGTTTTCACAAGCATCACAAACAGTTTGTGTGACCAAAAGATTAGGCTTGTGCTTAAATACGCCCTCTTGTCCTTCTATAGGGTCCACCTGAGTACATTCGAAATCATAGTACACAGTGAGATATTTCCATTTTTCACGTTTCTCCCTCTCTGACCAATTTGTCATGTGGCACAAATGATTTTCTTTGACATTGTGTTTGCAATTCGAACAATACACCGTGCCACACACGTGTTTTGTACCCCGCTGTGTGCTGTAACTTGTTGAACATAGCTGACAGAATTTGAACAAGTCGCACTTTGTTTGCGTACTACGGTGTAGTTTGACAGTTTTATGGTTATCAAAACACTCATCTCCAGCGAATTGATGGCCACAGTCTCCGCAGCGCCGGAGGGGAAGTGTAGGTGTCTCATGGGGATTTGCTCCAAAGCAGCGCCAACACGCTCCTTCACACTGATGCTCACCCTTATGATTAAAAAATACAGCACATTTCTGACATTCATAATCATAGTCAAAGGCTTGACGGGGAAACATGATGGCTGAAAAGTGACCGTTGTGAAGCAGGAGACAGATATTCTTCAGACCAGCTGTATATGTTCCCTTAAAAACACACTCCTTCCCTATCCTATCGGTAAACACAACAATCCGATAGTCAGCCTTTAGAGATTCCTGCAGTTGAGCTACTTCGTCAAGGCCACATTGTCTCTCAGGATCAATGCCTGCCGCTTCACATAATTTTACTGCCTGATTCTTTTGTACACTCCCCACATCTTTCTTAATTTTGTACAGGACTTTACGGTCCACACCGTACTTTGCAATAGCTACAACGACGCTTCTAGCGAGACACATATTATCTGTAGTATTTTCAGGAGACCAGATCGTTGCAGAGTCTGTCTTCCTTTTAAGCCATTCATCCATCGTCTCGTTTACTCTCCTGGAGTGTGTACGTCTCCCTCCCGCTTTGGGCGTGGGCACGTGAATATAGCTGACAGTAAGCATCCCGTCAGAAAAAAATTGTTGGTTCGAGTTAAGAACCCGGGACAACTTATCTATTACGACTTGACCAGAGATCTGGTCCGCCCTTCTCATGGAAAACCATAGAGGATTATCCACGTTATGACTGTTGGCGATCTCTAAGATAACCCTGTCGTCGTCTTTTGCCCCAACAGCCGTTCGCTGTCGCTGTATCACTGTGTCAAACATAGAGCTCATGAGATCCTCCGAGGGGAGTGAAGCGCCCAGCCCCTTTATCACCATCATTTCTTCCCGGAACTTGATGTCCCCGAAGCGCTTGAGCACGCGCTCACGTGTTTGCAACACCTCTAAGGTGGGCCCCTCCTCCTCCTCTTCCTCCTCACGAGGACGTTTTGACGGTCCAGGCCGAGGTGAGGGAGAGCGTGGCTTTGAGGGGCCTGGCTGAGGCGAGGGAGAGCGTGGCTTTGAGGGGCCTGGCTGAGGGGGTGGTGCAGGGCGTGCTGGTGGCGTGGCAGGGCGTGCCGGGCGTGCTGGTGGCGTGGCAGGGCGTGCCGGGCGTGCTGGTGGCGTGGCAGGGCGTGCCGGCGGCGTAGCAGGGCAGGTAGGGGTGTTTGAACCACACCCTACCATCGCCAAAGCCATGCGGTACGTCATGGAGGCGTTCGGGTCCTCACCCTTCTGGTCCTCCTTGTATGCTGTGAAGCCGGCGAGCAGGAACGGGATGACACGAGGGTCACTCCGTTCTGCCGCTGAAGAGCCCACGAGCTGCCCGAGAAACGTGGTGTACGCTTCTGCGAGCAGCTCGGGGAACGGGAACATACCCTCCTCCCACTCCTCCAGGATCTCCAATAGCTTGGAGTCCATGGCGGGGAGAGAGTGGTGTGTGTGTGTGTGTCTGTGTGTGTGTGTGTGTGTGTGTGTGTGTGTGTGTGTACGAGCGCGAGCACGAAGACTCAGAGTAGGTGTTAAGTGTGAGTGTGTGAGAGAGAGCTCGAAGACTCGGAAAAGCACGAAGCCGGAGTGACAATGTATCGCGGACGAAGCCGGAGGGACAATGATGCCTGACCGCTCCGCACGCTCTAGATTTATACCCGCGTAAATCGCGACACTAGCGCCGTCTATCGGCAAGTACTGGAACTACGGTTTAGCACTGCGCTTACGGAAGTGCGCAACTGGCGCACCCCTTGCATGTCGAGACTTGCTTGAACGCTCTTGTGATTGGCTAAAATAATCTGCCCTCTGATTGGCTAAAATAAACTGATCGCTGATTGGCTATGTCATACTATGGGCACGTGGCGGCGGCGGGCGGCGGCGGCGGGCGGCGGCGGCGGCGGCGGCGGCGGCGGCGGCGGCGGGCGGCGGGCGGCGGCGGGCGGGGCGCGATACGTCTCGCGACCGTAGCGAGACGGCAGGGCGGGGCGGGGCGGGGCGGGGCGGGGCGGGGCGCGATGCGTCTCGCGACCGCAGCGAGACGGCGGGGCGGGGCGGGGCGGGGCGGGGCGCGGGGGTGCACGTACCGGTCGAGCGGGGCAGAGCGCCGTGGAGGTAGGCATCCCCCTTACAGGTGTGGGGCGCGGCGTGGGGTAAATCATCAGGTTCAGACTTGTTTGAAAAGTTCTTGCACTTACCGATAGGCGGCGCTAGTGTCGCGTTTACGCGGGTATAAATCTAGAGCGTGCTGAGCGATCAGCCATCACATGTTCCTCCGGCTTCGTCCGTGACACATCTCCTAAGCCTTCGTGCTTTTCACCAGCCTTCGTGCTTTTCACCAGCCTTCGTGCTAACACCATGTCCCCCAAACGCCTTTCCCTCTCCAAGAAGGCGACCAAGCGTCGACTCTTCCCCGACACCGAAGCGCCTCGCAAGCGCCGTGCGGTCCTTCAAGACCTTGTCCAGGATCTCGACCTCGAGGACCTGGATAACTTTGACCCAGCCCTGCTCTCAGGGCATGACGAGGGCGACTATGGACCGTTCCCCCCTGGCTTCGCCCAGGTTACTGGTCCCGCCCCTGGCCTCGTCCAGGCTGGCACCGCCTCGTCCTCACCAGACCCTGCTCCCGCACCTGGCTTTCCCCAGGGTACTCCCCCCTCCCCTGATGTGGCCAATAACTATGTTCCTGTCTTCAAGGGGTCAGGTTATGATATAGGCAGTCACACCATTCCTCCTGATCAGCTGGCAGCAGCAGCTCAATTCGACTGCTCCGTTGACTTGAATGAAATTTGTGACCATTCTTATTCTGGTGATGTTGAAAGGCTTATGCGTGAGGCCTTAGGCATATACCAGGAGCCAGAGCCAGATCCTGCAGACCTTTCTGCTTTCCCCATGGCTGCATGCTACAGGGATTACATTTTGACCAAGAACGGTTCAAAATGCATTAGGATTGGTTTGGATGTGTCCAACTTTACCCCCTTTGTATTAATTCTGGGGGAGGCTAACTCAAGAGGGAGCAGACAGTGGACACGGTTGTCTGTGGAAGAGTTTGAAGAAATGACCTCAGACAATATTTACAATATGATAAAAGATAATATGGAGTCTAAAACAGCAATGGCTCCCATTTCTGTTGGTGGTATCACTCTAAAAATTGAAGTGTCTACCAGTAAATCAACATGGGCCAACCTTCACATAGGCCGCAGAGAATCTCCATTTAAAATTGTATTTGGAGAAAGCTCGTGGAAAATGCTACAAAGAGCTTTGTGTCTTATCGTCTCATCTCTGTCAGACATGACTTCTGAGGCACGGAAAGCCAGGCTATATTTTCCTGACTTCATAAACAAATGCAAAAATATTGCTGTACAAAAAGGGTATCTTCAACCCCAAACTCTCCTTGATCTCCCAAGAGAGGAGTTGGATAGTGTACTCACAGCCATTTTTACTGAGAACACAGGTGTTCCCTTCCCTCTCCCACTAAGGAGAGAAATGGTGTGTTATCATATTGAGTTTCTAAAAGAGAAGCTTTTCACTGCATTGAGACAGCAGTAGTGTCCCTGTTCTGCCTTACAAAAAAGAAAATCACTAAAAAAACTAATATAATAGTTTAAAATCCCTAAAAACTAATAAAAAAGAAATCTCTGAAAAAAATGTTTTAGTGTCCAATCACTTCATGCATTGGTTTTCATTTCTTCTCATCAGTCTCAGGCTCACAATGAAAAAAATAGTACTGTGATTACTCCCCTCCCTAATTCCAAACCTTTTCCGAACTTGAAGGCGAAGTTATTTGATGAAAAGATGAGCATGTTGCACTGCTCTGCTACCTAATTTTCTTCTCTTTAAATAAGTTATGTATCATAATGAAAATAAAAGTAACAGTCTAAAAAGAAAATAACCCACTCATAAGTGTGATACACTTAGTTACATGTTTCTATAACGCCAAACTTCTTCGAAGCAAGAAACAATATGATCTGCTTTAAAGATGAGCGTTTTCTCATTGTCAGACAAAAATGCTAAGTCATTTTTCTATTTTCTCACAATGAAAATATTATTCTGATTAAGCAATTAGTCTACCACAGAAGTGATACACTCAGATTTAAGTTATTGCAACAAAAAGCTTTTCCAAACTTGAAGGCGAACTCACTTGCTTATAATTACTCAAACTCCATTTACACAGGGAAAAAATTATATCACAAAAAGATGCTTGCAAAAGAAATGTTTAATAATGAAATGCTGATGACTAGCAAACAAAAGAAGAATTAAAATAAAAAATAAAAATTCTGACTAGCAAAATTAAAATTAAATTGTACTCGCTAGCAAAAAACACTGAAGAGATCAAACTTTCAATCAATCAATCACTTATTCTTCTTCGTCATCCTTCTCTTCTTTTTTTCTTCTTCTGCCTTCTGTTTTTTTTCAAAGTATTTCCGTTTTCTCTCTTCATCTGCAGAACCTCGGTGGAGTCGCTCATTGAGCTTTGACTCATAGTCTGGAGGATTCTGAAACGTGAACATCAGAGTTACTGCCTAACATGTTTTACACAATTAAGGCGGGGTTAAAGTGTAAATATATACATATAGTTAACATTTTTTAAAAATGCTCTATAATAGTAACCATATTACATTAAGCAATTTCGAGCATCTGAGGTCTGTTTTAATTCTAAAAGTTCATCGTAGTCTGAGTTATGGAGTCATTACAATCATACTTAGGTTATTATCTGAAACTCATCAATATTACTGAGTGGTTTTTGAAGTAAAATCTAAGTTATCTCAAAAACTATCAATCTAGATTTTAATCAGGGTTCAGAATTGGAGACAGCATTTTCACATTCCACTAGCCTTCAATAATATATAAATAATAAAAGCTTACATGCATGATGGCCATGCGAGGTGTTGGTTGTACGTTTCTAGGTGGGTGATCGGGTACCTTTCCCATCTCCTTCACCTTAGCCAAATTCCCCGGCATCTGGGCAGCTGGCTCTCTTGCAGGGGGTGTCATTGGTCGAACAGGCCTACAAAGTCTACGCTCACAAGGATCCTCCACCTTAGGGCCAAGTCGGCTCCAGACATCAGGCTGGAAAAAAAATAATAAAAAAATAATGAAAAGGGTAAAGAATGTGTGCGTGTGTGTGTGTGTGTGTGTGTGTGCGTGTGTGTGTGTGTACAGACTGTACTTACTAATGCATCCTCCACGACCGCCTCTTCATGTAAAGTCTCAATCTCAAACTGAAATTAAAAAAAATGTTATATCACTGCTTCCCCCCCCCTCCCCAAAAACTGCATTTTAAAAATATAGGAATAAGACTTACTCCTTCAGGAGGGCACACGTCTTCCTGGACCGCAGGCAGGGCTTCCAGCGACGGCATGTCATGCGATGCCAGGCTCTCAGTCTCTGTTGGGTGGTGTGACTCCCAGCTACCCGTCTAGAAAAGATTTGTCATAAACACATATTAATCACAATTACCCCACCAGAATGCCTTCCCACTCCGCCCCTCCCTTTACCAAGCTCACGCCTAGCAATAGCCCAGTGCGCACACCCCGTTCCCGCCACCAGCCTGGGGCGTGTAAAGTTAAGCCAGCGTGAGCGCTCACGTGAAGTGAGAGTGAGCGTGAGAGTGAGCGCACGGCGCCCTCGCACCCAAACTCCCGAAAATATACAAACCCATACATTTTTGGAAAGGGGAGAGCACGAGGATTTCAATTCTTCAATAAAAATGGCAATTTGAAGCCATCCTGAGGAGTTCATTTTTTGTTCGCCACAGCGCCCGGTCGTCTGCTATCGTTGCAAATAACCACCCCATGTTTGGCATAAAAAATGCACTCCTGAGGATGGCTTCAAATTGCCATTTTTATTGAAGAATTGAAATCCTCGTGCTCTCCCCTTTCCAAAAATGTATGGGTTTGTATATTTTCGGGAGTTTGGGTGCGAGGGCGCCGTGCGCTCACTCTCACGCTCACTCTCACTTCACGTGAGCGCTCACGCTGGCTTAACTTTACACGCCCCTGATCGAGCTCTCCCACGACACGGAGTTGCTCGAATAGTGCTCCATCTCGCGTAACACGCGAGTGCCCACCCGGCCTACCCACCAGCAGGCGGATTCAGGGTATCGTTTAGTGGTGTCCCCTCTCTTCCTCCTTATGGGACACCCCCCCCGTGAGTGCAACAAGGACAGAGACACGAAGTCGGCGCGCGGAATCGCCCTGCAGGACGCTCCCGCCTAGCAACAGCACGGTGTGCACAGCGCAGTCACCCGTTCCCCTTGCCCCCGCGCCTGCTGGCGCTTCGCGCTCAAGGTCACGGAATGTTTGAAGCATGCACACGCAAAGTAGTGTTATTTACAGCAAAGGCAAGCTGTACCAAAGTGAACTAGGAAAGGACAAAGCGATATCTCGCTAGATCACGCAGGGGACTCACCAGTACTTACAAAACGGCCACATTGGGTGGCAGAAAAACGCGAACGTGCCGCATTGGGCGGCTACGCGGTTGCCGTAAACTGAAATAAAAAACAGCCCTACGTCTTTTCACGCTTGGGGCAAAAGATGTTAAAAACGTGATTGAAACCAGCCACGTCATAGCCACATAGAGCATGTTGAAGACGTAGAACTATTTTAGAACATTATTCAGTGGAAATTCGTTCGCAAAAAAAATTCATTGTCTTCAGGCAAAACAAAAAACGACGAGAGAGTACTTACGCGCATATCGCTGAGCTCATGCTCCAGCGAGCTGTCCTGCAGCATGAGGGTGTCACCGGAGCCCGAGCTGCTCCCGCTCGTGTCCAAACTGCTTGGTGAAGATGGGGTGTTGCTGCTGGAGCCCGAGCTGCTCCCGCTCGTGTCCAAACTGCTGCTGGAGCCCGAGCTGCTCCCACCATACGCTTGGATGAGGTCCATTGCTGCCTGCGATGCGCTGAGATGTTCGCACAACCAAGCGAAGAACAGGAATGACGCGGCGCTCCGCCTGGCGCGGCCGCGAGCCGGGCCGGCGCGACTTCCCCGCCCCTTACCACCTCCCCGCGCGCCCTGGCTGCGTACCGCACCGCCCCTCGCTTCACCCCGAAGGACTCTGTTGCCGCGGCGGGCCGCTGCCCTCCCCGCGCACCCCGCGCGCAGAGGTGGCAACAGCGCCTCGGAACGACTCGCTACGCCAGGGCCAGAGTTCCCTCGCAGCCAGAGACGACTGGAGCGATAGGCAACCCACCCAACACGCGTGCGTTGGGGTTGACGTGCAGCCGGCGCTATGTCCCCGCTGGCACTGGACTTCAGCCAGTAGTAATTATTTTCGGAAAATAACCG
This sequence comes from Frankliniella fusca, assembly GCA_029379305.1. Taxonomy (NCBI): domain Eukaryota; kingdom Metazoa; phylum Arthropoda; class Insecta; order Thysanoptera; family Thripidae; genus Frankliniella; species Frankliniella fusca. Next base: position 121,409 of record JAHWGI010000957.1, on the reverse strand, counting down.
ATGGAGGGCGCCTCGGCTGGAGCAACGCACCTATAAATTCAGAGCGGGAAGCCGGGTCGTGTCATTACTTTGGTGCGTCTCGTAGGTGTCACATCACTGCTGACTGTGGCTCTCCTCCTCTGTCCGCACCATGGCTTACGCTTTCGCTGATATTCAGATGCTGAGGGATGCAGACGGGGAGTACGTGATCAAGGAGTTCAGCGTGTATGATTCACGATGGGATATCAGTAGGGGCACGGTCATCTTCGCACCGCCCTACGCTGAAATTATTCTGTCACCACAACAGCGCAAACACAACAGATATGTGAGCAACTACATACACAGTATCCCATGGAACACTGGCACCATACCTTACTCAGCGTGTCACAGCACGGTTCGTGCTCTTACTGATGACTATGCATACATATATGTCAAGGGAGAGGAAAAGAAAAGACTCCTACAGAAAATAGTTCCAGACGCACTGATTATTGACATCACAGGGCAGGGCTGTCCTCGCTTGGACAAAATGATGAAAATGTTCGTGCCCTTTCACGGCTTTGAGCACAGTGTATTCCCCATGCAAAACTGTGCAGCACTCAACGCTAAGCGCATAGGTTTTTGGTATGAGTACAACAAACATTAATGTACAAGTCGGTTTCGTATAGGCCTCCCACTGAGGGGGGATAGGATTTTCCGTTAAAAATTCTAACGAGCGCATCACCAAGCCTCCTGGGCCGCGCATGGAATTGGTGAAAAAAATACATGTCAGTAGCGGGATTCGAACCCGTGATCCACAGAGTTTAAATCTGACGCCCTAGACCACTCGGCCATCCTGACATCTATGGACACTCAGTGTACCGAGGGCCTCTTAGGTTACACAGCCTGACCTACCCACCCTTAACTTAGGTTGGGTTAGCCAAGATGGCGTCGGTGACTTAGGCCCTTAGGTTGGGTTAGCCACCCCTCAGTTACCCTTCAAAATACTTAGGTTGGGTTAGCCACCCCCTCCGCCACCCTTCCAAAAAACTTAGGTTGGGTTAGCCACTCCTTCGGCACCCTTCCAAAAAACTTAGGTTGGGTTACACACCCCTAAGATACCTTCCCTAAAAAGTTAGGTTGGGTTAGGCATCCAAAAGATACCCTTTTTTTACCCCTCAGGGGGTCCACCTTCTTCAAAATGGCTTCAGGGGACATATCCCCACCAATATGGCGGACGGGGACACGTCCCCACCTTTACTACTATGGTGCTAGCAAACCATCATGGCTTTGTTTCTGTGCCTCATGGCAAGTATGTACACTTTAATTTTGTAACTTTTGAAGATTGTTGTTACTCTTTTACTTTACCCACTTTGCTAAATGTGATCGTTTTGTCTCTCAGATTTGATGTCCTGTACCACTGAAGCAAAGGCTGCACTCCACACTGTTAGAAAATCAGATGAAGTTTATCGCACCAACCAATCTAGCTAGCTTGATGGATGTTGTCTTGGATCCGAGGAACTCATCAATGGTTTATTACTTTAATTTCTTTTTTCGTATCTTATATTCCTGCCACAAGTTTCTCGTCATTTCTTTGTACAGGGTGACTGAATATTTGTAATGCTAACAGTCAGTTCTTTTGACAGAGGGTCATCGATTCGGATGGGATTGTTGATGGCGTTGCTGATGACTCTGCTGATGGCGTTGCGCTGAGGACCTGTCCACCATAGGATGCTGGTTCTCCTCCTGGGACCACAATCATGGAAGGCCAAAGTTGAGTACCTCCCATTTTTTCTCACGTCCTTTTCAAAATCTTTAAACGTTCTGAAGCACATTGCAATGAAGGCGGTTTTGAGTACAAGTGACACATTCTAGTACTAGAGGTAGCATGATTTCAGTTTTTTATCTTGAATCACTTCTCTCCATCCATCCATCTAAAGGCAGTTAGCTACTAAATAATCCACCTCATGAATCACTACAACTGCTTTTCAAAAATATTTTCCAGTTTTCACTGATTACCTCAACCTGCCTACTGCTTGATTGATATTCAGTCTTGAAAATATGTGCCCTACGGTTCAGTACAATATCATTCTCTTCTGCCTTTTAAAGTGTTTGCGCATATAGTTCTTCATTCTCGTGTTTGCCTTCTGTGTCTGGATCACCCTTGTGCCCTGAAAGTTGCCTCATTTGTTTCTCTTGTGATTTGCAAAGTGTACCTGTCTCACATTGTATTGTGTGCCCTTTGAAGTGATTTGCACATTACAGTTTGAACTGTGAGTGCTATGATCATGTATGTGCCTGTGTCTTGTGGACTTGAAATTGAACCTTGCTGTCACGGCTGCCTGTCCTGAAAGTGTTTTTTTTTCTCTCTTTTTTTTCTTTCTTTTTATTATTATTTTTAATGCATGTCTTTCTGTTGTACATTTTGCCATGTCCCCTGTATGTTTTGTGTTCTGTGAATTGATTATCTTTTGTGGCTCTGTGTCATGTGCACTGTTTCCATCCTCACAGTGACGGCTCGTGTTAATACATTTTCATGCTGCCCATATTTCTTTCTTAGTGCTTGCATCGTGTATTACTGTACTCTGATTACCTTTAATTTGTTTTTGAGTGCTTCTGACATGCTTGAATTCTTTTGATCTGAATTTTTTCTTCCTGTTTCCTTCATGAATTGACACTCTGATTTTCCATCACTCTGTTTGTTACCGATGCTGTTTCATTGCTCATGGTGCTATTGAGATTGGTGTTTATGACGTGTACTCTGGAAATCCAAGTGTACGAATGTCGCACACTTGTAGGTGTGCGAGGATTCATTCGTACACTTGGCCACTCAAACGTGTGAATATCCTAGGAAAATTCACACGTTTAAGTGGCCAAGTGCACGAATGAATCCTCGCACACCTACAAGTGTGCGACATTCACACACTTGGGTTTCCAGAGTACCTGAGATTGATGTTTCTTTGTTTCAATGTTGGTGTCGTGACCAATTTGTCTTGCTCTTTGAGTAATGTTTGTCACCAGTGCTGTTGATTCTCGTTTTGTCTTCTTGTGCCTTGCAAATTTTTAGTGCATTTAGTTCTTGACTTTTGTGTTTGCCTTGTGTGATTGTCTCTAATTCACCCTGTTCTGACCATGTTTTGCCCTGCAACTTGCCCCCTGATGTGTTGATGTTGTGTTCTGCAAAGTGAACCTGTCTTGCATTTTAGTGTGTGCTCTTTGAATTTTTTTTTTAATTTATTTTTATTTACTTGTGCCCGCTGTGATTTTTTTGTGTTTGCCTGTGTATTGTGTACTTGAACTTGAAACCTTGTTGTCCCTTGAAAAACATGATATACCGGTGTGTTCTGAATATTGCCTATTGAGCTGTGTGTGTCATGCGTTAATATTTGTTTGCTCGTGTGCTTCATGATTTGGTACTGCAAATTGAACCTATCCCCTTGCCTTCATTTCACTGTTTTATTTTTCAGTTTTTATTATGCCTTGAAATCTGTTCCATGTTTGCTTCTTTGTTTTTTAATGTCTTTTGTTGGTTTGCTGCAATCAGTGGTCCTTTCTATATCTCTACTTGTCACCGAATGGAAACCATTTACCTTCATCCTCACCACTCCCATTTCCGCTTATTTTATTTTTTATTTTTACCACCCTGTTCTACGGCCAAAACTTATCTTTTAAGGTGTTCTTGTTATCAATCTGATCTGTCCTTTTTTTTTTATTTTTTTATTTTTTTAAATGTGCTGGGGAGTCTTTCTGCATGAGAGATGTTCCGGAGTAGCGTGGCTCATGAGACGCCTGGTGTACTGCTCCTGCCTGCCACATCATCCTCAAGGTGCGGTACTGAAGCTGGGCCTAAAATTCTTGAGCAAATATTTTTTTTCCCCTTTTCTTAAGCAAAGACTAACCGCCCATTCTCTGTTTTTGAACAGAATTACTTCATGAAAACCTCCAAGAGATGGGCAACTCACTAGCCAGCAGCCAGACCCCTCTTCAAAGAAAGAAGGTTCAGTGATGAACTATTACTCTACGTACTTTAGGTAATGCTATCGTGCCCTTTGTAAATGGAAATCTTGAAAGATTTTGTTTATTGTATCACATGTTTACAAAAATAAACATGAAAATTCTTTCATAATGCCTGTAATTATTTTGTAACGCCTGTTTCCATACCTTGACCATTTAAGCTTGAATCCTAACTGATTGTGATTTCTCTTTTTACCCTCATGATGATGAGGCTGACTGAGCTGCGGGAGAGGTGGGGAGGGAGACTAAGTCCCTTCTCGACTCGCACCTGTCCTTGACGCAACACGCACTAAGTTCTCTCGTGCGCCCTGCCACGCCAGGCTTAGGCCAGTCGGAACGCATTTCATCGCGTCTAATGGGTTGCCTACACTGTCATTTGGGGGTGCTCAGTGATTGTACGCCAATGGCGTATAGTTTTGGGCATTGTACGCCTATGGCATACAATGACAGCACACCTATGGCGTATAGTGATAGCACACCTTTTTAGCCCCCTATGCAATGGATCAGAACTCATGTCTGCGGTATCAGCAGCTAACTGCCCGGGGCTAAAAAGGTGTGCTATCGCGATACGCCGTAGGTGTGCTGTCATTGTACGCCAATGGCGTATAGTTTTGAGCATTGTACGCCTATGGCGTACAATCACTGAGCACCCCCAAATAACAGTGTACTCGCCGGGCGTGCGCCTTCATTGCGTGGAAGGGTTGGTGGTCTCTTGTTGTCCCTTGCTTGTCGAGTCGAACGAGGCACGAGCTCCTACACATTGCATGGAATGGTGACGAAAGTGTATGACACCAAGCTGATATCGGTTACTGCTGGCTTCTCTCGGAGTGTCCGAGCGCCGATGGCTGCTGGATGTGTTGCCTACATTCGAGGGGTGCTCCTCGGTCGCATTCGTGACGTCCATGCCAGGGCGTATAAAAGTTTTAAGGTGGGGGGGAGGGGGAGGGGGGGGGGTAACTGGCCCTTTCCAGCGCATATTCCTACCGCAATCCCCCCCCCCAAAAAAAAATTATATATATATATATATATATATATATATATATATATATATATATATATATATATATATATATATATATATATATATATATATGTATGTTTAAAACAAAAAAAAAAACGCTTCGCTTTGCCGATAATGCCTGACGAACGGATGTCGTGAGTAATGTCGGATGGAGATATGGAAGCGGTAGTAAGACGGTTTAAAACTGCATCAAAATTTACGAAATAAGCACATATCAAGCGTGAAGTGTCACAGCGCTCAGCCTCAGACGGCTGCAGCGCCCGGTTCGTCGTGTACATCAACAAAAACGAGCCTGAAGCCTTTACAGAGAGTCAGTCAGTTCACAGTGAACATGAGCGGCCCTAGCCGAGTGTTGCAGGTCATCCGGTGTACACAGAGCTGGCAATCTCGGTATTAGCCTTGGTAGCAGTCCATTGGTAATCCCTGGTAATTACCATCGTTCGGGAATCTTATGTACTATTAGTCTGAAAAGTTTTGTCCCTCGACTGCCAATAGCGATGGTCCCAGACAGCCTCGCACGGGTCCCCTCTCAGCGCGCCCTAGCAGACGAGCGGCTGCTGCCAGGCAAGATGGCGACCCTGTCTCCACCTCGCATTTTTGAAAGTCATTTTAAACTCAACTATGTCGGAATCTATCTGTTTTATATGAAAATACCAAACATATTGCTTGCAGAAAGCGATAGAAATCATTTGTGGCGCTGAGACTTAGACCGATCGCAGGATGTAGAGAGATAAAAATCCGCTTTAGGTTAGCCAGCCAGCTCCAAGACTTTCAGCGCTGTCATTGCAATTTCTCATTCCGCGCGATCACCGCGGAATTCAAACGGGCCGCAATGGTGTCAAGCGTCGTAGACAAGCCCTCTAATACTGATTAATTGGGTCGGAGGCCTGCCTACCAGATGGCTGACGGACCCCGGGCACTTTTTGTACTATGCAACCCGCCCGCACCGCTCCATCCGGGACTGCATACCCATCAGGCGCTGGGGACCGGCTTCAGGCGCGGACGCTCCGCTCCGCCCCTGTCGTTGCAGCCCCCACCCCGAAAAGGCCCTCTCGCGGTTCGCGCGGTCTACGGTAGGGCGTTACAGGGGGGAGGTTCGCGGTTTCGCGAGGGTGATCCGCGAGTCCTCGCGTAAAGCTCGCGGATCGCGGGTCCTGCCGCGGGGACATCTCGGGTAGCGCGGATCCTCCGCGGGTCCTTCGCGGACTGCGAGCTACCCGCGAGAAGGATCCGCGGACCGCGACCTTCCCCCGGCGAAGGATCCGCGTTACGCGAGATACCCCCGCGGCAGGACCCGCGGTCCGCGAGCTTTCCGCGAGCACTGGAAAAACAAACGTTGCGTCCGCTACACCAATTGGTGTGTTCTACGGCAACATTTCAGTTTTTGTGGAATATTAACCAACCGAGACTTTAAGTTTCATTTCTGATGCGCCTATCAGATTCTCCATGAAATTCCCGTTCGAACGAGCCTACATGTGATGGGGTTGCGAGCCTAAATACTACGACTTTAAATAGGATTTGTAGAAAATGGGGAATTGGACATGTTGAATGAACTATGCATCTGAACCCCATCACATGTAGGCTCGTTCGAACGGGAATTTCATGGGGAATCTGATAGGCGCATCAGAAATGAAACTTAAAGTCTCGGTTGGTTAATATTCCACAAAAACTGAAATGTTGCCATAGAACACACCAATTGGTGTAGCGGACGCAACGTTTGTTTTTCCAGTGAGGACTCGCGGATCACCCTCGCGAAACCGCGAGGACTCGCGGATCACCCCCGCGAAACCGCGAACCTCCCCCCTGTAACGCCCTACCGTAGACCGCGCGAACCGCGATAGGGCCCTTTCGGGGCGGGGGCTACAACGACAGGGGCGGACCGGAGCGTCCGCGCCTGAAGCCGGTCCCCACCGCCTGATGGGTATGCAGTCCCGGATGGAGCGGTGCGGGTGGGTTGCATAGTACAACAAAAAGTGCCCGGGGTCCGTCAGCCATCTGGTAGGCAGGCCTCCGACCCAATTAATCAGTATTAGAGGGCTTGTCTACGACGCTTGTCACCAATGCGGCCCGTTTGAATTCCGCGGTGATCGCGCGGAATGAGAAATTGCAATGACAGCGCTGAAAGTCTTGGAGCTGGCTGGCTAACCTAAAGCGGATTTTTATCTCTCTACATCCTGCGATCGGTCTAAGTCTCAGCGCCACAAATGATTTCTATCGCTTTCTGCAAGCAATATGTTTGGTATTTTCATATAAAACAGATAGATTCCGACATAGTTGAGTTTAAAATGACTTTCAAAAATGCGAGGTGGAGACAGGGTCGCCATCTTGCCTGGCAGCAGCCGCTCGTCTGCTAGGGCGCGCTGAGAGGGGACCCGTGCGAGGCTGTCTGGGACCATCGCTATTGGCAGTCGAGGGACAAAACTTTTCAGACTGATAGTACATGAATTTTTTGGAGTTTGGCACCCGCCCCTAGCCAATCCGTATAAGCTTTGTCGGACTAAGTGCCGACTTCTCCCGTTTCCCGTCCCTCCCCTCAAAACCCTTGAGGCTGTTAAAGGCAGGCAAATTAATCACCCTCTCTCAGATCTGGTACAGCAGCTGTAAGACATTCTACCGGTAGGCTGCCTGGGACGGAGGCGAATCACCAGAATGAGAAAACCAGTGGTCATTCCCCTTCCTTCGGCTTTCGCCACACGATCGGAACTTGCCGATCAGCCACTCGAACTAAAGTTCGGCTCTGCTGTGCTTCGCCCACGGTGTGTTGGGCGCTCCTGCTCCGTCCACCTGCAGGGAAGTCCACCTCGCACTGCGGCAGCTTCAACCCAGGCTGCAGCTGTCCCACCCCCTCCTTGCCCCTCTTGTAACGCTGTTTCTTTAAACCGCTTTAAAAAAAGAAGTTGCATGTTCAACGTGTCCTTTCAGTCAGTTTTTTTAGAAGCTGACTGCCTACACGTCAGACAACAGTAGCGCCAGGCGCGGCGGAACTGCGTTACCCTGGCGCAGCCAGGGGGCGCCGAAGGCGCCCGAAGGGGGGCGCCAAAACGCGTCCGGATAGGGCGCCGGAGGCACCCTGAGCAGAGCGGGGGGCGCCTTGAGCAGGACGCCACATGCGGGAGCTGAGGGTACAAGAGTAGAATAGAAACGAAGAAAAGGCGCGGAAATGGTCCACTGATGTCACATAATTACTCCTACAATCTCTTTTTACTTCTCAATATATAGAGAGATTTTCTCGCTCGCTTCGCTCGCTGTTTTATTTTTGAAATGCCAGTTGTACGGCAATAAATTTACTCTTGTATTTCTGCACTAGAACTGCTAGAATTGACCGAAATTAAAGTGGACCGAAAATGGTTTTCTAACGTCACAAAATCAGTTTCATAATCTCACTTTCCATCATGAAAAATCCAAAAAATTTCCGCTCGCTTCGCTCGCGTTTTACTTTTTAAACGATCTCATGCAGCCTATCGGATTTCCTGTTTTATTAAAAGTCAGCATTTAATTCCTTAGCACTCTGCGTTTCGCCTGCCGTAAAATAGTTTCTCTGCCAAGGTTAGTTTTCGCGCTTCCTTCGCACGCTGTTTATCATTTTCCTAAAACTTTCATACGGCGGTCATCCGACATCGGAAAACAATACCTCAAAATATTCAAAAATCTTAGTTGAGCAATTTTCTAGTCTCTAATTCCAAATGTTAAAAAAAGATAAAATGTGGAATTGCAATGGTAGGGGAGGGGGGCGGCTTTCAGGGGGGCGCCGAAGGCGGCCCCTGGCTTGCCCCCCCCCCCCCCCCTGGCTCAAAAACGTTCCGCCGCGCCTGAGTAGCGCTGAGTCCCCTCCCCCCGCTATTTTTTTTCACCCCCTCCCTCTATCTATCTATCTATCTATCTATCTATCTATCTATCTATCTATCTATCTATCTATCTGTTGCCGCTGTATCTTGAGAGACGGTGAATAACTCCTGCACGGCCACCTGCAACCTATGAGAGCTTCTAAGACCGGCGCCAATTCGGTCCGCTCTTGACGCGGAAATACCCCCCGTTGGACTTTTAAATAATGCCTCTTCTAGCACGGTGAGAAAGATGGGTAACGTTCAAGAGACTCTGCTTGAGTGCCCAGGCAGCACGGCGATATCGGGCGATATGGGATCGCCTGAAGGATAGCGTTATGATAAATCGGCGATATAATGTATGCGTTGTCGCCAGGAAGTGATCGAGGCGATGGCTTGTCTTTGGTAATTTTGGTATGTCATTGTGTGGATGTCGCTCAGTTTTCTTATAAATATCGAATTACTGACATCGCCAGGCTGACGATATGGTTTATCGCCTCTTTAAACACACAGAGTTCTTGCCGTGGCAATGAAGACTGGACATCTACCGGACACAAGAAAGTACGATAAAATTACAATTCGCCAAAACCCTATCGCCAGGATGTAGGTTCTTCGGTAACGCTCTAGAGATGGTCTGAAGTTTTCTCTCCGATATCTGAATTGCATGTAACCAACACTTGGCAGAGGGAGTTATTCTCTCGATGTCGAAAAATATGTATTGTTTTCCAGATGTCTAAAAGATATCGATCTTCCAAGTGGCTAGTATAAGGTGGCGACATGAAAACTCAAAATGAAATGTTACAAGACACGATGTGCTAGCGGGTAGACGTACGGTTTTTAAGAAAGGTGCCGCGATAACTCAGCATTAAACATTAAGCAATGTCGCCAAACGGAGAACGTAGCAACAACCTCTGCGATACTATCAGTACTTTCGGACTTTGCCGATATCGATCGAGTATCGCATTGATAACAGGCTACTGACATGCTTCATTATTGCCACCTTAGACACACAGAGTTTTCCCCATAGCGATAATTAAAAGTTATCTTCCTGACAAATATCAAAGAAGAACGGAACTGCCAGATTGACCGAGCCAAAGCCGCTGAGAAAACCCTCCGATATCGCCTCAACCGTCCCTCCCCCGCAATCAGTCAGGCGATAGGGCACCGATAACAGTTCGATAGCGAGCTGCGACTGTGTGGAGGCTGTGGCCGGCAGCAGAACCCACCGATATCGTCACCCTGTCCGTACCCCGCTATCGGCCAGTTGATAGGGCAGCGATAACAGTTCGATAAGGAGCTACGACTATATGGAGGCTGTGGCCGGCACCTCAATCCTCGGATATCGCCACCCTCTAACTCCCCCGTCATCAGTCAGACGATAGGGCAGCGATAAGAGGTCGATAACGAGCTGCGGCGGTGTGCGGCCCGAGGCTAACACTACGATCCTCAGATATCGCCACCCCCTCCCTCCCCCGCTATCGGCCAGTAGAAAGGGAAGCGATAAGAATTCGATAGCGAGCTGCGACTGTTTGAAGGCTGTGGCCGGCAGTAGAACCCACCGATATCGCCACCCTCTCCCTCCCCCGCTATCGGCCAGTAGAAAGGGAAGCGATAAGAATTCGATAGCGAGCTGCGACTGTGTGGAGGCTGTGGCCGGCAGTAGAACCCACCGATATCGCCACCCTCTCCCTCCCCCGCTATCGGCCAGTAGATAGGGAAGCGATAAGAATTCGATAGCAAGCTGCGACTGAGTGGAGGCTGGGGCCGGCAGTAGAACCCACCGATATCGCCACCCCATACCTCCCCCGCTATCAGTCAGGCGATAGGGCAGCGATTACAGGTCGATAACGAGCTGCGGTGGTGTGAGGCCCGTGGCTGACTCATCGATCCTCGGATATCGCCTACCTCTCCCTCCCTGATTTTAAAGATTTTTTGTGATTTTTTTTATGATTTTTTAACGATTTTTTTAAAGATTTTTCTTGATTTCCCTGATTTTTTCTGATAACTTGAACGGATTTTTTTACAAGTGTGACCAATTTTTATGGTTTTTCCCGATTTTTTCTGATTCTTTTCTGATTCCTTGAATTTTTTTTATGACTTTTGATGTTTTAATGATTTTTTTTTATTTTTATGATTTCCATGATTTTTTGTGATTTTCTATGATTTTTTTGAGATTTTTTGTAACTTTCCGGTTCTTTCTAGATTTTGTCCGAGTTTTACTGATTTTTTTCTGACTGAACCTGTTTTTTTTTATTTTTTCTGAACTTTTGATTTTTATTGATTTTTTTTTAATTTTAATTTTTGATTTTTTTCTTTCTTGATTTTTGTGAGGACGTACACCGATTTTTTAAAGTAAAGGACCCCTCGGGATGTGCTTGTGCGCTCCCTGGCGCACGGGCATGACGATCACCCCGCCCCCGTCGAGAAGCAGCTATGTCTACCTGCCAACTGATTCAGAAGAGCGCTCTCCTCGCCCTGTCTCTCTCGCACTAAGTGGGAGCGTATTACAGGTGCGAGAGAGACAGAGCGAGGAGAGCGATCTTCTGAATCAGTCGACTGGCCGGGTGGCGGCACGGGACGGGCACGCATTCAACATCTTCCGAACTTTCATTCGATCCTGACACTTTCTTGGATACCTTCTTCCCCAAGGAAAACTTTGGTCACCCTACTGCTGATTCTTAGGTTCTTTGTTCTTGGAAGTCTCTAAGATACTGCCAACATTTAAAGAAATTTATAAAGATGCAAATGTTCCCTAGTCTATAATTGTGATGACTCTTACAGTATTACTTTTGTACCATGTCATGGTACTATTTATTAGTGCACTCATTAATTGTAGGAGTACATTCAACAGTTTGAAAGACCAAAGCTATACATGTTATGATATTTTGAAGTTTACATTATCATAATGTAGAAATGGATTTAAAGTTTTAAGAGATTTTTTAAAATTGTGAAATGTTAATTGTATTAACTGTCTAAGTCAGTACCCATTCACACTATGAAGTTACCTGTTTGTTAGTGTTCAATTGATGTCTATTCACAAATGTTTCTTAGTCTGTAATTGTAATGCCTTTTACAGTATTAGTTTTCAAAGCTATATGTGTCATGTTACTATTTATTGGTGCATTTATTCATTGTGGGAGTAGATCCTAAAGTTTGAAAGACCAAACCTGAACATGTTCTCATATTTGGAAGTTTACTTTATTATAATGTAGAAATGGATTTAAAGTTTTAAGAGATTTTTTAAAATTGTGAAAAGTTACTTGAATTAATTATGGAAGTCAGTACCCATTCAGACAATGAAGTTACCTTATTGTTAGTGTTCAACTGATGTCCACCCACTGTTGTTCCTTAGTCTGTAATTGTAATGCCTATTATATTATTATTTTTCAAAGCTACACATGTTGTGGTACTATTTATTAATCTAAACTGTAAAGTTTACTTATTTATACTGATACTTATTTGTAAAATGAAGTAGTACCTGATTGATAGTTTATAAATGTATGTTGAAACAAGTTCTGTCATGTAAAATTTCGATTACATTATCTGTTTTCTTCTACATGATAGTCTTTTTATTTCAAAACAAGAATGTAATGTGCAGGGCTGGGCTACAGCCTACATTTCACTGGCTGAAGGGACACTTTGGTAAAAATATGGCGTTTTGGGGTGAAAAAAAAAAAAACAAACAAAAAAAAAAAAAAAAAAAAAAAAAAAAACAACTGGAATTTTGACGGAATTTTTGAATTTTACCCGAAATACATGAGCCTAGTATTAATCAGTCTACATATTCTGGTAGAGAGTTGCACTAGCTTCCAATAAGATAACTCCCAGTTTTTGATTACAAAACAGACCAATAAATTTCTATTCCGGCCTGACTACAGCTGGTTAAAGGCGAGTGAAAGGTGAATGGAAGGTTGGTAAAAGACTGGTGAAAGTGAAAATTGACATTTAAAACAGTTTAAATTCGTTATGACCAAGTAATATTTTTATTGTATACTTAAATGAAGAGGCTTCTCGAGAAATAGTACTTTGAAATTACAGACTTTTGGAATTGGGAAACTAACAAAACTACTCATCTGCTATTCGTTGTATCTTTAGGTAGTTGACAACACGCTGCCTGATGGCCTGCCCCAGTTAAGGATGCGAGCAGGAGTTGCATCTTCCATTACCTGGAACTCTTCCTCCAGTCCTTCCTCAGCTGCGGCTTCAACTGCAGCAACTTCTTCAGCTCGAGGCACAAAGTAAAGAGGCTCCTCTTCACCAAGAGGAAACTCCACATCATCATCATCCAAATTACTCTGTAAATTTAAAATTGAACGCCGGAATGTTGGAGTGGAGAAATAAGGTAAGGGCAAATACAAGATGTGAAAAATTCTTACCAATCTGCAAAAGTTGTGCAGCAGACAGCATGCCTTTATGATCCGTGCACATTTGGCAGGTGAATAATGGAGCTTCCTATCACGTAGGAGGCACCTCCATCTCCCTTTGAGAATTCCAAATGTTCTTTCTATTGAGCACCTGGCATGACAATGCATTCTGGTGTAATGAGCCTCCGCCGACTCCTTAGGTGCATCAAGAATGGGGATGAGCATCCATGGCTCAGTGGGGTAAGCACTGTCTCTTTTAAAAAGCAAAATGAAGCAATCATACTTAATATTTTTTTGTATCCCTGTAATGATGCAAATGACTTCAGTCTCACAGGAGCTGCTTTATTTAACACGCTGTACCTAAGAGCCAGGAGGATTGGTCCTCTTGGAAGGCTTCCATCAATCGCCTTTTCAAAGGTGCATGGCGCCAAATAAATGCATCATTTGTGGAGCCTGGATATGATGCATTAACACTTAGAATCACCATGTTACAATCCGCAGCCTGCTCAGTAAAAGAAGTGTCAGTGTACGGTGAACAGAAATCTTTGAATTAACAGAAATATTTGAATTAACAGCAGAGCATAACACTCACAACTTGGCAGTTGATAGCATAGTGGTGCTTGCGTGTCCAGAAGCTCTGGGGATTCAGGGCATCCGGGGGTTTTGTAATTGACACATCTGTGCCGTCAACAGATCCTACAACACCTGGGATACCAAATTCTCTCTCATTCCTAAAAGTTAAGAAATAACTGAGTGTCAGCTAAGTAAAAGTACTATCTGTAATGTTGGAACTTTGTACAGTTTCACACCTTGCCTTAACTCGTTCCCTCTCAGCAGCTGTCCTTGGGAACTTAATCCATTTGCGCTGGAGGTCAGGGTGGTTGAGTGCAGTTGTTACCTCCTCAATGTACCGCCCTATTGTGGAGCGCCCTAGGCACGTTAAGAAGCCTGCTGCAATGGCAGCCTGATAAGAGCCTGTAGCATAAAAGCTCAACACACTGAGCACCTAGGGTAGAGGAAATTCAATTAGTTGAGGTATGACATTGATTGGAAATCTTAAACCATCATCAAATTCATTAATTTACCAACCTTCACATCATTTCTCACTGCAAGAGGGCTGTCATAATTTGGGAGGTATGGTGTCAGAATTCGCATTAGTTTCCTGAAGAGGGGCTTGGTCAGGCGAAAGCATCGCCTGAAGGTGGTTGAAGGGATTTGAAACGAGTCAACCAAACCTCTAACTTGTTTCCGAACTGTGCGTACATAATGCTTAGCTTCCTGGTGCTCTCTGAAAAACATATCTCATAGTAAGGCCAAAGGAGAGATAAAAACATTCCGAAACTTGTAATTTAATTGTTAAGACATGTCACTTTTTTGGGAAATTATGTAAAAATACTACATTTTAAAGACACTTTTTAAAAAATAACAACTATTTTTAATTTCAAAGAAAAATATATGTTTCCTTATTTTACTGATCTCAGAATGAACCATAAACAACATTTCAAAAGCTAGACCCATTGGCTAGATCTTACCATTATTCTGCAGATTTCTAGGCATTTCTTTTCTTTCAAAAATCAGTAAAAATCTCACTGAATATTAAGTCAAATTCAAATTTTCGTTGAAGGAATACCGTTATGCGTTCACTCGCTCGCTCCCTTTGTTCGCTCACTCGCTGGATCGTTCGCCGTGGTTTTCGTTCGCTGGCGCGCGTTCGTTCACTGGTACGTTCGCTCATGCTTCCGGTTCGTTCGCTGCCTGTTCGCTCCTCGGATGAGTTCGCTGGCTTGTTCGCTCGCTAGATTTGTTCCCGAGAACCCCCCCTGGTCGTGGGGTCAACGCGATCCCATTCGAGGGACAAGCGGGAGGCTGCCCTGCCTTAGCGCCGGACTCCGAAGCCACGCCGGTGGACATTTGCTACCACGGCGTGGGGAAGTCGCAGGCAGATAATCCGCGCAAGGCAGCCGACACTCGGACGCAGAAAGGCGAGCTGGACGGGTTGTAGAGACGCCGTTTGGGCGGCCCATCCGGCGCATACCGTAGCTGCGTATCATTTCTCGTGTTAGATTTTCAGGTCACTGACACGTGGGACGCGGGCCAGGCCGGCCCAGTGCGAGTCGAGCTGGCCCGCGCACTGAGCGATGTTGGCGGGTCTGACAAGCCCGCCTGGACCTGCATGGGCCAGGTTGGCCCGGGCAGCGGATCAGTAAACTCATCCGGCCCGCGCGTGCATACTGCAAAATCGCAGGTAAGGGGAAGGGAGACGGGGTAAGGGGGAGACATGAACATTAAGAAAATAGCTGGGCAGGTCTGGACCAGTGCGGGCCGGGCCGGGCTGGCCCGCAGCGGGTCTGACGGACCCAAACTCATTAGCTTATGGGCCGCGGAGGTCTAGGAAATGCAGACTTGGGTGGGCCAGCCCGGCCCAAACGCAAAAAGCGCTTTGGGTTGTGGCGGTTATTTTCTGGACAATAAATAACTCCACAACGTAACATCTATGTATTGCGTATTTTCGTAAACTCTATTGTAGGATCATGGAATAATAATTGTATACTCGTGTAATATGTACTGTATTGCCCTGTATGCTTGTATTTGTATCGTATTTGTATTGTGTTGTATTGTAATTGTATTGTGTGTTTTGTCAATTGTTTCGCTATTGTAATTGTTCTTATCGTGTCAACCTATTCTTAAAATTTCTACACTATTTGTAATATTTCTGAGATAGCTCGCGAGAGCCTGGCGCCAGCATGTATTCTGGCCAGTGTACATTCTCCCTAGCCTGCGTTCTGAGTGAGTCACTGTGTCACTGAGTCACCCCTCGGCGACGGCACCCTCACCCTCACTGCCATTCATTTTATGACTCCGCAATGGGCGCTGTCTTTCTCTCCACTCCTTCTGCCGTGTGTGTGGTACATCCCCCATTTAGTGTGTGGCGCTTGGCTTATTAGCTCCCAGATTGAATTTGTCTCATCTCGTCCGCGATCGAGATAACGTTTTCGTTTTCCTCGCGACGGACCCTTGCAGTCGTAAATGCGCCCCTCTTCCTATCTTGCTCCGTGCGTCTATGGGCCCAGCTTGATTGGACCGCCGCCGCTGCCCCCTACCGAGGGTACATAAGGAACCACCCTGGGCCGCAGCTGGCATTCCTCAGCATTCAGCATTCAGCACCAGTCCGCCACCAAGAAGGACCAACCCTTCACGGAGCCGCCCAGCCGTCCTGGACCAGCCCGAGGACGCCGATCAGCACTTAGCCGCTGCCGCCGTCCTGGCCTCCACTCCTGGACTGGACCTCTCCGTCGTCATCATCATCAACGCGCGCCGCCTCGCCCCTCGCCGCGCCGCGTGCCGTGCCTCTACTACGCACCGCCTCGCCCCGCGCCCGCGAACCACGAGTCGCCGCCGCTGAGCTGCTCATTGGTCGATCGTCCCGGCCGCCGCCTGCTACTGCACCCACCGACCGGACATCACGCCGCCCTGCTCATCTCAATCGTATTGTACCTAATTATAAGCCAATACCGCTCTCACTTTCTCAACATTGTCATACTGATAGTGCTAATTAAGTTAGTACTAAGGACACGCCTTCTGTAATTGAATTCGGAATACAAAATCTGAATTGCTCAACCCAACGGTTTTTTTATGCTCTTTTTACGTTGTAAAACCGCGTAGACACTCGCACAAATTGTCGTCTACATTGGCGACGCACACTACATTGGTGACTTTCCCGACGTGATTTTTTTTAAAAAGAAGAGCAGTCGTAGTACATTTGTGTGTGTCTAGCAAATAATTTTTTTTTGAAAGTGAGAAATGGTGGAACCGACCATGGCGCAGCTGAAGCGGGAGCTGGAAGCAGCGAAGAAGTCTCTCGAAGACCGGGAACGAGAACTCGCGGCCAAGGACAAGGACATCGTCTCTCTCACCGCTGCGAAACTGGCCCTTCAGGAAGTACACAAAGCTGGAGATAGGGTGAGTGCACACCTTCCATTATTTTGGCGTGACCGTCCTGTGTTGTGGTTTGCCCAAGCCGAGTCCCACTTTTCCTCTAGTGGAATTACGCAAGATTCCAAGAAATACCATTGCGTGGTTAGCCACCTTGATTCCTCTACTAGTGCGGAAGTTGAGGACATAATTTTAGGCCCCAGTGCTGATCGCACTTACGCCAATTTAAAGAAAGCTCTGACTGACCGTCTTTCTGACTCTGAACAGAAACGCATTAAAAAATTGCTTTCTGAAGCTGAAATGGGCGACCAAAAACCTTCCCAATTTTTGCGCAATTTGCGTTCTCTCGCTGGCAGCAGTAACGCTGTTAACGAGACTTTACTCAAACAATTGTGGTTAGAGCGTCTACCTAGAACCGCTACTGCAATTTTGAGTTCACACACAGGACTAGATTTAAATGCACTCGCTGCCATAGCTGATAGCATTGTTGAATGTGCTCCTGACACTCCCCTCGCGATCCGTGCTGTTAGAAACAGGGAAGAGCCGGATGTGACTCGCTTAGTGTTCAACACTCTTCAAGAACTTAAGCAACAAATCGCTAGCCTGCGGATGGTTACTCCGCGTCCCAACGAGCGCCCATCTCGCGCTCGCTCTCAAGACCGTTTTCGAGATAATCGAAACTCCCAATCCCGTGTTCGAGAAAATTCTCGTACACCTGCCCGCCCTGTCCGCGAAAATGGACTTTGCTGGTATCACAACCGCTACGGGCCGAAGGCTACTAAATGCACAGAGCCTTGCTCCTTTCACCTGGGAAACGCGACCGGCAACCAGTAATTGCGGCAACGGGTTGCCTATCTTCAGGGAGCCGCCTCGTCATCACCGAGAAAAATTCAAGACAGGGATATTTAATTGACACTGGGTCTGATGTGTGCTGTTTTCCTCGTCGTTTCCTCCCTGGTCGCAAACTGCAAGAAACAAATCATGTTCTTTCCGCGGCCAATGATAGTAATATTAAGACTTACGGTTTACTCCCCTTAGCACTAAATTTTGGACTTCGCCGTAATTTTACCTGGGATTTTATTGTTGCCGATGTAACAATACCAATTCTTGGTAGTGATTTTCTTGCGCACTACCACTTGCTCCCTGATTGTAAATTAAAACGTTTAGTTGACGGACAGACTGGCGTGTACGCACAAGCGCACACCGCCGACGTTGTACAGTCTAGTGTAAAAGTAGTGAGTGACTCACAACCTTACGCTGACCTCTTAGCTCAATTTCCTGAAGTTTGTCGTCCGCCTGGTAAAGATCGCGTAATTAAGCACAACACAGTGCATTACATTAGGACTACCCCTGGCCCCCCAGTTTCCTGCCGACCACGCCGTCTCGCTGGAGATAAATTTTCCAGTACAAAACGCGAATTTGAACTCATGCTAGAAAACGGTTCTGCTCGCCCGAGTGACAGCCCGTGGTCCTCTGGTCTTCACGTAGTCCCGAAAAAAGACGGAAATTTACGCCCGTGCGGCGATTACCGCGCGCTCAACGCGCGTACCATTCCCGATTGCTACCCTGTTCGGCATATTCATGATTTTGCTCACAATATCAACGGTTGCAAAATTTTTGCTCTACTGGATTTGGTCAAAGCTTATCAACAAATCCCCGTGCATCCTGATGATATTTGCAAAACCGCAGTTGCCACTCCATTTGGTTTATTTGAATTTCCCTTCATGCCTTTCGGTTTGCGTAACGCTGCGCAGACTTTTCAGAGGTTTATGGACGAAGTTACCCGTGGTTTAGATTTCTGTTTTACCTACATAGATGACGTCCTGGTTTTTTCCCGCGACGCTGAGCATCACAGAGAAAACCTGAAAATCCTTCTCTCACGCCTTAGCCAATATGGCGTGGTTATTAATCCAAGTAAATGTATTTTTGAGGCAGAAACCCTTACTTTTCTGGGGTATAAAATTTCCCCAGAAGGCATTTCCCCTCCGGAAGAACGCGTCGCAGCCCTGCGCGCTTTTCCTCTTCCAAAAACTGTCAAAGAAGTTAGGAGATTTTTGGGAATGATAAATTTTTACAGGCGATTTTTGCCTAATGCAGCCGCTTTCCAAGCGCCCCTGCATGATGCCCTCTCAGGACCAACGTTGAAAGGATCAAAACCTTTCCCCTGGACCCCTGAAAGACAAAAAGCTTTTCAAGATTGTAAAGATCATTTAGCAACAGCTACCCTACTAGCTTTTCCCGTAGATAATGCGCAACTCGCGTTATTTACTGACGCAAGTCTTAACTGTATAGGCAGCGTCTTGCAACAGCATGTTCACGGTGCCTGGCAACCGTTAGGTTTCTTTTCTAAGAAAATTTCGGCTCGCCAATCTACATGGCCACCGTTTCACAGAGAATTGCTTGCCATTTACGAAGGCGTACAGCACTTTCGTCATGCACTTGAAGGACAGAATTTTACTATTTTTACGGATCACAAACCGTTGACTTTCATGTTCACGCAGAAACGCGATAAATTAGCCCCTGTCCAACGTAACCATTTAACGTTCATTGCACAATACACGACTGATATCCAGCACATTTCTGGTTGTCAGAATGTTGTTGCAGATTGTTTGAGCCGCGTAGAAGCGCTTAGCCTTAAAACAGTTGATTTGTCGGAACTCGCCCAAGCCCAACGCGAAGACGAGTCGTGCGGGTTGCCTACCTCCTCGTCCCTCCGACCCGAGGAAGTATTGATCCCCGGAACGGACACGCGTCTGTTGTGTGACGTTTCCACAGGACGCCCGCGCCCGTTCGTCCCTCCTCCCTTACGACGCCGTGTTTTTGATCAAGTTCATAATTTGAGTCACCCTGGTGTTCGCACAACTGTCAAATTAGTTAGCGAACGTTTTGTATGGCCCTCTATGAAAAAGGACGTTGCGGCGTGGACGCGCGCTTGCTTGCCCTGCCAACGCTCAAAAGTCTCGCGTCACGTGACCGCGCCACTAGGACAATTTTCCGCGCCGACAGCCCGATTTTCCCATGTCCACATAGATTTAGTAGGTCCCTTACCGCCCTCTAAAGGATTTAGGTACTTGTTCACTTGTATTGATAGATGGACAAGATGGCCCGAGGCCTATCCCCTTCAGGACATTACAGCTGAGAATGTTGCTAACGCATTTCTCAACTGTTGGGTTTCTCGTTTTGGCGTACCTGAACGAATTACCACTGACCGTGGCTCCCAATTTCGTTCTCAATTGTTCTCCGAACTCGCGCAAAAGTGTGGTATACACATGTCCCATACTACCGCTTATCACCCCGCCGCCAACGGCCACGTTGAACGAGTTCACCGACAATTGAAAGCCGCCATTATGTGTCACGACACGACCTGGATGGAAGCCCTACCGCTGGTACTACTCGGGATTCGCTCCGCCTTTAAGGAAGATCTCAAGTCTACCACAGCAGAGCTCGTCTACGGAGAACCACTCCGTCTCCCCGGCGAACTCGTCGCTCCTCCGCCTGAAGACGCCAAGACCCAATCTGAACTTTTATTTCGTTTAAGGGAGTATTTTAGAAAATTAAGACCCACTCCAACTTCGCGTCATAGTAATCCTAGTTCGTTTGTTCACAGAGACCTAACCAAATGTACCCATGTCCTACTCCGAGTTGACAAGGTCCGCCGTTCACTCGAGGCGCCCTACACTGGCCCTCACCGAGTGACCCGCTGGGACGAGTCCGGCAAGACCGTCGTCCTGGACCTCAAGGGCGAGCCCGTCACAGTCTCCATTGACCGTGTCAAACCGGCATACCTACTTGCCGAGGACGCCGTGGAGGTTAGGCAACCTCCGCAGCCCGAGCCGGAGACAGCCAGGCCCGCAGCACGGCCTGCCTCTCCCGCTGGCCCCGTCCTCGAGCCCGGCCGCCCGCCGCCCGAGACTCAGCCGTCGCACACATCGCCGCCCCCACAGCCCGTACTCCGCACGCGCTATGGCCGCCGAGTACGATTTCCTGACCGTTTTATCCCTGGATAAACCGTCTTCCCAGGGGGGTGAATGTGGCGGTTATTTTCTGGACAATAAATAACTCCACAATGTAACATCTATGTATTGTGTATTTTCGTAAACTCTATTGTAGGATCATGGAATAATAATTGTATACTCGTGTAATATGTACTGTATTGCCCTGTATGCTTGTATTTGTATCGTATTTGTATTGTGTTGTATTGTAATTGTATTGTGTGTTTTGTCAATTGTTTCGCTATTGTAATTGTTCTTATCGTGTCAACCTATTCTTAAAATTTCTACACTATTTGTAATATTTCTGAGATAGCTCGCGAGAGCCTGGCGCCAGCATGTATTCTGGCCAGTGTACATTCTCCCTAGCCTGCGTTCTGAGTGAGTCACTGTGTCACTGAGTCACCCCTCGGCGACGGCACCCTCACCCTCACTGCCATTCATTTTATGACTCCGCAATGGGCGCTGTCTTTCTCTCCACTCCTTCTGCCGTGTGTGTGGTACATCCCCCATTTAGTGTGTGGCGCTTGGCTTATTAGCTCCCAGATTGAATTTGTCTCATCTCGTCCGCGATCGAGATAACGTTTTCGTTTTCCTCGCGACGGACCCTTGCAGTCGTAAATGCGCCCCTCTTCCTATCTTGCTCCGTGCGTCTATGGGCCCCAGCTTGATTGGACCGCCGCCGCTGCCCCCTACCGAGGGTACATAAGGAACCACCCTGGGCCGCAGCTGGCATTCCTCAGCATTCAGCATTCAGCACCAGTCCGCCACCAAGAAGGACCAACCCTTCACGGAGCCGCCCAGCCGTCCTGGACCAGCCCGAGGACGCCGATCAGCACTTAGCCGCTGCCGCCGTCCTGGCCTCCACTCCTGGACTGGACCTCTCCGTCGTCATCATCATCAACGCGCGCCGCCTCGCCCCTCGCCGCGCCGCGTGCCGTGCCTCTACTACGCACCGCCTCGCCCCGCGCCCGCGAACCACGAGTCGCCGCCGCTGAGCTGCTCATTGGTCGATCGTCCCGGCCGCCGCCTGCTACTGCACCCACCGACCGGACATCACGCCGCCCTGCTCATCTCAATCGTATTGTACCTAATTATAAGCCAATACCGCTCTCACTTTCTCAACATTGTCATACTGATAGTGCTAATTAAGTTAGTACTAAGGACACGCCTTCTGTAATTGAATTCGGAATACAAAATCTGAATTGCTCAACCCAACGGTTTTTTTATGCTCTTTTTACGTTGTAAAACCGCGTAGACACTCACACAAATTGTCGTCTACATTGGCGACGCACACTACAGGGTCAACCAGACCCAGATTTCCGGCCCAAACGGCGTCTCTAACGGGTAGCTGGCGAGGGGGCCACCACTCTTGTAATCCTGTGTACAGTTGTAAGTGTAATCCCTGTGTAATCCGTGTAATCCTTAACAAAATGTTGAAGAATTATCACTAAATTTCACCTAATTGTTCTCATTTATTGGTTTGAGCCCCGGAAATTCATGTGCAATCCCACAAAATTCATGTGTAATCCCTGTAATCACGTAATCCTGTGTACATCCTAAGCTGAAGTGGTGGCCCCCTCGGTAGCTGGGCAGGCGGGACACTGTGCAAAATATCCTCGTAAATTTACGACATTTTTTGTAATTTTGATTTACAAAATATGTCGTAAATTTACGACTGCCCATTCTTGCTCGTCGGTCAATTCCTAGTCGATAGGGAGTGCTTGTAAATTTACAATTTTAAATTGTAATTTTATGACTTTTATCATGGAAAATTTTCCCGTAACCCTTACGAGTATTTTTCACAGTGGAGCTGCAGCAGAGCGCTCCTTGAGAGCGGGAGAGACCGAGCCCTTTCGTACCCTCGACATACTCCTTGGCCGTGTCAGCTGAAGCGAGTGCTGTCGCGACAGCACGACAGCACCTGCCCCAAACACCAAATTTTCCCAATCGATCCTTCAATTTAGAAAAGAAATTTCCTCCCGGTTCAAAAACATTTATTTTCCGATTCCGAAAAAATATAAATAATGCGTTTAAATAGGAAATATGAAGGGGGTGTTCGGGTGAAATGTTACACCTGTAATATGTTAACAGCTTAAACTGTTCTCAGAAAACAGATTGCAGACTACTTTTTATTAAGAAGCTTCCCAACAACTTTTTCGAAAACCTCATTTCGTTTGCAAAGTTCTGCCTTGGAGGCTGTCCTATTAGAACTGCCCACTGGCCTTCCAGGCTTTCCTTTTGTGCTACCTTTGCCTCTTGATAGCATTGACGCCTTCGATGAAGAGGCATTCTTGGAAGGCTCCTGAAAATAGTAAGAAATACATCATTTTAAACGGTTTGTGTGATAAAACTTTCAATTAGGAGTGATAGGTAGTACTTGCACCTCATCATCTGAAACAGATTTCACTGTTTTCTTACTGCTATTCCAGTTTTTTCCCCACAATTTCTCCTGACAGGATAAAGAACAAGTTTTAATTTCAGTGACAGGAAGGTGGAGTTTAAGCATCATACCACACTTTGTGACAGGGATGGAAACGAGAACGGAATTAATCGAAAAGGAGCGTTCCTCATTCGTTCCGTTCTGAACGGAACTGTTAAAGGAACGGAACGAAACAGAAGAACGAAACCTAAGGAATGAATCTTTAAGGAATGAATGGGGAACGAAATCGGAGGAACGAAACTAGAGTTTCATTCCTCTCCTTTTCGTTTCTCGGGAACGAAACATAGTTCCGTTCTTTTTATGACGTATCAAAGGGAGTGAATGGTTTCGTTCCTCGAGGTAGGTGGAGAGGGGGCAAAAAAGGAAAGGAATTAAACGTGTTCTCTATACTACGGCTCTTATTTGTACCCGGGTATCCGGGTAACCCGGGCGGGTACCCGCCCGGATAGGAACCGGGTCGGCGGGTTTTCCCGGGTACCCGGAGTACCCGGGTAAACCCGGCAGACCCGCGCCTGCAGGTAGGCAAAAGCTCGTAGAAGCTCGCATGCGTCCGAAACCGACAGGTGAGAGTGAGACGTTCGAGCAACAACTTCACTTCCTCTCACTCTCACATATCGTTTTCGGACGTATACAAGCCCTCTGCGCTCGCTCGTTTCCCTGCTCTAGCTTGTGCAGTGCAGATGTTCTTTTTTTTTATCGATACACACTAAACCCTTATGCATTTTGTTGTGCATAAACATGCAGGATTTTATGCAACCATAAGAATATGCACAATTTTATGCATAACTATGTACAATTTGTGCATAGTTATGCACAATTTGTACATAATTATGCATAAAAAATGTGCATAGTTATGGTTGCATAAAATCCTGCATGTTTATGCACAACAAAGGGTTTAGTGTGTATCAAAGATTAGGGAGAATACTTCGAATCAAATAAATGTGGAACGCGTGCAAAACTTACCTGATTGTTCCCATCAATTGTCAAACGTTCATGCACATTTAAAACAAACACAGAAAATTTGCAATATTTTATTTTAAAAAAACACTGATTTGAGCTTATGACGATTTTTTTTAAATCGTGTTTATGGAGAAGTTGCCGATCCCGTTCCGCAGTCACCGTGGCGCCAAAAGTGAGGTGACGGGGAGGGTGCCGGCATGGCTAGAGGGGCGGGCATAGTCATGGTCCATCGCGCGGAGGTTGGAAAAAGCGCGCAATGCGTTGTATTGTTGGCGTCGCGCTAGGCCTGGTCTGGCTTGGCTAGGGCTGTTAAAAAGACGAGTAGTAGGTGTAAGCCTAGTCATGGTCATTCTGTTTTCGTAATCCGTCGCGTGAAAGTTGGGGAAAGGGGGAGGGGGCACAGTGGGACAAAATCCCGAAAAACGTGACAAAAATTATTTTCAATAGATCTTTCTTTTAAATTATAGCGCTATTTCTGTCTCACAGGTTTTTGAACAAGCCTTTTCTGTTTTTGAAGTCAGTTTTCAGGTGAAAGGGGCGGATCCAGGTAAAAAAGGGGGATAAAATTTGAAATTTCAAGATAAATTTCTCAACTTCTTGCCTTGTGACCAAAAATTTGCCCTCTTTTCATATCTGAAGTGTATTTTTGTATGCGACGGCTAGATTTAATAGAAGAAAATGCAAAAATTTGCTAATTGTATCAAAAGACAAAAGAACAGCCTTTTGTTTTTTTGCAGATTTACGGTTACTTTCTGGTCTTTTGCGGAATACTATGGTTATCGGATTTGCGCTTTCTGTCTTTGAAGTCAATAGTTTCGAGGTTAAAGGTGTGGATCCAGGTAAAAAGGGGCCACCATGACGAGAGCTGGCCGGCCCGCCGCACCCGCCTTGGTAAATTGTAAGCGCCGCCAGCGGCCTGTTCGCATGTTTACGCAAAAGGGGTCGATTGGGTATAGAGTAGGTCGTCCCCTACAGTTTGGTTCCAGGAAGACCGCATGAAACCACAGGAATCGAACTGTAGCTCAAAAAACGATTTGACTGAGACAGGGCTATGAGAATACACTATTTTATGGTGCGTGAAAGTGAAAGAGGGGGGTCTGAGTCAAAGCAATACGCAGAGAAGGGTCCAATCTTTCATTTTATACCCATAGGCACCAAATAACTTTGCCCGGAGGCTCGCAGATACCTTTTGAAATCGGAACAGAAAAGGCGCGCTGAAGTGAGCGCTCCAAGCGGCAACTTTCAGAGCTTCCCTAGGGAAGGGCGACCATCACAAAATAATTTAGAGATTGGGTTTCTAATAGTTCAGACATTGGTCTCTCCGACTGTGAGGTCAAAATCGCTCTGTTGCATTGTTCAAAAATTTGATTTTTGTCACTTTTTTGGGGATTCTGTCCCACTGTGAATTACTGTATAACACTCCTTACCCGTACTTGTTCCGGGGGGGGGGGGGGGGGGGGTAAGGTGGGGCTCATGTGTCGGTAGACGGGAGCTAATAGCTATGACAACAGCGGGAACCCGCCGGGCCGGGAGCGGGCCTGGAACGAAACATTTTCCTTCCCCCCGAACCCAGGCAAAAGGAATGGAACTAAACTCTACCCGGAATCGTTCCGCAATCGTTCCTAGGAGCGAAACATTTCGTTCCGTTCCAGGAGCGGAATGATTCTTCTCGTCAAGTATCATTCCGTTCCCGGAATGGAACGATACGAAAGGACCGAAAGGTTTCGTTCACGAACGGAATGGAATGAATTGTTTAATTCCGTTCTCGTTTCCATCCCTGCAGCTTTAAAGCGGGCAGCGAGCGAGCGAGGACCGCTGGAGAGCCTAGAGAGCAAGCGAGCGTACGATCCAAGGGGCGACCACAATTATTGCCGTAGGCGGTGAAAGTTAGATAGGTAGAGTGCCTAGCAGCGAAGGCCACGGCCGACACGGGGGCCTCCACCTCCTCTGCTCTCGCATCTTCCTCTGCCTCCACCTCCTCTGCTCTCGCATCTTCATCTTCGTCTATTACTCCTCTCTGTACCCCTCTATCCATCACTGAACCCAATTTTGTCTCTACTAGCCAATCTGTACCTACCTACTCCATTGCTCCTTCCTCTTCCCACACTTTACCTCCTACCGTCACCTCTCACCTATCTGAATTACAGACCTTGTCCACTTCTAGTTATTTCTTTAACCGTTCGTCTCCTGTTTACTCCGCTGCTCTATCCTCCTCTGGCACCTCGCTTTCCTGTTCCAGTCAGACATTAGCCCCTTTGACAAATGCTTCCCCGAATGGAGACCATGCTTACTTTTCATCATCTCCCTCATTTAGCTATAGTGACATATCTAACAACCATGTGAGAGAGGTTGAAGTTCCAATCGACGGATACTAATGTTACAATTATACTTACACGTGTATTATAGCACAATAAGTTATTCAATGTATTTATTTGTTAAGTTTTAGTTTCTTTATTTTTGAATGAATGTGTACTGTCACTTTGCTAGTCAACCAGATTTATTTTTGTAACTTTACCAATGTACATTGGTTCTATAAAACTGTGCTAAAATAAAAAATGAAGTAAATGGGAAAACAACTTTTTTGAATGCATTCAACCCACACTGAGATTTCCATTCAAGCAGAAGCGCGCGCAACCGCCCCGTGCGGGGGTAGGGGTAGTGGTAGTGAGGGTAGGGGTGGAGGGGGACTCAACGGTGGCGTCATAGTATGAGAAGTGTTGGGCTGCGCAGTCTGGCAACCCTCCGGGCGAGGCCGTTATTTTGTCGTTTTTTCGCCGTGAAAAGTGCAGTTTTCAAGGCAAATAAACGCCACAGAAACGACAAAACCTAGGGGGTCGCGCTCGTCGTGCTTTTGTCGTTTTTTCCTCAATACCATTGTCGTTTCTTGAGTGGGATTTGGTAGTACGTTCGTCGTGCTGACTATCCCAGAAAACGACAAAATTACGCCCGTTCAAGCCACACGGGTTGTCGCAAGTGCTCCCCCGCTCGGCCCCTCGCTGCCCCTCTGCGCGGCGCGCAGGGGAGGAGGACCGGAGGACCGTGACTGGGGGGAAGGGGGGGGAGACGTGTTGATTCAACTCATGCACAATAGTTCAAAAATTTCTTTTGGAAGAACACGTTAGAACAAAAATGTGAAAGCAGTGTTCTTATATTCGTTGCACTTCGCACCCTTACTTCAAAAATCAAGCTGATCGGACAAATTTTACTGAGAGACTAACTTCTAAATCATTTGAGCTAGAGAGCTCACCTTTTGCATTTGATCCGCTATTCTAGTGACGCTGATCAAACCGTGAGATAAAACATATTCAAAAATATAATCCAAAAGGCTGGAAATTTTAAAGTCAATATTTCTACGCATAAACCATTCGCCCAAGTATTTCGTGAAACTAAAACATTAACGTACTTCGTGCCTATTAGGATTTCGTGAAATCGTATTTTTTGTAATTTTGATTTACAAAATATGTCATCAATTTACAACAGCCCAATCTTGCTCGTCGGTCAATTCCAAGTCGATAGGGAGTGCTTGTAAATTTACAATTTTAAATTGTAATTTTACGACTTTTGTCATGGAAAATTTTCCCGTAACCCTTACGAGTATTTTTCACACTGCTGTCTGATCGGAGTCATGGAATGGTTCGGCCTGTCATGGACAAAGTAAGTTCGGGGTAGGATCATGTTGACACAATTTTATTATAATTAATGTCCATTGTATTTCCTTCGCAGGTTTGTCGCTATGGTGACCGACGGTGCGCTGGCTATGGCAGGTGACGTAAAAGATGGCTTAGTATTCCGTGTACGCAATTATCTAAAGTCTTTGGGTTTGCCATCTGATTTCCCACTCATCCATTGCATTATCCACCAAGAAGCGCTCTGTGCCAAAACGCTACCAGTGGACAATGTGATGGGTGTGATGGTGATGGTGAAGGCAGTCAATAAAATTAGGGCTCATGCTTTGAACCACGCAGACAGTTCCAATCTTTCCTTGCTGAAATCGGCTGTGAATTTTCTGATATTCCTTATTATTGTGACGTCCGCTGGCTCAGTAGAGCCAAAGTTTTGAATAGATTTTTTTGCTCTACGCAAAGAAATCGGAGAATTTTTGAAAAGTGATAAAATACCCAATGCCATTTCTTTCTGAACCGGAATGGGTTTTAGAATTAGCATTTTTGGCTGATATCACGGGCCACCTAAATGAGCTTAATGTCAAATTACAGGGAAAAAATCATACATTGTGTGATATGTCACAAATAATTTCTGCATTCATTGGCAAATTAAAAAAATTGTTGCAACGATTGTCTGAAAAAAATGAGCTGACTCATTTCCCATGTATGCTGGAAACAGGTTTGTTTAACTTCTCTGTCCACGGTCCCCGTTATGGCACTGTTTTAGATAATCTCTGTAAGGAATTTGTAGCTCTGCAATGTAGTGCTTTCAAAAAATTTCAAAAGCAAATAGAAATATTTGTGACTTCCTTTCACGTGCCCGTTTTAGAGGTGCCTAATCATCTCCAGATGGAAATCAATGTTCTTCAGAACGATAGAAGTTTAAAAAGTAGGTTTCAAGTTTCATCATTGGCTGAATGTATAACTTCTCTAGATAGCAATGAATATCCAAATTTCATAGATATGTATAGAAGATTCAAAGCCAATTTTGGTTCTACATACATATGTGAACAGTTTTTCTCACTTATGAAATTGACGAAAAGCAAAGTGCGCACGCGCCTTAACAATACAATTCTCGCAGCATCACTGAAAATCATGTCTCAAAATAAAATTGAACCCAATTTTCATGAAATTGTCTCCAACAAAAGACCTAGGTTGTCAAATGATGCTTCCCGAAAATAAATAAAATGTATTGTGACTCCCCTGTTTTGACTCTTTCTCCGCTCTCCTCGATAACCACACACTCGGCGTTATTAGTGCGCAGCGCATTCGGATTCAAACTAGGCGCGGCGGCGCGGCGGCGCGGCCGGGAGCGGTCGGGCCGGCTGAGCCGAGTGCTTCCCCCACCACTCTGCCGCTCCGTCTCACTCGCGCGCTCGCCTCTCTCTTTCTCTCTCTCTCTCTTGAGCGAAGATCAAGTTACCTGGTGTGGAGTGCCGATTTTGAGGTTACCTGGGGACAATCAATCTGCCAATAACCAAGATGCCTCCCAAGATCCCAAAAGGCACTATTGTCACGCTCAGCGACGAACAGCTGACAAGCCTAGCAGACATTGTGTCCACAAGAATAGATGCGACCCTCAAACCTAGAGAAGAGTTTGTTGACAAGCGACTGGACAACCTACAAGCTGAAAATGATCTACTGAAGGAGAAAACAGATGATCTAGAACAAAGGAATAGACTCGAAAATCTACGAGTCTTTGGTATACCTGAAAAAAGCAATGAAGACACTGATCAACTGGTGATTGATCTGGCCAAGAAATTAAATGTCACCCTCGAGAAGTCACATATAAGTCGTTCTCACAGAGTAGGTAGAAAGAATGGAGAAAAGCCACGAGCTATTATTGTTAAGTTTGTATCTTATGCGAGCAGGCAGAAAATGTTCATGGCAAAAAAACAACTCAAAGGCACAGGCACCTCTATCAAAGAAGATCTAACACAAATTAGACAAAATATTTTACGTAAGGCAAGTGAAAACTTTGATGAAGTCTGGAGCCAGAATGGAGTAATTATTATCAAAGATGGTGAGGACTACCATAGGATTCGCACTGTCAGAAAGCTCAATGAACTCATCGGTACTGAAGACTAATCTACTCAAATGTATAATCTGATAGTCTCTGCAATGGTGTCTCAAGGCGGTATGAACACCTAAAAAGCCTTGCAACGATGAATTAATCTATTTATTTATTTCTTATGGTGTCTCAAGGCGGTATGAACACCTTAAAAGCCTTGTAAGATCTGATTTATTTATTAATTTTTGTTTGGTGTCTCAAGGCGGTATGAACACCTAGAAGGCCTTGCAACAATTGACTTATTTATATGATGTTCTTGGTGTCTCAAGGCGGTATGAACACCTTAAAAGCCTTGCAACGATACTTGTGCTTCTAGATGTTCTTTACATTAACCTTAAAGTAATAAATCTCAATTTTGATATGTATACCTCGTTAATGCATGGTACTGTTTTGATTGGTCCATGACTGGACACATTTTTGTACAATCAAATGATTAATAGGCTGAAACAAGTAAGTGACAATCATAAAGGAAAACTAAAAATTGTTCATATCAATGCGCAATCACTAAATAATGATATTCATTATAGTGAATTCACAAATGCTTTCTGTAATAGTAATATAGACATAATAGCAGTCAGTGAAACATTTTATCATTCAAGCAGCAAGACTGATCTCATAAATTATAATATTTTTAATGTTAACAGAAATGAGAGAAGTGGAGGCGGAGTAGCCTTGTATGTAAAAAGTAATCTAAATGCAAAGTTCATAACCAAGTCAACCGGGGAGAGCCTTAAACCAGAGTATGTTATAATAGAGGTTATCATTGGCAAAGAGAAAGTTTTAGTTTCATGTCTGTACAGACCTCCTAAAGTTGGATATTTAGACTGCTTTCTTGATGATATTTACCACTTATTACCTAATTATAAATATTCCATTGTGTGTGGGGATTGGAATGCCAGGTTTGGCAGTGGGTCTACTGAAACCAAGTTAATAACTGAGCTATTTGAGATGTGCGACCACACTTGTATCCCTTTTGGTCCTACCTATCATATTGAACACTGTCACTCTATTCTTGATGTAATCGCTACCAATTGTAATGATAAAGTTGTGGAATTTGGACAGAGTGCTGCTCCTGGTTTTTCTAATCATGATCTGATTTATGTTGTAATGGATATGAGTGTACCCATTAATAGGAAGAAGGAGGTAATATGTAGGGACTTCAAAAATATAGATGTCAATGCTTTGTTACAAGATGCACATAATATTTCATGGCATACTGTTTATGAATGTAAAAATATTGACTCAAAAGTACAAAATTTCAATGATCTAATCTTGGGACTGTTGGATAGACATGCCCCTGTTAAAACATTTACTGCCAAGAACAAAGCATCACCTTGGATGACAGCAGAAATACAAGCAATGATAAACAAGAGAGACAAGGTAAGGCAAAAATCAATTAAAAGTAACTCTGCAATGGACTTTACTACCTACAAATCATTGAGGAATAGAGTAAAGCAGCATATCAGAAATGCTAAAATTAAATATTATCACAGCATATTTGAAGGGAACCCTTCACCTAATAAACTCTGGTCTAACATACACTCTCTTGGTATTGGAAAAACTGTTTAAAATGTGCCAAACAACTTTCCTGTTCCTGCAAATGAACTTAATAATCATTACCTTAGTGTGTCTAAAGTGGAAAGCTATGAAACTGAAGAAGAGACTGTAAACTTTTATAATATTAATGAAGAGGAGTATGATATCAATAATGTATTTCATTTTAAGTTTGTAACATCCTTAGAAATACTAAATGTGATCATGGATATAAAATCTAATGCCACAGGTGTTGATGGAATTTCCATAAAATTTTTGAAAATGATATTACCTGCAATTATAATTGTGTTAGATAGGGATGAAAATGCCCGGAAAGTTTCCGGAAAAATTGGAAAAAAACACTGTTTTTTTCGGTTTTTTTCTCTAGCCTCGGAAAAATTGGAAAGATTCATCCTGCAAAATAGGCAAAAAGCACGACTTTTCGCCTGGAAATAGGCAAAAAGCATATCTTCATCACTATGTGAAGACGCTTCTCAGTGCACTCATCCTATTTATACCCTTTTACATTTCCTTCTCGTGCGTTTTTTGTGATTCCTGTTGGTCATCTAGAGTTGCCAGTGGAATTAAAGACCTAATGAAATACGAAAGTAGTCGGTTTTATGTCCATATCCCACTACAGGACTTAAAAACCAATTTTTCCAATTTTTCCGGTATTTTTCCGTTTTTTTCCTATTTTTCCGGTTTTTTTCGGACACTTTGAAAGTTTCCGGAAAATTTCCATCTCTAGTGTTAGAGCATTTATTTAACTATTGTTTACAAACAGGTGTCTTCCCTGCTATTTGGAAATGCGCGAATATTTTACCGATACCTAAAGTATCTAACCCTTCTGCATGCGTTGACTTCCGACCAGTTAGTATCTTATGTGTTCTTGCTAAAGCTATAGAAAAACTTGTCCATGACCAGCTGTATGATTATGCTAATCTAAAGAAATTGTTTAATCCCCTACAATCTGGGTTCAGGAAAGGCCATAGCACTATTACTGCTCTTGCTAAAGTGGCGGATGATATTCGCAAATCAATTGATGAGAGCAAAGTGACTCTCCTTGTATTATTAGATCTTAGCAAGGCATTTGACAGGGTCAATCACAGACTTTTATTAGCGAAACTGAGGAAACTTGGTTGTTCTAACTCAGTAGTAAATTGGTTTGCTGCTTATCTCTCAAATCGGCAACAAAGAGTAATGTCTGGGGATGAGTTTATTTCAGACTGGGCTTATGTTCAAACAGGTGTCCCTCAAGGCAGTGTACTCGGACCTCTATTGTTTATTTTGTACTTAAATGATATATCTAATACTCTCAGACATTCTAGGTGTCATTTGTATGCGGATGACACCCAAATCTATATTGATTCTCTTCCTACTGACATTGAGCAAACTGTACAGCTGGTAAATGAAGATTTGTTAAACCTAGTTAATTATGTTAATAGCCATAATTTGTACTTGAATGTTGCCAAAACCCAACCCATTATATTAGGATCCGGTTATTATATTAATATGTTAAAAGGAGTGGATGTGCCACAAATAACTATTAATGGAGTGTCAATACCATACTGTGATGAGGTCAAAAATCTTGGAGTCACTTTTGATTCTACTCTAAGCTGGAGGCAACAAAGCAATAATGTGATTCGTAAAGTATTCAGCTCTCTGGCTCAAGCCAGGAGACATTTTGACTGTCTGCCAAGCTCCATTCGGTTGAGAATTGTGCAATCTCTAATTTTGCCAATAATTGATTATGGATCGGCTATTTTTACCGATATGAATAAAACAATATGTGCCAAACTACAAAAGGCCGAAAATGCCTGCATTAGATTTGTAACGAACACGAGCAGGTTTGATCGGATAACGCCCTCATATGTGAGACTCGGTTTACTTAAAGTAGCTGATAGGAGGACTGTCTCAATTGCCTCACTTGCTTGGAAAGTCATAAAATATGATGAGCCTCAATACTTGCGTGAAATGTTTAACCACTCTAGTCGACACTGTGATAAACTTGTTATACCTTTGCATAGGACCTCTAAGTACTCTAACTCCTTCTGTATTTCTGTTTGTCGTTGCTATAATACATTTTCTGTCCATGACTACTTAACCAATAAGACTGAACAATTGCTTAAGCCGAGGGGGCAACCACTCCCTATCCTTGTGTACACAGGATTTCTAATGATACGGGATTTCTATGGATTGCGTAAAGATTTCTCCGGATTTTGTAAAGATTTCATGTGGTACATTCGGGTACATTTCACAAATATATACCAAATTCCACAAAATTCTAAAAGATTTCACGAGGTTTCATGGGATTCCTCAAGGTTTCATGAGATTTCACTGATTTCTGTGAGATTTTTTATGATATTTCTTGAGATTTCTCAGTTAGATTTCGTAGGATTTCATCGAGATTTCGAAAGATTTCATCGAGATTTCCGAGGGCTTGTACACAGGATTTCACGAGTGGTTGCCCCCTCGGCTTAAGCACCATATGAAACAATTGCTAATTAATGCGTATGTGTGAACAATGTCAAATGTATGTCGTAATTCGTTATTACTTGTTAAACTCAGCTTTATAACATTTATTATTGTACATTCTACAGATTATTGTAACTTGTTTGAGAGCGGTGTAGTCCACCCGCGGGACTTTTTAGTCCTTTTGGACCTCACCAAAATAAATGCAATCAATCAATCAATCAATCAATCAATCTCTGTGGCTCGCACGATTCAAGCACGGAGTAAAATTGTGTGGAGCAATGGCTGGGCCGCCCCAGCATAGCGCAGGCTGACGCCGCGCCGCACGCGTCCGGGGTTGGGAGCTTCGGCCGGCCGCCGCTGGCTGCGCGCCTGTCCCATTGGCGATGGTTCGGCGCGCCTGCCGCTGGGCTCTTACGGGCGCGGCGCGGCGCGGCGCGCGGCGCTTTCCACGGTTCTAGCTCCTCAGCACGACGAGAACCGACAATTTGTATGAGGAGGTAATTTTTAGCAGATGATACGAAGGTATCAGCCTGTTTGTACTGTCATACAGCGAGCAGCATGCAGAGAGCAGCGCAGCCAGCAGAGACCAACCGGCAGAGCGAGCAGTCAGCGTGGCATAATATTAAACAGGGGGGGAAATTTCGCTCGGCGCGTGGCGCGCGGTGGCGCGCGCCCGCGCGCGCCCCGCCACTCTACGCCACCTCTCGGGACGCTTGGCCGCCGGGCCGCCGGGCCGGTTCCCCCTCCCGCCCCGCGCTTCCCCTCTCCTAGCCCAGCGCGACAGCGCTCCGCTTCTCTGGGGCCTGCAACGCGTAGGGACATCGACCATACGTATCATCTGCTTTCAAGTTCCGGCCCTCCGGAACATTTTGGTCAC
This sequence comes from Frankliniella fusca, assembly GCA_029379305.1. NCBI lineage: Eukaryota > Metazoa > Arthropoda > Insecta > Thysanoptera > Thripidae > Frankliniella > Frankliniella fusca. The sequence continues at coordinate 86,291 of JAHWGI010000957.1, read as the reverse complement.
TGTCGCGTGGTCTGTTTTTAGCAGATGATACGAAGGTATCAGCCTGCTTGTACTGTCATACAGCCAGCAGTATGCAGAGAGCAGCGCAGCGAGCAGAAAGCAGCTAGTGTGGCATTATATTATATACAGGGGGAAAATGTCGCGCGACGCGCGCCCATCACAACTCCACGCCACCTCTCGGCTCGGGACGCTGTGCTGCCGGGCCGCCGGGCCGGTGCCTACGGTGCCGCCCCGCGCCCCGCGCCTCCCCCCTCCTAGCCCAGCGCGACAGCGCTCCGCTTCCCTGCAGCCTGCGACGCGTAGGGACATCTACCATACGTATCATCTGCTTTCAAGTTCCGGCGCTCCGGAACTTTTTGGTCACGGTCGCGTGGTCTGTTTTTAGCAGATGATACGAAGGTATCAGCCTGCTTGTACTGTCATACAGCGAGCAGTATGCAGAGAGCAGCGCAGCCAGCAGAGAGCAGCTAGTGTGGCATTATATTATATACAGGGGGGAAAATTTCGCTCGGCGCGTGGCGCGCGGCGCGCGCCCCTCACAACTCCACGCCACCTCTCGGGACGCTGTGCTGCCGGGCCGCCGGGCCGCCGGGCCGCCGCCCCCTCCTGCCCCGCGCCTCCCCCCTCCTAGCCCAGCGCGACAGCGCTCCGCTTCCCTCCAGCCTGCGACGCGTAGGAACATCTACCATACGTATCATCTGCTTTCAAGTTCCGGCGCTCCGGAACGTTTTGGTCACGGTCGCGTGGTCTGTTTTTTTTTAGGCACGAAGTAGCCTTATGGTTTCGTGTCAGGATGCGATTTTTTTAGGCACGAAGTAGCCTTATGGTTTTGTCTCAGGATCCGATTTTTTTTTATCAGTGTGGCCCCTTACCTAAATCCAGATTTTTCTATACGATTTCGATAAGACTTGGCAGAGAGGTACAACTTAATTCCCTTATTTCACTGCTGAAATGCCAGGCCAAAGTTAGCGGCCAATTTTGAGAAATTTCGATTTAAAATCTTTGTTTCTATGGTAATACTCGACTCGTCATGGAGCCGAGTCGGCTCTGACCAATAACATTATTTCGCGCGAAAATCCAGCCAATGAAAACGGTCGCCTGTTGCTTTGTACCTCGATATCCAAAAGTGTCAACGCAAGGAGTGGTCACGTCAGAAACGTTGCAGATTCACGCCATGTTAAAGGGTTCACCACCAGGAGACTTTCAAACGTGACCACTAGCTGGCCGTCGTGGCTCCTGATTGTTGGCTGGGACTGTAATTTGGCCTTGGACGGGGCTTGTGACAATACCACCAACCTCAGAGTGAATCCTCAGCTCATGTTTTCAGTAAAAGATACAAATAAGTCTACTCTTGTGTTCCGTGGTATTGCGTGGATGCTTCCACAGTTCTTTGCTAAAGGCCTGCAACATCATTTTACGTTGTTACTTAATCTAAAACTAGCAAAATATATTTTGAGTTGGTTTGAGTGGACACCAAGGCGGCGTTGTTTATAGCTGGCCCGCTCGGCGCCATGTTTGTGTTGGAAATATGAGGCGGATAAATTTCACGATTTGGGCTCTCACAGAGAGTTTTGACCTAATATTTTAATTATCTATTTCATTTAATGGTAAGTGTGTGGCAAATGTGAAACTAGGACCCTTTAATTCTTGGCTGGTGGTTCGATTTAGTGGTTGTCAAGGCGGGTTGTTGACAGCTGGCCCGCTGGGGGGCTGGCTCTCACCAAGTCTGCCTGCGTTCCCTGTGAATGTGTAGTGCCTCCCATACCTGTGTGCTAAAGAACTGCAACATAACTTAAGATCGTCACGAAATTAAAAACTTGCCAAATATATTCTAGGTTGGTTTGAGGCGGACGCGTGAGGCGCCGTGTCGCCGGCCCCGCCAGCCCTCTTTCAACCATGGCCGCCACGGCCGGGGGCTGAGAGTCCCACCTCGCGACTTTAAATCATTGTGTAAAGTTATCGGAACGTTGACATGGTGAACTGAATGCGTTTACAGTGGTTTTGCACCGGCAGAAAACTGTTTGGGAAGTTTGACTTTAATCTGGTGAGCAGAATTCTTGAAATGGTGAACATTTACGTGAATAATTTTACGAATCCATTGAATTTCTTTGGAAAACGATTTCCGTGGGTCTGAAACTCCTGTTTTCACAGTCATTTCGGCTGTATAACATTTCGTTCGGGTAAAATAGATAGTTAAATTCGCTTCGTGCGCTAGTGGCGCCATCTCTCGGTAGTGGACGCGAGTTAAGTCGCGAGGAGGACGCGTGAGCGAGCCGCCGAGCCACCGGCCTTCTTTTGTTGAGTGGAGCGAGGTCCCAGCCCAGCCTAGAACCACGAAAGGGATAGGACTGGGCACTCCCACCTCAAAAGCGCTCCGTTCTGTCTAAGGCGGCGGCGCCTCCCCCAGCCTTCTTTTGTTGAGTGGAGGTCCCAGCCTAGAACTATAGAAGGGAGGTCTGGGCACTCCCACCTCAAACGCCCCCCGTTCTGTCTATAAGGCGGCGACGCCTCCTCCAGTCGACTGCGAATAGTGCCAGTTCCGATGGCGAGCCAAGCCGAATCGGCATTGTCGCTGGTGCTCGGCCGCTCGGCCCCTCGGCCCGCGCGGCCCCTCTGCCCTGCCCGGCGCGCACGGGAGGAGAACCGTAGCTGGGTGGAAGGGGGGGGGGGGCTGTTGATTCAACTCATGGACGGTAGTTCAAAAAATAAAATTTCGAACGACACGTTAGAATAAATATGTTAAAGCAATGTTCGAATGCCCATTGCACAACGAGCCTACAGTTCAAAAATCAAGCTGATCGGACAATTTTTACTGAAAGACTAGACTAACTTCTAAATCGTTTGGGCTAGAAATCTAAAATTTGGCATGTGACTCGCTGTACTAGTGACTCTGAGATAAAGCAAATTCAATAACATGATTCATAAGGCCAGAAATTTTCAATTAAATTTCTACATAAACCATCATCCACCGAAGTATTTTGTGAAACAAAAACATAAACGAACTTCGTGCCTACCAGGATTTCGTGAAATCGTATTTTTTTTTATTAGCACGGCCCCTTACCTAAATCCAGATTTTTCTATAGGATTTTGATGAGACTTGGCAGAGAGGTAGAACTCGATCTCCTTAGTTCACTGCTGAAGTGCCAGCCCAAACTTAGCGACCAATTTTGAGAAATTTCGATCTAAAATCTCTGTTTCTATGGTAATACTCGACTTGTCTCGGGAAAACAGCGTGGAAAGCAGTGGAAAGGGGAGCCGAGCCGAGTCGCCATTGTCGCGGCTCCTCGACCCCTCGGCGCGCCGCGCAGGGGATGAGGACCGGCGGGGCCGGGGACTTGTTGATTCTACTCATGCACAGTAGTTCAAAAAATAAAACTTCGAACGGCAAGTTAGAATAAAAATGTAAAAGCGGTGTTTGAATGCCCATTGCACAACGAGCGTACAGTTCAAAAATCAAGCTGATCGGACAATTTTTACTGAGAGACGAACTTCTAAACCGATTGAGCTAGAAAGCTAAAATTTTGCATGTGACCCGCTGAACTAGTGACCCTGAAATAAAACAAATTCAATAACATGACCCATAAGGCTAAAGTTTTTAAAGTAAATTTCTACTTAAACCATCATCTACCGAAGTATTTAGTGAAACTAAAGCATTAACGAACTTCGTGCCTACCAGGATTTCCTGAAATCGTATGTACAGGTTTTGAGCTTTCCAGCGATGTTTTAGTTTTTCGTGTGCGAGCAGTACAAGCCGAACGGCGGCCGCACAAAGCCCGAGCAGCTTATCGATACTCGCCGCCCGTGCAGACACGCATGGCTTTCCTCGGCTCTAGCTGCCAAACTATTGAAGAAAGATGGGGGGTGAAAGCGAGCCGATTTTAGTTCGAAGTCTAAGCTTTCTAACGGTACCAAGGTTTTTTCGATCCGACCCACCCAGCTCTTCCCGGCTGATTTGTCATATCTAACAAGGAGTACCGACGCCCGACGCTCCCCTTCTCAGGCCGCTCCACGGAGCGGTATATGTAATTTTATTAAGTAAATTGGAAGAAGGTCATAGAGCAGCTTGATAGGCCATATACTGTCACAAATGACATAGAATACGACGTAAGCCACTTGACATCAAGTATTCAGTCTGCAATTCTAAACAACAGCAGGGCAGCAAAAAAGAAGCCCAGGAAGTGGCACAAACATCCTACAATTAAACAACCTGTAATTGAAAAACAGGAAGCAAAGAAAGCATACGCAAGAACAAGATCAAAAGAGGACTAAAAACAACTCAAGAAACTGAAGAAACAGCTCGAAAGAACTATGAAAATTATCAAGGAAGAAGAACTTATAGCAATTATCTGCAAACTCGACGACCCAGTGCTACGTTGGCAAGTCTTAAAGAAAAATCGCCGTACACCACCGCCGATCCCTGCTCTCAAAACTGGCAATCAAGTCACCAGGACAAGCGCAGAGAAGTCGGAAATGCTAGCAAGCAGTCTGCAACAAAGATTCACTGAGCTCAACACACCACAAGAACGTCAAATCAGCGAGTCGGTCAAACGTTACTCAGAATACCTCAAAAAATGAACTCCTGAAGACCAACCAATCCTCACATACAGTGAACTAGAAAACGCGATCAATGAACTAAAAAACGGAAAATCACCAGGCCCCGACGGCATTACAAACGAAGTCATAAAAGCATTACCAGACTCTGCGAAAAAACATCTTCTTGAAATCTACAATGAAATCCTTAGACAAGCTTACTATCCCGCGAGCTGCAAAATCGCTTTAGTCACCATGCTCCCGAAACCAGGAAAACAACTTTCGGACCCAACAGCCTACCGTCCTATCTCACTTCTGTCATGTCTTGGCAAACTGTTTGAAAGACTTCTACTATATATCCAAAATGGACATGTCCAAGATCCCGGATCATCAATTTGGTTTTCAAGCTCAGCATTCCACCACCCTACAACGTTTCATAAAATTGATGATGAACGTTTGATAAACGACATTAATGATCAAGTTAATTACTGTCAGAATGCAACCGTGCTCGTGTCACTGGACATTGAGGCGGCATTTGACAAGGTTCCACATGATGAATTACTCTATAAATTACAAGAAGCAAGGTTACCCGAGTGGTGTATTTTAATCATAAAATCATACTATCAAAAAAGAAAATTTATGGTCAAGATTGGCAATACATTATCAACTCTCAAGAAAATCAACGCTGGTACAGCACAAGGTGCAGTTATATCACCTTTCTTGTACAGTATGTACATAAAAGATATGCCACACTCTAATTGCCAAATTAAGATCTATCAGTATGCTGATAATACTGGTTATCTAGTTGGCCAGCCAACAACTAAACAAACAGTGAATTTAATCGACACCCAGCTTAAAGAACTTGAAAAGTGGTGCAATAACTGGGAAACGAAGACAAACCACACGAAAAGTGTTGCAGTATTCTTTAAAAACTGTAAGAAGGCACAAGCTTGCCCAATCATATACAAAAACAGCAGAATTCCCAGAACTACTATGTCAAGTATCTAGGCGTCACAATCGACAAAAACCTCAGCTTCCAGCAGCATGTACTTCAGCAAAAGTCAAAACTGGCAGTCTTCTTCACTTTCTTAAAAGCAAAAAGTATGTCACAACCAAAACAAGATCACTTCTATACGATGCACTGATAAAGCCAACAATCACATAGGACTTCCCTCTTGGGATGCTGTAAAAGACCAACTATGGGAACAACTGGAGTCTAAAGAGACGAAGTGGTGCCGAATTTGCACCTTCATGCCAAGAAGATCAAGATTGGAAGATTTATACAGCAACATGCCTTTTAAAACACTGATGGCCACTAGAAATGATATTTTATACGGCACGAGAGCTAAGATCATCCAGCACCATAATATGTATTTAAACAAAGATTTCTTTCTGATTGATGAAAAAGGAGCGCCGTTTGGCAGAATGGACCATCTGAACTTAAGAAAATATTTAGTCCAGAAGCACCCTGTGGAAATAACAAGCAAAAAGTAAATTGTGATTGTCCAGTTAAGATAAAAAAATAAAATCAAGAAGGAAAAGAGAGAACTTCAGATACAAACAGATCATCAACAACAACATCATCATCAACAACAACAACAACAAATTATTACTGTCCCTTAGTAGCCTCTCAAATCATTTTATTGAGAATAATAACAACTAGTAAGTGAGGGTACCAGGTTCAATTCCCGGACTGCCCTTAGCAGAATGCAGGGCGCCTACACCGGTCTGCGATAACATCCGGCAGACGGGGGTAACCAAAACCCCCCCTCGAAAGAGGCAGCAGAGGTTTTTTTCCTCACACCATGTCTTATTAGAAAAATCATAAAATAAACAAGATCAAATTATAAACAACAATAATTATAAACTGGCAGAAATGCTCGAACCTGCGGGTAAGAGGAATAAGCCAAAAAGACATGGACAAAAAAACCTTCACCATGCGGGCTGATGCCTTGCCACATAATGCTAACTGGGCTTGGTGGTGGTTGGCTTTGGTAGAGCCGCCTCACTCGGGCGCACATTAAAATTTTGAGATGTGTGTTAATAAATTCGGCAACGGCAGATGATTGAAGGTGGAACACCTTTAGAACAATCTACGCCACTCATCACCCATCATCCGCCACCCATCACATTTCGTGTTTTTACATCCAAAATATCATCATTAGGTGTGTAGTCATATTTATTGTTCACACACATCGTAAGTCTTAACCACAACCCGAGTTGTACGCGTCAATACACGAAAAAGCAAGTGATGGGTGACGGTTGATGGGTGATGGGTGGCGTATATTGCTCCATTGGAGTTCCACCCATAGTCTTACATTGCATCCATTGTGACCATGGAGTCCGTGTCAGTAATTTTCACGACCTGAGCGCCAGTGTTGAGTGTTATTCTATAGTTGATTTCCTTACCTTGTTGGCTTTGAGCCCCTATTTCTTATTCTCCCTAGCGGTGCCAGTGCGCTAGTATTGTTAAATAACTGAAAACTATTCCAGTCATAGAAATTGTGTAATTTTTTGAATAAATGTTGTCACAAATTGCTTCAGGTTCCCTTTTAACTTTTAAATAATAACAACAACACAGATATTGATTTCAAACTCTCGGTGATTTTCCCTTCTATTTCATTAAAGAGAAACTGTCCGCGTGAGGATCTGTATTGTTTAACTCCAGTTGTGCTTTTACCAAAGCTGATCCAGCGAGTAGAAACTCCCGTCTGTGGCGAGATCCGATGATCCGCTCGGCTGTCGGGCAGGCGGCGCTACGGTAGCCAGCTGCACCACGACACTTTTTCGTTTCTATTTCCCTTTGTACACGTTGTACAGACTAAACCTTGGTACCGATGCGTAGGCGGGACTTGAAGGAACATATTCTCATCGGCAAAAATGTGAAAATATGACTTGATATTAGAGAAATGACAGTAAAGGCGAGATGACGCTCGGCCCACTGAGCCGCCGGCCCATAGTTATCTCTCTTTTTCGGTTATTAATATGTGTCAAAACCCCAGACATATCGCGAGTGAAATAAACGTCATACATCTCAGAGTGGCGTAGTGGGTGTCTGTTTGAAATAAAACTCACCTGGGACAAATGCCGACACCATTTGTGAAGAAGCAGAAATGGCCGCCCGGGACCTCCTTTGTCTTCTCACCGAAAAATATACCACTAATAGTGTGAGAAGAGGTTGACCGTGATGCCTATTCCACTCTGTGATTTCTTTAGATTTTTATGGCATAGGCCGTTTTTGTCGATGATTTGGTGATTCTCGGATTGAAACGGATTATGTTGACCGTGCAGCGAAGGGCCAATCTACGTCCATTTCTCGTAAAGCTTACAACGAAAAAACAAAAAGGTTAAAAACACTGAAACCTTTTCTCAGATACTCTAAATACCCTCCCATTTGGCGTAGGATGGTTATCTTTTAACCAACAGATTCGAAAGATTCGCAAAATAAAGAAAATAATAGAGGGGCCCAGGAGGCCATTTGAACTAGACCAGCCGAGCGGGTAGAGGCTGGGTGGTATGAAAAATTCACCGCTGCGTCCGCTTTGTTTACGTTTCTTGACACCGTGTTGAGAAGCCGAACGCTGTAACAGACGATCCACGTGTGATTTTGATTGTATTGATAGCCACTGACAAAGACTGACATATCAGGTGAGTGTGAACTACCGTATAGTGTTTAAACGGACTCCTGACTGTATGTTTTTGCCTAAATTAGTTTGTGTTTATTAGTGCCAGATAATCTTATCTATCCTAGTTGTGTTACTTATTTTCAAAGTGATCATGAGTTGAGATATTTTTGCTGGTTTGGAGGAAGATTCGGACATTGATGATCCGGAACAATTTAAATTGTATGGGACACCTGTGGAGTACAGTGGAGTAAGTGGTAGCGGTGTATCATAACCAATGAAAAGTCAACATGCAAAAGAACCTCCTCCGAAACTCCAACCAGCAGAGCCGCAGGGAGAGCCCCAGCCTGGCCCAAGCAATGCTGCACAACTGCAGGAACCACTTGTGCAGGTATATATCTTGAATGTGATCACTGTGCTTTGGTTGCAACAACCTTAGTTTAGTTTTCTGTATTTTGTCTGCTTACTAGGATGGCGAATACCAGTATCTTTGTCCAGCCCCAAATTGTAAGAAAAAATATAAAACACTTAGAGGGTATAATAAGCACTACCTCGACAAACATGCTGAACAAGGTACTTGATATTTTAATTAAACATATTTCCTAACGTTGTATAATGATAACTGTTTAATTTTCTTTTTCACAGTTTTGCAGATGGAAATAGAAGCTCCAGCTCAAACCTTTACAGATACTGTATCGTTTCAATGTGACAAGTGCCAGAACAAATACAAATCTAAAGCTACATTGGCTAAACACATGACAATGCATAGATTTGAAGGTAAATAGTGCAGAATGTGACATAATTCAACTTTTAAATACATGAAGTGTCTCATATCCTCCTTTTTATACAGAAATTTCTTCAAAGAAACCACTGCCATCTGATTTTAAAAGTATTGAGATGGAAATAGCAATTAAAATTTTGAATGAAATGTTGAAAGAGCCTTATTACAATCACATTAGTGAGCCAAAACTTTCGTTTCTAAACGAACTTGTTAATTGCAAAGAGAGTGAGTGGATTAAAATTGTTTCAGAGCTGAGTGAGACTATCTGTTTCCTCATTTGCAAAAATACTACAAAGGTTCTTCCATTAAATCAGTATGAGCAGGCACATTTAAGTCTAAATAAGTTTTTAAATGATAATGATACTATGAGGCAATGGATAGATAGGTTTTTAAGTTTAAGTTCAATCCAAATTTCTGCTGATGTCATCTCTAGAGTTATTTCAAGATTTCTCTTCAAATTATTAAATGAAGTTCAGGTGTGGGTTGCCAGCAAAATGAGGAGCCATGAAGTTTCAATTAATTCAACAGATTTAACATTGTCTAAAACAGAAGAAAGAGCTTTGGCTGTGAACTTAGGAAATATGTTCCGTGGTTTTTTCAAGAAAGGTTTACAAACTAATACAATTAGGTGGCAGACTCAAGCAGACTGTCTGAAGGATACTTTTGTCAATGGTCTGAAACCAATTAGTTCAAAAGTCTATTTAAACAAGAACAAGTGGTTTTCAGGAGAAGAGGATTCAATAGTGCCTAGTGAAAACGCAGTTGAATTTTTTTTGAATGTCGAAAGACATATCCAAATGTCCACCGACCAAAACAATGTACCAGGTACCCATGAAATCATGTGTAAAATTCTTGTTAGTGTTGACTCACTTAACTTGTGGTTTCACTTGACAAACAACTATTTTTCTGAGGAAGACTCATTTGCATTTATGAGAGAACTCCTTCTATCATATATAAGTATGTCAAATAGATTTACAGAAAGCAAGAAAAACAGGCAAGAAGAAAAAAGTGTAAGAGCAAGCAAAGTTAGTTTAAGGAGCCATTTTCAAAAGAATTATGTTAGTAAAGATAAAGACTCTGACAATGTGGAAAATGTTCAATAGTAACAATGCTTTGTTTTCATCTATAATCAACAATAGCACTGTAATGATGTAAATTATATCTGAAAATATTCACAAAATAGTCCTGTAATAAAACATTACTTTTGTCTTAATCTGAAGACGTTTTGGCAGTTTTGGGTTTCTTTCGTGATGGCAAAGGTGTTGAATCCACTTTAAGACCTTTCCTTCTTTCCACTGTGGTGTTTCCCTTACAAGTTTCTATTGAGGCACTGCTCTGTGCACGTTCATTTAGTCTTGCATGAAGAAAAGACTGAACACGAGGCTGGCGATTATCTCCAAGCATTCTTCTCATTTTCCCAAAGTACTGTTCAAGGGGGTCTTGATTAAAGGATCTTGCATTAATTTTGGGAGCTTGAACGACACCCAACATATATTTTGTGGCTCCAACAAAGCCCTTTACGGTGATGGTGAGAGATTCCAGGGACTGATGGCTAATAATCATCCTGCTTCTCTCACTTTCTGTGTAAATGCCTGGTCTCTTCAAAACATCTTGTTTCCAATCTTCAAAATAGTTCAGAAAAGTGTTCTCTAGAAATTCAAATCTAGGATCATCTACTGACTTGTAAGCTGCCAGGTCAGGATTTCTTAATTCATAACCATTACCCTCAGCAGTTTCCTCCTGTAAATCAAAGCAAAAATTAATTTGACAAAACATAAAAAAATAGAATATTTTATATTCTTACAAGTAATTTAACTTACTTGGAAGTCTTCTTTGCCATTCATGCAATCAAAAAACCTGTTCATGAGTCTTATTAGTTTTACAAGCTCTGATGTATCTAGCTTTTCCAAACTTTCATGGCTTGAGTTAGCCTCTATACTGTTGGCAACGGAGGCACTTAACACTTGAGTAGCTAGAAGCACTGTCATGCAGCTAAAACTTGTGAGCTTAACATGAGCTTTGGTTAATTTGGCCTCCATAAACTTATTACCTTTTGTGATGTCATAAAGTCTTTCCAGCACTTGCCAGGACAAAAATTCATTTATCTTCCATAACTTTCTTGTCTTTCTGTGGCTGAAGGAATTAGCGATGCAATTTCTAACAGTTTTTACAAGATGAGGTGGATCAATTATAAAATAGAGAGGTCTAGAATCACCTGAGTATAAATTTTGAGTGCAATATATCTCATTGGAATGTTTGTCAAGAGATGTGTGCATTCTGATAAATTTGCGATTGGTCGCAGCTCCATCACAAATTAAACAAATCACTTTGACACCAGCATCTTCAAGATGGTAGATCACATCCCAGGTACGAGTGTATAGTTGTACCGCTGACAAATCATCGGTGGAGAATACAGCCACAACATCTTTAACTGCTGCGCTACTTGTTGGCAAGCCAACAGCAAGTTTAAGGTAAAGCTTGTCCCTTTTAAATCTCCCGCCTAACAGCGGTTACAACGCGAAGCTGGTAACCTTTTGTATTTTGGCGCGCGGCGCGCGGGGCAGCCGAAGGGTCCCTTCGGTCATCTGCCGACGAGCAACCGACGGGCGGCCCGCCGGACGGGGCCGCACGGGGCTTTTCGGGTCCGGGCGCCGGTCAGCAGTAGTAGTAGTAGTATTGCGGCGATACGAGTAAGAGCAATTTGTGAGCGAGAAGGACGCCCCTAGGACCTGGCCTGGGCTCTGGTGGCTGCCGTCGTCTATAATTTGTAAGTATTTAATTTAATTATATATTTATATTTAATCTGCTTTGTTATCCTTTTGTCTGACCTTTTCACGAACACTCCACGTGCAAAGCTATAAATTCACACACAAAAGTTCTGTTTTTTTCATTTATTCGGAGTTGTAGCTAGGCAAATTCAGTCAGCGAGACAATTGCTCCCGTCTCGCATTTTTGGTAAATTTTAGTAAATTATTTCGGCCAAACGACACAATATAACATAAAATTTTGCCTCTACAACAAATGGCGCAGTCGGTAGGACATTAGAATCCTTCCAGTATTATTATTTTGAACTAGAGATTTTTTTTAAAAAAAATACCGGTGTTTCATCCTTTGAGTTTTTTGTTTCTTCTTTTTTTACTGAAATTGAGTTCATTTTCACAAAGTGCGTGGAACGTTTTGAAATGGTCCGAATGTTTTCAGCTTGTGTGTATTATCCGTTCTGTGGGCAGTCTTGTGATGAGTGTTGGGATAACTATAGTGTGACGGCAACAGCCGCTGAGTCAGATGGCGGGTCCGAGGGTGGCTTTGGGGATGGGGATGAGCCTTCCATCTCCACGTGTAGCAATATTTATAGTTGTAAGTGCGACGCGTGTACGCGGCTGAGCTCGTGTGGGTGCGACGGCGGCGCCCCAGGCAGCCGTGAGGGCGCCACGTGTTCAGAGCGGTGCGGTGAGGCCTCCAGGACGCCGCTGGGCAGGACGCCCGCGCCCTGGGGAGCCCCGCGGAGGACGCGACGACGCGGGAGAGGTTCGCGGCGCCGGCGCGCGCGCGCCCGTCGACAAGGGAAGGAGTCACAGTTCAAATTGTGGGGCCAACCAAGTGCTGGCGGGCCAGAGAGAGTCAACTTGTTTTCGACAGGGTGTGGCGTAGGGGCCGTCCGAACGAGGGTCCCACGTTGCCAATGGTGTAGTTTGTACGGTCATCATTCCAAACAGTGTACTGTCCTCCTCAGCTTGCTGGGTGACAGGGCGGGCGTGCCGCCGGGGACGCCCCAGCCCAGGGCCGTGTACATAGGCCAAGCAGCGATAGGAGGGGGTGACGGCGAGAGTGCAGCCAGGAGGCCGCACTGGTCGGCCCCGGCGCAGCGCTGCAACCAGGCCCGCTCTGTTCCTGGAGATGGAAGTAGGATACAAGAGGGGAGCGGGAGGTCAGTGACAGTTCGGAGTCCGGAGACAACAGCGGACGGCTGCCGGATTAGCGGAGGCCCCGGCCTGGACGAGACACCTCTCCAGGCCGAGGAGGGGCCGGGGCAGTTACAGCGCTGGGGCAGCGAGCCCGGCAGCGTGGCGCGCACCGAGGGAGGGGGCGCTTGGGAGGCCGATGACCGGGGCCGGCATGGGTCGGCGCTCAGGTCAGGTGCACCGAGTGCACGGCCGCAGGTAGGAAGGACGAGAAGGCGGCGGAGGCGCGGCGCTCGGCGCAGCGCGCCTCGCGCGGTGACAGAGAGGGGCAGTGGGGCCGATCAGGGCGTGGCGCCCGGGGTCGGCGGACAGGCTGTTGTAGGCAGAGCTTGCCTGGTGGCCTCGAGTGAGCACGCGGCGCCTGGAGGGGCGGCCGCGGCACAGGGTGGCTCAGGCGGAGTGATGGCGAGGGAGTCCGAGGGGCTGCACGGCGCGGGACACCCCAGTCCTTGCGACGAAGCCTCAAGGACACAGCCGGACAGGACAGAAGAGTGCCTCGCGGGCGGCAGCAATGCCGTCGCGGCGTCTGCGGTGCAGCCTGCCGGACAAGGCAGTGGCGCCGGGTCGGACGAGCCTGACGTTCCCGCGGGGGAGAGGCCTCGCGGCAGGGACGCGGCGACAGGGCCGAATTTAATGTTTCATAGAGATTTTTTACAGAGTGAGATCGCGGAGCGCAGTTCACCAGCCGCTGACGCGGTCGCGGTGGCAGTGCAAGGCGACAGCGCGCGTGTGTCGCGCGGGTGCACGGACGGACAGACCCAACAGACAGTGCGCGACAGGCCCGTCGCAGCTGGTGAGGGGGAGCAAAGGACGTCGCGTGCACATGGGTTAGTGGAGGGCGTAGGGCAGCTGCCCCGGAGCCTAGCGAGTATAGGGCAAAGGCCCCGGAGCCCGTTAGGTATAGGACAGCAGCCCCGGAGTCCGATAAGCGGGGGTGGGGCCAATACCCCCGTGCTAACCGTTAATAATGACAAAGGAATCACTCAGGTGAATTGTGTCGAGTTGAATGTTGCGCCCGGCGCAGTGGCAGGGCATGCGTGGCCGAGTGAGGTTGACGAGCGAGTAGAAAGCTTTGCTCGTTGGGAGGCGGTTTTAGCCAAGGAAAGAAAGAGCCTTGACGCTAGTTACGCCGTGAGACTCAGGACTTCGAGCGAGCAGGAGAAAAGCATTTTGTACAGGACGTACCAGCAGGAAATACTTCAGATTGAATATCAAAAGCAGTCAGTTATGAAGTCACTCATGAGTTTTTCTAATAATAATAATGAAAAATTTTCGGTTCCACAGCTTTGCAGGTTGTTAGATGTGTCCATTAGGCTAAACAAGCCATACGTAGGGGCTCATCCATTTCTGAGGGATGTCTGAAGCGGAGAACGGGCAAGAGAATCGGTAAAGTGTGCGGGAGGTATGGAGGTTGCGCCGAGGGGTCGCCAACTCCCATATTACCTCGTACACGGGACTATATTACCTCTATATTACCATATATTACTTTATATTACCCCATAATACCTTATATTACCGTATATTACTGTATATTACACCGTATATTACTTTTATATTACCAACAACTTGCTTCATCATTTTCCATACTGTAACGTCGTGTAACGTTACAAAAGGATTTCTTAGAATCAAATTGAAAGGTTTGCTTCGTAATAAGATAAGTGACATCACGGGCACGGGGAAGGACCGGAATGACCATCTGCTGCCTGCGCATGCGCAAAGCCTGGTCGACAATGTGGGCGCAGAAATTGTCATACTTCACACAGCGATATTGCAATGGACTTGAGGTAAGGGGCCATCTGCAAAGTACGTCCGCCCAAAATAACCCCCACCCCACCCCCCACCCCCATGTACGTCACCGTCCGTCTGCAATTTACCCCTTTCGGACTTCCTTTTTGGCCTATTCCTCCCCAAAACTTACTTAATTTCTTTCAATTTGCGTGCGCATTCCGGTTTTCCTACAGATTAAAAACGGACGTCAAAACTGCTGCGACCCCCCCCCCTCCCCCCCTCCGTCCCACGGACGTCAACATCCGTTTTCGATGACCTCCCCCCTTCCCTTCGGCCAAGTACGCGTACTTTAGGGATGGCCCCTAAGCGTTCGTCGGGGATCCGATATCTTTTTTTAAAGGTGGTCTCGTGCTTCTAGCTGTATTTTTAAAAAACGGTGTTTATAATATCTCTGTTTAAGTATTGGATTATTTAATTTGTCTGTTTCAAGACATTTTAAAAGTGATAATTACAGTACTAGCAAAATATGTTTCTGTGTTCGAATTAATCTATATTTGAGGCTGCATTTTTCTCAAGTTGTACTATATTAACTGACATGTTTTTAAAAATTAAAATACAGTGACTTTTGTACAGAATTCTAATGTCGCTCGGTTGCTTCAAACGGTACTTCTAGTCCAATTAAGTTGTTTCAGCCTTTTCCCAAGTTTACCATAAATATTTTACCTTAATTTTTTATATATTACTGGCTCACTTATCATATGTTACCTCCATATTACCTTATATTACTGTATATTGCCATATGTTCCTCTACATTACTCTATATTACCATATATTCCTCCATATTACTTATATTACTAGTAATATATATTCCCTCGTACACGGCTAGGGGTAGTTGGCGACCCCTCGAAGTTAGTGTTCTCAATAATAAAAAAAGTGATAAAAAAGAATAATAATAACTAGACAGCTGCAAGCAGCTACAACGCGCGCGATGGCGAATTTGATTAATATTGTCGGAATTTAGTGTTGATTGACACCATTCGCGTCGCTCGTTCGCTCGCGGAATTAGTATTGGTTTTTGAAGTTGCTTCCGCAGTTGAATTTTGGCCGCCATAACGAGGGTAGTCCTTTATTGCCGTAACCGCAAACGCAAGTCGTACCGCGAGGGTAGCCGTGAACATGATAGTACTTTTACAAGGGTATATATGCCCAGACCCACTTGTCACGCCGTCAGGAATGTCCCAACGGACCTACCAGTCATCCTGCGGCGGTAGCCGTCGACTTGCAAATCGTATTGCAAGGGTAGCAAGCGATTAACCTTGCAAAAGTAATTCCAGGGGTTACGGCGTGTGACACATCTATCCCGGCAATGTTGTACAGGACGAGCTTTAACCAATTTTCATCCTTGCGCCTGCGATTGGGTGCAAGTTGACACTAAGCGTGTCCGCCGTGTCCGCCTATGTCCGTTTTCCGTTTTGTGTAGGACAAAGCGATGTTGATTAATTCTTCTCTTGGGGTCACAAAGTGTGTTCAAAGTTTGTAGTCATACATGTCAATGCATTTCTGGCCGAAACATCGACCGAAAAAAGAAAAAAGAAAACGGACATAGGTGGACACGTCGAGTACACGTCCACCTTATGTCCGTTTTCTGTTTTCGGTTGATGTTTCGGCCAGATATGCATTGAAATATTTTGTCTTGGATAAAACATTCAAAAAGACATTATTTTATACATTTTTTGTCCGAGACAAAAATCAAACTTTGTCTGGGACAAGTTCTGGGGCATAGCATTTGTCTAGGACATATTGTGTCTTGGACATATCTTATAGAAGGCATTAAGGTCCGGCCCGGCTCTGGATTCAGTGACAGTTATATCGTGGTATCGTATACGGTTTTAGAATGACTGCTTTGTGTTGGATAAACTTTGTTCAAAACTTCATCTTGTCTTGGACATAGCGTCTCGCACAGACAAGATTCTATCAACGTAACATTGCTTTTGTCCAGGACAAAAATTGTGTGGGACAGGAGTGGCATCGCGTTGTCTTGGACAAAAATTGTCTTAGATCTTATCTTGTCTCGGACAATTGCCCGGGATCGGTTTTGTCCGAGACAAAAAACAAACTGTGTCTTGGACAAAGCATTTTGCACAGACAAGAATTCATCAACGTGTCATTGCTTTTGTCTAGGACAAAAATTGTCTGAGACAGGTTCTAGGACATATTGTGTCTTGGACATATCTTGTAGATGGCATCAAGGTAATATTGATCTTTTCTTTGACAAAAATAAAACTTCGTCTCGGATATAACGTCTCGCACAGACAACACTATATTATCGTGACATTGCTTTGGTCAAAGACCAAAATTGTCTGGGACAGAGCATTTGTCTTGGACGTATCTTATAAACCCTTGTCCAAGACCTCATCTTGTCTCGGACATACAAAATTGTCCGGGACAGTTTCTGAGACATGTGTCTTGGACAGCGTCTCGCACGGACAAACTTTTGGAATTGTCTTGGACAGAGCATTTGTCTTGGACGTATCTTATAAACCCTTGTCCAAGATCTCATCTTGTCTCGGACATACAAAATTGTCCGGGACAGTTTCTGAGACATGTGTCTTGGACAGCGACTCGCACAGACAAATAAAACTTTGCCTCGGATAAAACGTCTCGCCCAGACAAAATTATATTATCGTGACATTGCTCTGGTCAAAGACCAAAATTGTCTGGGACAGAGCATTTGTCTTGGACGTATCTTATAACCCCTCGTCCAAGACCTCATCTTGTCTCGGACATAGCGTCTCGCACAGACAAGTCTTTATCAACGTGACATCGTTTTTGTCCAGGACAAAAATTAATCGGGACATAGCGTCTCGCACAGACAAACTTTTGGAATTGTCTGGGACAGAGCATTTGTCTTGGACGTATCTTATAAACCCTTGTCTAAGACCTCATCTTGTCTCGGCCATAGCGTCTCGCACAGACAAGTCTTTATCAACGTGACATTGTTTTTGTCCAGGACAAAAATTGTCCAGGACAGTTTCTGAGATATGTGTGTTGGACAGCGTCTCGCACAGACAAATAAAACTTTGTCTCGGATATGACGTCTCGCCCAGACAACACTATATTATCGTGACATTGTTCTGGTCAAAGACCAAAATTGTCTGGGACAGAGCATTTGTCTTGGACGTATCTTATAAACCCTTGTCCAAGACCTCATCTTGTTTCGGACATAGCGTCTCGCACAGACAAGTCTTTATCAACGTGACATTGTTTTTGTCCAGGACAAAAATTGTCCGGGACAGTTTCTGAGACATGTGTCTTGGACAGCGTCTCGCACAGACAAATAAAACTTTGTCTTGGATATAACGTCTCGCACAGACAACACTATATTATCGTGACATTGCTCTGGTCAAAGACCAAAATTGTCTGGGACAGAGCATTTGTCTTGGACGTATCTTATAAACCCCTTGTCCAAGACCTCATCTTGTCTCGGACATAGCGTCTCGCACAGACAAGTCTTTATCAACGTGACATTGTTTTTGTCCAGGACAAAAATTGTCCGGGACAGTTTCTGAGTCATGTGTCTTGGACAGCGTCTCGCACAGACAAATTTTGGAAAACCCAATGAGTAACGCTTCGCCGAGTCCGCTCGCTCCGCGAGCGAACTCGCTCCGCGAATAATAATAATAATAATAATAATAATAATAATAATAATAATAATAATAATGATAATAATAATAATAATAATACAACTACAGACTAACAACAAACGCGATTGATATGTGTTTAAACTAAACTACTTACAGTATTAAGAATATTCACAACTCTTGACCGTCTTTTACCGCCAAACGGCACAACCGACACACACGCACCTACACACCAACATGCCACCCCTCCGCCACTGACAGTCAACAGTCGAACTATGACGCGCGCTCTGTCCTTTTCTTTACCGACCCGTACTACGCGGCTCGGTTCAAAAGATGCTTTCGTTGCGATGCATACTAAGGTCATTCGATTTACTCACTAGAGTTAGGACGCCACTACAATACCCCCCCACCCCCTCTGTTGTGACAAAATACACAACCACAAAAGGTTTAATTAGAGAAAAACAAAGGAACCCTATTTCCTGAACTTTTTAGCAAAAATACTCAAAATTACCAAAAAAACCGTATTTTACCGTATTTTACTCGGTTTTTCACCAGTCTTTTACTTTGAGTTCAAAAAAACGGTAATTTTAGAACACTAGTGTGGTGAGGGCGGGGTGGTGTGTGCGGGTGTGGTGAGGGCGGGGTTGGTGAGGGCTTGGTGGTGAGGGCGGGGGTGTTGAGGTAGAGGTGTGCGAATCGGGGCTTTTGTGTTCGAATCGAATCGAATCGAATCCTAAAAATTTCTTTCGAATCGAATCGAATCGGCTCCATTTCGAGTCCGAATCAAATCGGTGGGAAAATCCTTTTGTTTTACCTGATAACAACAATTAGCTTGACGCTGCTCTATAAATACAGTAACAATTGCGTATTGAGTCATGGTAAAAGCTAGAATTAAGTCTGGCTGCGACCGACGGCTTCCGTGTGCCCTACTTGGACCCCGAAGCGATTCGTCTTCGAACTTACCCGATTCGAAATTTCGAATTATTCGACATCGAATCAGTCAAATTCGAATTCGGTCGAATTCGAATCTGGCCGATTCGATTCGATATCGAACAATTCGCACACCCCTATGTTGAGGGCGGGGGTTGTGAGGGCGGGTAGGTGAGCCCCGGGGGTGTCGAGGGCGGAGTGGTGAGGGCCGGGATGGTGAGGGCGGGGTGGTGAGGGCCGGGGTTGGTGAGGGGCGGGTTGGTGAGGGGCGGGTTGGTGAGGGGCGGGGAGGTGAGAGCGGGGTGGTGAGGGCGGGGTGGTGAGGGCCGGGGTTGGTGAGGGCGGGGGTGGTGAGGGTGGGGGTGGTGAGGGCGGGGGTGGTAAGGGCGGGGATGGTGAGGGCGGGGGTGGTGAGGGCGGGGTGGTGAGGTCCGTGGTTGGTATGGGGCGGGGTGGTGAGGGGCGGGGTGGTGAGGGCGGGGGTTGGTGAGGGCGGGGGTGGTGAGGGCGGGGTGGTGAGGTCCGGTGTATTGTAGTGTTCTAAAGGGATGGTAAATTACCGTAATTTTGGTTAAAATACTCGGTAAAATACAGTTTTTTCTCATCGGGTTTTTGGTTTTTTACTCAAAAATACGCAAAATCTCCATTAGACTGAAGAAAAATTGTTGAAAATATCCTAAAAGTTAGTGTTCTCAATAATTAAAAAAAATTGATAAAAAAAGAATAATAATAATAATAATAATAATAATAATAATAATAATAATAATAATAATAATAATATTAATAATATTAATAATAATAATACAACTACAGACTAACAACAAACCTGATTGATATGTGTTTAAACTAAACTACTTACAGTATTAAGAATATTCACAACTCTTGACCGTCTTTTCCCGCCAAACGGCACAACCGACACACACGCACCTACACACCAACATGCCACCCCTCCGCCACTGACAGTCAATAGTCGAACTATGACGCGCGCTCTGTCCTTCCCCTATCTTTACCGACCCGTACTACGCGGCTCGGTTCAAAAGATGCTTTCGTTGCGATGCATACTAAGGTCATTCGATTTACTCACTAAAGTTAGGACGCCACTACAATACCCCCCCACCCTCTCTGTTGTGACAAAATACACAACCACAAAAAGTTTAATTAAAGAAAAACAAAGGAACTCTATTTCCGGAACTTTTTAGCAAAAATACCCAAAATTACCAAAAAAACCGTATTTTACCGTATTTTACTCGTTTTTTTACCAGTCTTTTACTTTGAGTTCAAAAAAAAGGTAATTTTAGAACACTAGTGTGGTGAGGGCGGGGTGGTGAGGGCGGGTGTGGTGAGGGCGGGGTTGGTGAGGGCGGGGGTGGTGAGGGCCGGGGATGGTGAGGGGCGAGTTGGTGAGGGCGGGGGTGGTGATTGCGGCCCTGGTCGGAGAGTCGGTAGGTTGAAGTCAGAGAGGTGATGTCACTCTAGTGACAATTGGCCACTTATCCGAAGGATGGTATCAGTAACAAAACTCTGATGTCAGAAATCAGATGTACACGTTTGTGATATCAATAATCTGACATCTATCATATAGAAAATACCAAAACCAGTTTAAAGAAAAGTTGTGTTTTCTATCGTTTGAAACATCAAACAATGAGGTGGGACATGTTTTCCCGGTGTTCGGACCGAGGCGGAGCCGAATTTGATATCCGTTTCCACCTAGCTTCAGCCGTTTACGAGATAGCACAAAAAAATTCTCCAAATTCGATGAAATTAAAATGGCCCTACTAAAATTGAGTAAAGGTGCTACAAACCAAATTTCAGCTCAATATTCCAATAACTATAGATTTTACAGCATGCTGAATTCGACTGGTACGTAGACTGATATCATATCTGGTTACATCAGTTCTGGTGACTACGATGTCAGATGTATGACTTTGTGTAATGGTCTTCTGATCATGATATGAGCAGTATCATTTTGTTGATCAGAAGACTGACAAATGTCAGTATTCTATGCTAGCCTTAAGATATCAGTGCTCCTAAATGATGTCAGTAACTGATATAAAATCAGGAGACTGACAAAGGTCAGTAATATATGTCAGCTTTCTGATATCAAAGCCCCTTAACGATATCAGTTACTGATATCAAAGTCACAATACTTATATCACTAAAACCACCGACATCATTCATGTGATTCTGAAATCAGCCTTCTGACTCTCTGACCAGGGGGGGTGGTGAGGGGCGGGGCGGTGAGGGCCGTTGTTGGTGAGGGGCGGGGTGGTGAGGGGCAGGGTGGTGAGGGCGGGGGTGGTGAGGGCCGGGGGTGGTGAGGGGCGGGTTGGTAAGGGGCGGGGTGGTGAGGGCGGGGGTGGTGAGGGCGGGGGTGGTGAGGGGGGTGGTTGTGAGGGCGGGGGTGGTGAGGGCGGGGTGGTTAGGGCGGGGGTGGTGAGGGCAGGGTTGGTGAGAGCGGGGTTGGTGAGGGCGGGGTTGGTGAGGGCGGGGGTGGTGAGGGCGGGGGTGGTGAGGGCGGGGTTGGTGAGGGCGGGGGTGGTGAGGGCGGGGGTGTTGAGGCAGAGGTGTGCGAATCGGGGTTTTTGTGTTCGAATTGAATCGAATCCTAAAAATTTCTTTCGAATCGAATCGAATCGGCTCCATTTCAAGTCCGAATCAAATCGGGGGGAAAATCCTTTTGTTTTACCTGATAACAACAATTAGCTTTACGCTGCTCTATAAATACAGTAACAATTGCGTATTGAGTCATGGTAAAAGCTAGAATTAAGTCTGGCTGCGACCGACGGCTTCCGTTTGCCCTACTTGGACCCCGAAGCGATTCGTCTTCGAACTTACCCGATTCGAAATTTCGAATTATTCGACATCAAATCGGTCAAATTCGAATCTGGCCGATTCGATTCGATTCGATTCGATATCGAACAATTCGCACACCCCTATGTTGAGGGCGGGGGTGGTGAGGGCGGGGTGGTGAGCCCCGGGGGTGGTGAGGGCGGGGTGGTGAGGGCGGGGGTGGTGAGGGCGGGGTGGTGAGGGCCGGGGTTGGTTAGGGGCGGGGTGGTGAGGGGCGGGGGTGGTGAGGGCGGGGGTGGTGTAGTGTTCTAAAGGGATGGTAAATTACCGTAATTTTGGGTAAAATACTCGGTAAAATACAGTTTTTTACTCATCTGGTTTTTGGTATTTTACTCAAAAATACGCAAAATCTCCATTAGACTGAAGAAAAATTGTTGAAAATATCCTAAAAGTTAGTCGAGGGGTCGCCAACTCCCATATTACCTCGTACACGGGACTATATTACCTCTATATTACCATATATTACTTTATATTACCCCATAATACCTTATATTACCGTATATTACTGTATATTACACCGTATATTACTTTTATATTACCAACAACTTGCTTCATCATTTTCCATACTGTAACGTCGTGTAACGTTACAAAAGGATTTCTTAGAATCAAATTGAAAGGTTTGCTTCGTAATAAGATAAGTGACATCACGGGCACGGGGAAGGACCGGAATGACCATCTGCTGCCTGCGCATGCGCAAAGCCTGGTCGACAATGTGGGCGCAGAAATTGTCATACTTCACACAGCGATATTGCAATGGACTTGAGGTAAGGGGCCATCTGCAAAGTACGTCCGCCCAAAATAACCCCCACCCCACCCCCCACCCCCATGTACGTCACCGTCCGTCTGCAATTTACCCCTTTCGGACTTCCTTTTTGGCCTATTCCTCCCCAAAACTTACTTAATTTCTTTCAATTTGCGTGCGCATTCCGGTTTTCCTACAGATTAAAAACGGACGTCAAAACTGCTGCGACTCCGTCCCACGGACGTCAACATCCGTTTTCGATGACCTCCCCCCTTCCCTTCGGCCAAGTACGCGTACTTTAGGGATGGCCCCTAAGCGTTCGTCGGGGATCCGATATCTTTTTTTAAAGGTGGTCTCGTGCTTCTAGCTGTATTTTTAAAAAACGGTGTTTATAATATCTCTGTTTAAGTATTGGATTATTTAATTTGTCTGTTTCAAGACATTTTAAAAGTGATAATTACAGTACTAGCAAAATATGTTTCTGTGTTCGAATTAATCTATATTTGAGGCTGCATTTTTCTCAAGTTGTACTATATTAACTGACATGTTTTTAAAAATTAAAATACAGTGACTTTTGTACAGAATTCTAATGTCGCTCGGTTGCTTCAAACGGTACTTCTAGTCCAATTAAGTTGTTTCAGCCTTTTCCCAAGTTTACCATAAATATTTTACCTTAATTTTTTATATATTACTGGCTCACTTATCATATGTTACCTCCATATTACCTTATATTACTGTATATTGCCATATGTTCCTCTATATTACTCTATATTACCATATATTCCTCCATATTACTTATATTACTAGTAATATATATTCCCTCGTACACGGCTAGGGGTAGTTGGCGACCCCTCGGGTTGCGCCTGCAGCACCGAGCTCTGGGGTAAGTGAGCTGGCTAATTTGCCGTGGGGAGGTGATGGCGCCCTCCGAGAAGGGACAGTCGGGGAAGCGCTCGGGGAGCATTTTCCGAAGTCAAGGGGTGTTAACGCGGGCAAGGGTTCCACGATGCCCGAAGGGATGCCTACACCCCGGGCGGAGGTGAGAAACCTTGGTAAGCAAGAAGTTGCCACGGCGTGTCAGCACGAAAATGTGGAAGCTTTGATCAATTATTTCGTTGATAGTAAAAATAGGTTAAAAGACGACAGGGACAGATTAGATGGGTTTGTACGGAGTCCATGTGATAAGATTAGGCGTTTAATTCAAAGTATTAATAATGATGATTTAAGAAAGGAAGGTATTGACAATTTAGTTAAATTTAGGGAAATGTATTTTGATAAGGTTTATAGTATAGAGCTGTCAAGAGAGGAGACGTTGAAAAGTGTTCAACGGGCTGCTAGTTTGTTCTGGCACGCGTTGTCGCCAACGCAAAAAGGAGTCATTAAGGGCCTCATGGAACGGCTGTATGCACCGTGTGAGGATAAGGACTTGTTTAAAGATCTGATAAAGTATGATTAAATCTTATTAAGAGAGGGAAGGAAGCGATGACGGAGTCATCGCAACCGACTAGTAAAGAGTAGTCTTTATAGAAATATTGCTTTACTTGTTATTAATTATTCTATCTGTTGCAGGCACTGCATTGAATGATTATGGCGAAGTTTTAAAAAAAAATTTAATTACCATAATAATTATACATTTTTTTTACAGCGTTAAATTTAATAAAGAGAGTAAGTGTTAGTAGCAAAGGGACGCGGCATTATTCAGTAGTTAAAAGAAAGAGCAAAAGATTGGTGTAAAATTAACTGATCGGCCGTAGGTGATGTTAAATTTAAAATATTTTCTTAGACAAATCTTCTGTGGTCAAATTGGTAAAAATGTTGAATGGCCTTTAGAGCCCGTCCCTTCGCGTAAAGTAAAATCAGTTGTTTTATTGAATAAGATCTCGTTGATTGTAGGCGGTTTCGGCCGAAGGTACAAGAGAGCTAGTTGTGATTAGTTTCCTTTTAAATAAATTTGAAGTGTGTCCATGTTTAAATCAAGTTATGTAGAATCATCATGATAGTAATAGCAAATGAAACTTGCATTGTTTCAATGAATTTCTTATTTTTGAGTCGATACCAAATCGAAAAGAAGTAGAGTTCAATAATAATAATCTTAGTTTTTTTTTAAAAAAAGAAAAACTGTTAAGTGAATATATTTGTAAGGAATCTATAGAATAGAGCGTAAAAGGTAATTGTTTATATGTCAATGGATTGTGTGAGTTTCCTGTATTTTAAACATCAAGTTAAATTCGATGGGTTTAACGGAACGAGAGAATAAGAATGTTAGTGTTTCGGCGACTTGAGTGTGTTGTTCTAAGGGATTAAGAATTATATAAGAAAGGGGGAGGCAAATTAATGTTGTCTTGAGTAGGGTATTGTCATTACTTGTTAAGTTTATTCGTGTATGAAGTAGATGTCCCGCTCAAAAGGAGTAGCCGAGCGGCTAGGTTGGAGAGGACCATTAAATAGTAAAGTTTTGTTAGAAAACGGGAGGAGGTATTTGAAAGTTTAAGTAAGAATTAGAATCGGATTGATAATCCAACAGTAAAATCAATTTTGGTTTTTCTTTTTTTAGTGTATCTCTGAATAGGTGATCCTCTGTAGTTTCTTTGAGAAGCCTGTCCCCGAGTAGGAAAGTGGTAAATCAGATGGATTCTTAAATTTGAATCCAATTAAGTTTTAGATTAGAGTTACAATAAGGGCTTTTTTTTTGTTACATTTACTTTGGAAATCTGTAAGGATATGCGTAAATGGTTTGATTTTGTTTTGTTTTTTCCTGTACAAGTTAAGTATAGTCAAGTTAAGTGTTAAATTTTATGCAAGTGAGACAATTTTTGTGTGCATTCCTTAAAATTTGGAGTTGTGATTTTTTTTAGAAAATAATTCAGCTGAATGTTGGGTTAGAAGGTTAAAAATTGAGTATTTGAAAGCTTTCTGTTTAGCATTTGTATTGCTTTTGTGATAAAATGGATAAAGGATTTGTTAAAAAAAAAAAAATAGCACGTAGTCGAGTTGGAAGTAAGCCACATCAAACTTTGCTGTCAGGTGAAACGAATGAGTTCAGTTTAATATGGTTTGTATGTGTATCATGTTAACTAAGTTGGGAAAAAAAAGGGGAAGGATTAAAAGTCCGTAGGATGTTTTAGAAAATTTTGAATATTTTTGGTACTTGTTGTTTTTAAAAGTCACTAATTTCTTTGTGGTTGTTCAGCAGTTCAGTGGAGGAACGGCGGTCTGGCTGTCCTGTCGGCCCGGTGACGTGCACACACTAAGCCTAGAGTTCAGCGCGCCCTTCAGCAGATGTCCACAGCGAACGAGCCACTCCCAGACCCCATGAGTGAGTAAGCCGAGCCGAGCCGAGGCCAGCAGCAGAGCGGCCAACCCTTTGCCCACCGCTCCGGCCCTGCAACGGTAGTGCTTGTCGACGCTCGTCCGAGCGCAGGGAGACCGTGGGGGGCCCGGCGAGCGAGGCAGCGAGGGCGCAGCAGTCTTGTCGAAATGGCCCGCCACAAGGACAAGAAGAGGGGCCAGGTCTCAGACAGCGAGACAAGGAGGGCACGAACGGCTCAGGGTGCGGGGCAAAACCACGGGAGGCTTGGACACATTGGACACGGACTGGAGCAAGCAGGGCGTCGCAAGGAAGAGGGACGCCGACAGCATTAAGGCTTGTGTGATGTCACGGGTGCGGCAGGGAGGTCGGGCCGACGGGCCCGAGCGAGCTGGTGTTATGGTTTCATTGACGTCAAAGCGTTATGTTCTTGTTAGTTCCTGTAGAGTTTCAGTTGGTAAACTTTAAAGTTAATTCTGATCATTTGATTTTAAAAAAACTGAAAGGTGAAGTAAATTGTATTCTTGGTAACCTGTTCAGACTTTGCAGCATAGGCTTTTATTTATGGTTCTCTTAGTTGAGCGTTGTAATTAAAGAGCTAGTTTTTTCTGGGTTCAGCTGGCCTAGTTAAACGTTGTGCAGCAATAAAAAAAAAAGGAAGGGTTAAAAAAAAAAGTCACAATTGTGGTAGTAAAAGTTTCAGTGGAAAAATCAGAAATGGTTTCCTAGTGTGCTATACCAGCGGGTAATGTATTGTAGTATTTGTGCTGTTTTAGATTCTGTTGTAAAAAAAAAAATTTAAACGAGAGACTTTTGCATGCAATGAAATGTTGCAGTAAAATGTAATGTCTTTGTTTTGAAATGAAATACAATGTGAGTGTGAGTGTTTTGCAATGTCATGTCGATTTATATGTAGTAATTTGTCATTGGTTTGCAGCGGTCACATTGAGTCCAGGTCCAGTAAGTAAATAATGTTTGAGATAGGGTGGAAATTGAGGTCAGTATTTGTTAACTTAAAAACAAAAGAATAATTCAATTCTGATTAAAAGAAATTTCAAAAATGTTATGTTAATGTAAAATTTTGGTAAATGCAGTAAATTTGTTTTGTAAAGGCCAAAGGTTATCAGCTTCTCCGAGTAAAAAAATTTTGAGGGCAAAATTCATTAGAGGGGGGAGGAATGTTGGCAAGCCAACAGCAAGTTTAAGGTAAAGCTTGTCCCTTTTAAATCTCCCGCCTAACAGCGGTTACAACGCGAAGCTGGTAACCTTTTGTATTTTGGCGCGCGGCGCGCGGGGCAGCCGAAGGGTCCCTTCGGTCATCTGCCGACGAGCAACCGACGGGCGGCCCGCCGGACGGGGCCGCACGGGGCTTTTCGGGTCCGGGCGCCGGTCAGCAGTAGTAGTAGTAGTATTGCGGCGATACGAGTAAGAGCAATTTGTGAGCGAGAAGGACGCCCCTAGGACCTGGCCTGGGCTCTGGTGGCTGCCGTCGTCTATAATTTGTAAGTATTTAATTTAATTATATATTTATATTTAATCTGCTTTGTTATCCTTTTGTCTGACCTTTTCACGAACACTCCACGTGCAAAGCTATAAATTCACACACAAAAGTTCTGTTTTTTTCATTTATTCGGAGTTGTAGCTAGGCAAATTCAGTCAGCGAGACAATTGCTCCCGTCTCGCATTTTTGGTAAATTTTAGTAAATTATTTCGGCCAAACGACACAATATAACATAAAATTTTGCCTCTACAACATACTGACACTTTGAGCCATGTACACAAGAAATTTTTTTGCCAGCTTTGGCTTGTAAGTCTTTTGTTCAAGTTCCTTTTGCAACATTTCAAGTTCTTTTTCTGCCTCTGACAGATTTGTGAAGCCAATCAGTTCTCCTGTTGACTTACTTGTCACTAAACCTGAACGTATATGCATTTCATCAAACATTACAGTAATATAAGAGAAATGCTCTCCTGTGCCAGACAAATCAAGTTTTCTCTTTATGTCAGAAATGATTTCTCCTTGACACCCTTCCTTTGCTTCGATAAAGTGGCTATAGTCATATAATCTCCTTGATGAGGGTAATATTAAAACTCCAGTTTCTACAAGGTAATCATAGCCTACACTGGAAAAACAAAGGTAGGAAGAGAAGGGTTTTAATGCCTTTTCCAAGGCATTAAAAATTAGCACCCCTGCAAAGGCATTAAAATTGTCCAAAGGTATTAAATTTTAATGCCTTTGGACAATTTCGTGCCTTTGCAAAGGCATTAAAATATCACACCCCTAGAAAGGCATTAAGTCCTACCTTTGTTTTTCCAGTGTACACTGGCTTTACAATGTAAACTTAATGCCAAACGAATCATCATCGGATGCCATCTAAGCCCTCTCTTGTCATTGCAGGCAAATGCAGCTCTTTGAGATTCCCAAAATTTTTTTTGAATTTCTGTCATTTTGTCCTGATTGTTAATAAGTATAGAACTTAATTCATCCTTAAGAGCAGCATCAAGTTTTAGTTTAAGACGTTCCACTAATTTTTCCAGTCTGTCTCCTCGGTTCTTCTCATACTTGTATTTTGATTTAAAGTTCTCCTTCCTGATCTTCATTTCTTCCCAGGTGAGAAAAGAATCTTTGGTGCGATCCGTCCCTTCTTTATCTTGGTTCTTTCGAGCCTTCTCAAATCTCTGTATGTCTCTTTGACAGTTCCGGCAGACAGATCTCTTTTTAGAGTCAATTAAAAGAAAGCAATCAACACTTCTGAAACATGGAGTGCATGTATTATCAACATAACCCTTTGCCCTTCCCCATGACTCTTTGTAGTCCGTAATACCAGCACATATATCTGAACTCATGATATATGTTACCAATCTCAACAGAAAATCTGAAGCACTGCCAATGTTTCCCTTCTCTGGGTATGGAATGCTTTTCATTGCATCTCCACAGTCAACCTGCACTCCATGAACAAAAACTCCCCAATTCCAATTATTGCAGTCCCAAAATACACTTGCTTGTACTGCCGCTTGTACTGTGTCATTCAGTTTGATTAGTCTTGAAACGCCATTATCTATTACATCTGCAATCCATCTTGGTGGGAGTAATAGTTTTAAATTGTTTATAAGCAGCTGTGCAGATTCCTATTAAAAATAAGAATATACTAAAAATACAGAAGTATTGTTTCAGACTTTAAATTTTTGTAAAACCATTAAAGAAATTACCTCAAGATCTTGGACTACAGGATTCGAATCTTTAGTCTCCTCCTCTAAATTCTGGTTTTCAGCCGAATCATCAACATCTATCACCTCCTCTTCTGAGTTCCGATTTTCAGTCAAATTATCCATATTTATCACATCACTTGATTCTTCTGCCTTAAAGACAAAAAAATAGACAAAAAATAACATAATGTAATCAATCAATCAAAAATTTAGAGCTTTTTAGAGTTTAAGATAATATGTTCTGTTTAGACTAATTACACGTTATTCTTTCAACTATAAAAAGGTTATGTGCAATAATCCACATACCAATGTCAAAACCGATTTCTCTTGGTTGCTAGAGACGCTTGATACATCAGACTGGAAAATATAAGAAATGTTAAAAGAATTGGCCTACAAACTAGTTCAATGACAAATTAAGAATTTGAGGTTTGAGATAATTTTATGACACACCTTATTTCCTTCATCTTTCTTTTTTTTTACTTCTGCTGGTTCCTTTTTTAGAAGTAAGTTTAGAAGTTTTACGCCTCTTAGTGAGCACCTTGACATTTGCTGGACCAGGGCCAGGATCAGCCTGTTCAAAAATTAAAAGGGAAACATAAATGAATGCCACAACCTTATGCATTCCATCTGAGTTGTAAATATATAAACTTTAAATATTTAGTAAAAATTTTTACCTCAGATGCAGTTTCTCCAGTGTCTGTTTCATCAAAGTTATTGTCGGTGTCCTCGCACAAGTGTGGAACAGTAAACAACTTTGCACATGAAGGAGTCAAAAATATATTCAAAAAGTAACTTTAGAAATTGAAAGGATACTTATACAACAAGGATTTAACATTGTTTACATTTTTGGCCCTGCGATCCACTTCAGACACATCTAAATCTGATGCTGTAGTTTCAAAATCTGCGCCTGAACCATGAACTAAAAATGAACTGTCACTTGTGCTAGAGGAATCCTCTCCACTAGCACCCTACAAGGAAAGAACAAGAAACAATACATAAAATACAAATAATGTCAGTGGAGGAAAATGAGGGCACTGAGTGTTCTCGAGTATGTATGGTACCAATGTACCTGTGGGACTGAACTTGTCTTCCGATGGCGACTGAGGTCGGTTTTCGTGAACCGTTTTTTTCTTTTCTTAATGACTGCAGAATCCTGTCACAAAAAAATAAATAAATAAACAAAGGAAACAAAGGAAAGCAAGGAATAATAAACTGATGTGTACTGAGGTGCGAGAACCAAACAAGTTTAAAGACTAAAGCAACTAAAGCCTAAAAAAGAGGTTAGAGTTATAGAAGCTATTTTATATACAACAGAGATAAAGTTCTAAATTCGGTTATGGCAGCCTAGTGAAACTTAAGATAGATACTTACCTGCAAATCAGGAGGTAAATTATCCATTGTTCCATTCACGTATACAAAGAAATACTAAAGAAACCTGCAGAATCAACCACAACCAGCTACAACTATTCCTGCTCAACGTGATTTCCAAAACAAATCGGTCGCAGCGGTGAATTTTTCATACCACCAAGCCTCTACCCGCTCGGCTGGTCTAGTTCAAATGGCCTCCTGGGCCCCTCTATTATTTTCTTTATTTTGCGAATCTTTCGAATCTGTTGGTTAAAAGATAACCATCCTACGCCAAATGGGAGGGTATTTAGAGTATCTGAGAAAAGGTTTCAGTGTTTTTAACCTTTTTGTTTTTTCGTTGTAAGCTTTACGAGAAATGGACGTAGATTGGCCCTTCGCTGCACGGTCAACATAATCCGTTTCAATCCGAGAATCACCAAATCATCGACAAAAACGGCCTATGCCATAAAAATCTAAAGAAATCACAGAGTGGAATAGGCATCACGGTCAACCTCTTCTCACACTATTAGTGGTATATTTTTCGGTGAGAAGACAAAGGAGGTCCCGGGCGGCCATTTCTGCTTCTTCACAAATGGTGTCGGCATTTGTCCCAGGTGAGTTTTATTTCAAACGGACACCCACTACGCCACTCTGAGATGTATGACGTTTATTTCACTCGCGATATGTCTGGGGTTTTGACACATATTAATAACCGAAAAAGAGAGATAACTATGGGCCGGCGGCTCAGTGGGCCGAGCGTCATCTCGCCTTTACTGTCATTTCTCTAATATCAAGTCATATTTTCACATTTTTGCCGATGAGAATATGTTCCTTCAAGTCCCGCCTACGCATCGGTACCAAGGTTTAGTCTGTACAACGTGTACAAAGGGAAATAGAAACGAAAAAGTGTCGTGGTGCAGCTGGCTACCGTAGCGCCGCCTGCCCGACAGCCGAGCGGATCATCGGATCTCGCCACAGACGGGAGTTTCTACTCGCTGGCTTATCACACCATACAGTCATCGTACTGCTCGCCAGCGGGTCACCGTGCTGCTTCTGTTATCAACAACTGATTCTGCCAGGGATATTGATT
Organism: Frankliniella fusca; assembly: GCA_029379305.1. Lineage (NCBI taxonomy): Eukaryota > Metazoa > Arthropoda > Insecta > Thysanoptera > Thripidae > Frankliniella > Frankliniella fusca. Next base: position 54,556 of record JAHWGI010000957.1, on the reverse strand, counting down.
TCATACCCTTAGTGATTTTCCCTTCTATGTAATTGAAGAGAAACTGTCCGTCAGTATTGTACAACTCGAGTTGTACTTTTTCCAAAGTTGAGCATACCATAAAGCCTTTCGAGGCGTCCGTGCAACAATAGTCTATCTGTTTCGCTGCCCTGAAAGACTGGCCTATCTGTTTCGCTGCTCCGAAAGACTAGCCTGTCTGTTTCGCTGCCCCGAAAGACTAGCCTGTCTGTTTTTCGGCGCTCTCTGCAGCGCGGTCTTCTTCCTATTCTGGGTTTTCCAATATTAACGGTAGGAAAAAAAGTAAAAACTGCCATTTGTTGCTTGATCTTTAAGGAACACGCAGCAGTTTTTACTTTTTTTCTAACGTTAATATTGGCAAACCCACACTTGAAAAACAAAGGCACTAAACAACACCTTTCCTGGGGCACTAAAGTCAAGGGCGCGGTTTAGTGCCTTTCCTGGGGCACTAAAGTTTAGTGCCTTTCCAAAGGCACTAAACTTGTACGGAACTCATATGAAGCTAGCCAGCTAAAGGTGTGAAAGGTCTCATTTAGTGCCTTTCCAAAGGCACTAAACTTCATTAGCGCCTTTTAAAGGTAGGGATTCGCACCTTTGTTCTTACTGTGCACAGTAAGAAGAAGACGGCGCTGCAGAAAGCGCCGAAAAACAGATAGGCTAGTCTTTCGGGGCAGCGAAACTAGAGATGTGCGAACATGTTCGGATCCGAACGAACACGAACGAACCGAACCTAAAGTTTGTTCGTTCGGGACCGAACATAAACTGTTCGAACACGAACTGTTCGAAATATAAGGTGTGACAGTGTTCGTCGTCGAACATTCCCACTCATTCCCCGACGTGTACGCGCCCTAGCGACCCTACCTCACTCAACGCACCCCTCTCCCTTTCTTCCCCTCTCCTCGCCGCGCGCTCGCCTTGCACAGCGATTCCAGTGCACGCCCTCCTCGCTCTGTCTCTCTCGCACTCATCGGGTACGCCGTCTAGGTGCGAGAGAGACAAAGCAAACACTTGACAAGAGAACGCACGCCGGCACGCCGCACCGCCGTGAGCCAAAGGTCTCAACTTGACAAGGCAAGTGAAATACTAAACGTCATGGGTTTGTTTTCTTTTCTAAGAATGTAGGTACTATCTAGATTAAAAATTGTCGAGCAACTTTACCGGTTTTTCTCACATCTTAAATAAAAACTCAATAAATGTGACGCGGTTTGAGATTAGGATTGTTTTATTGTCGTATTTACGTCACGTTTATTTTCCAGGTCTGGCAGTAGTTGATTATGCACTGTTAAAACTTTACGGTGATATTCACCGTAAGCTGCAGTGAAGCCTGCAGCACTGTAGCTTACGGTGAACCTTCACCGTAAGCTACGGTGAATGTCATTGTATGCTACGGTGAGCCTGACTGCAAATTACGGTGAACTGCCTTATAAAGTACCAAAATGGAAATATCATACTATAATACAATAACGATAAGAAGAAAATAAAGGTGTTGGCTTAGCTAACAATTCTCACGAGTAACTTCCAAATATTTAGTCTTATAAATCAATATCTGAATGAGGCGTTGTATTTTCAAAGCAACCAATTCACCATTTGAAAGCAGAGCACAGACTTTCAAGGAATATACATATAAAAAAATGAAGTAACGTTTTCTAGTCATTTTAAGTGAGCACCAAGTAACATGAAATGGTTTGCCAATAAACACATGGTGAGGAGAGTACTACAATCCCAGGCCTCTATTGTGTACATATACCTCTGAAAGTGGACGTCCAGCAATCTGATCACATCCAGCAATCCCCTTCCAGGCTGATGCCCAGTGGGAGGGGTTAGGCTGGACTTTGCTATACTTGCGAAGCTTGAGCTTACTATACCAGGATGGCTTTTTGCTTTCCAGCAAACTAGTGCCACAGAGTCACCAATGTTCACTTGATAATCGCACAACACTTTAACGTTCATACACGTTTTTCACTAAAATACCCGGTGAGAACCTGTTCCTCTTGTCGAGGAGAGAGGCCATCACGACTGCTGACTGCTATTCGAAACAAAAAAACAACAACAACAAAAAACAAACAACAGTCGCGGTGTCTGCCTTCTGACTTGCTATTCGCAGTCGCGCAGCTGACTGCCCCCTGCCGCCCCCTGCAACATCCCCCTCTTTGTTTTGCCTCGTCTGGCTGTTTGTTTACGATATTACGATCTTCTAACAATTTTAAGTTTGTAGGGACTCTACATCGGAACTTGTATCGTTTCAAACGTTTGAAAATTGGTGGAAACGAATATGCGATATTCTTTCCGACTCTGTGCGTGTAATTTGGACTTAGAAAGTTCTCCAGGTGAGAGAACTTTATAACCTATCGCTTGGCTTCGTTCTTCAAAACTCTTTTCATTAATTTGCTTGCAACCACTGTAGCCGTATGAGCCTTGCACTAGTAATTTTACTCTGACTTTTATATTAAGACTAAGGAATGACAATTATGTTCAGTCAAGAGAAACTATTCGTAAAACGGGAAACATTCTCTTGGTGTTGTGAGAATCTCACATGAAATAAGAAAATTTTGCTTTTCTAATTGTACTTCTAGCATCTTTACGACCAACTTGTGTGATGGCTTGTAAATATCTTTCCTGGTTTGGACTGCCATTTATATTGAAATTCCTCCTGTTTCAGGTAATGGATGTTCCACGTTTCTCATCAGCTTTGGGTCGAGGCAAGTCTTGTAAGGAAGTTCATGAGCTGCTCGCAAAGTGTCAAGGTGAATTTGGCTCAAGGGAATGAGGTTTGTAATACTTACATGCATAGAGTATCAGTAAATCCTTTGAAAAATCTGTCCATAAAATATCACGATTACATCAAGTTGGCCATTGCACTGCTCTGTCTGGAGAACTTCCCGTATAAAATATCTATCCAGTATTCATGCGTACTAACTTACAACTGATCAAATACTCTTCATCCATACAGTGGTTTTTGCCCACATTCCTCCTATCAATGTGAAGGCTGCTGAGAGACTCCAAAATCAAGCAGAACTGACTTTTTACAAGTCAGGCGTCTGAAGTACAAACTTATTCCTTTAATTCTGAACTGTGTTTCTTTTGTCTTTGATTCAGATGCTTGGAGCCAGTTGCCGTCCCAGTAAACTTGCCAGCACCAGCAAAATCTAACTTAACCTGGGTTGATAAAATATTAATCTCATCAAGCTGTGTATGTAACATTGTTCATTGATAGTGTGGAAGTGCATTTGGTTATTCTTGCCTACACTGTTGAATTCTGATTATTTCTTAAATTTCATATTTTATACACTGTAGTACTTGTGCTGGTGTATTACTTTTTGTGAGAAAGTCTGGCTTGGTTTCCCTCACAGCATACTAATTGTTTGTCTCACCTCTTGTAATTCACATTACCTGTAGGTCACTTAAAAAAGATATGAAATAAAAATTAATTAAATCTAAAGGTGATGTATTGGATGTTTCAATAACTTAAATGTTTGAATACACTCTTTTGGTCCACAGCTTAAATGCCCGACTATTAAGCAGAAACCAAAAGTCTCTGTGTAAAGCAATACATAACATAATGTTATGCTGACTATATGACACTATTTTAGCAGATCTACTCAAACAACTAATAGTAAAAAACACAGACTTTTGAGAAAGGAATACACAAAGGGATTTCTGTACCTTTTCTGATCAAAGCATAATCAAAACCAACAGAGTAAGATTACTTCACAAGGATATCATTACAGTGGGCTGTAGAATTGGATCGGATTCTATTTTAAACCTACCCAAACAAAACAGATGTGAAAGAGAAGAAAATTTTTGAAACTAGAGTAGCATCATAAATTTGGAACAGCAGTCAAGATATGCGTACTTTTCTCGTAGCTAAAAATAGCAACAGGTTAGGCTTGGTCTGTTTCGTTGAAATAATAGCATGTGTTTTGATGAGATCGAAACTCAGCTGTTATTGATCGAATCTTGAGGGGTAATTTTATTCCCCTTCATTCGTTAATACTTAGTCAGGCAGGCGAGTCTGGCTGTCTGCTATTTGTTGTCTGATACGTAAGGAAAGAGGTTTTTCATTTTTAATGCGCATATGAATTTTTATACTTTATTCAAGAAAAGCTCTAAGTTTCTGAACTGGCAAGTCTCACGAGCATTTTTTTTTTTAATTTATATTTAAATATAGATGTAGACGCCAGCCGCGGCGGCCATCCTGCTTATAAGATTCTTCCTGTCGTCTTCTTGGACGGTTACAGCTCAACTATCGTCCGACTACCGAGAGTTTAGCACACCAAATGACAAGGAAGGATAGGCTGGCCCATCAGTGCGAGAGAGAGAGAGATAGTCAATTCTTCCGGTGGGACCACGATACTGTAGTGCTGGGTGCTGGACTATATCGTGCTCTGATCTTGGTTCTCTTTTTTTCGATTTTTTTAAAGATGGTTGTATCGTTTTGAACCGTAACTACTCTTATGATCTGTATATTTTTTTTTTGTTACATTTTTAGAAAGTTTTGGTCATTCCCAGCAGCGAACTCCGGAACTCCCGAGAGAAAATTATAGTCCTCTCTCTCGTACTGATGGGCTAGCCTATGCTTCCTTTCTTTTTGGTTTTTTCTCGGCGGTTTCACCATATCATCGTGGAGGGTGACCAATCAGCGACGAGAACTCTGAACTCTTCGTACGTCACACCGTCGGCGAGATTGTGTCCGAAACTTCCAAGCAAGAAAATCTCTTCTCTCTACGTTATCATAAATCTGACAAATCTGACAGCTACGATGGCAGATGACGCGGATGACGTCGCGTCAGGTACTTTAATATTGAAATTCTTAACATCTTTTTGTATCTTATTCGCTTGCCCCCCTTGTACTTGAGTGTGCTTAACCTCATCCTTATCCTTAAACTTTTTTCTCTCTATACAACAAACTTTCATTTGCGCTGCTTCATTCTGTTTCTTTCTTTATTTTAACGTTAATCTTTAACCAGTAGTCCCTGACGATTGGTCTAGACAAGGTCTGGATAGGCTATGGACATTTGGCCTGCGAAAGCTATTGCTTATCATGTTGTTAATAATTCGAGAATTCAGGAGCCATAGTAGATGCAAAGACTTGTTAGCTTTTGACCCATTTTGAAGTCCTATTGCACCTATGGTTTGGTTGTAAAATAAATAAAATATTAGGTCTAGAGGCCCTAGTTTGACCTCATATGCCTTCACTGGCAGTATATTGTTTATTTATATTAGAGTCAATTGTCCTCAGCCTGGGAGACCATCTAAAGTGTGATTCTTGCACTTTCAGGGTGGATTGGGCGCACCTAGTGTGAAAACTGTGTAATGTGTTGGTTTTTGTTGTTATATTGTTTTAGGCTACTACTGCTACAAATGTAAATTTCTAGTACCAGGTGGTATGGAAGGTTTTATAACCCATTTGAATGGAGAGGGTCATGGTCCTCCTTTCCGTTGTGGATATTGTGCATATTCATATCTACATCGACGCACGCTTTATCAACATTTACGGAACCACCACCAACCATCCCCCGTCAACTCTGGACCTGGACCATCCACATACTCGCAAACCACAGCTCGACCAAATACCTTTCATTCAGATAAAAGTTTGTCTACTGTAAGTGATGGTCCAGTGCTTCAAGAACCTGTGTTTGATTTTGGTAGTCCAATAGAACCGGAGGAGTCAGTTCCTGATGAAGATGTTGCATCTAGTCTGCTGAGTGCAGCTGAACGCTCTGTCCTTAAACTAAGAAGTGTCTCTTACATGACTAATGTTGCAATCCAAGCTGTTAACGAGCAGTGTCACAATCTTATGCAGGACACTGCTAGTCTTTTAAAGCAAAAAGTCTTGAAGTTCCTTGCAACGCCTGAACAGGAAAGGAATATTGATCAACTCTCACAAGAATTTTCCATTAGTAATCCGTTTGAAAACTTAAAGACTAAAAGCCAACAGTTAGCATGCTTTCAAAAAAAATATGGGCTCCTTCCTCCAAAAGAAATTTATCTTAGGGATACATTTGTCTCAAGACAGCACCCAAAACGTCCGCGACTTGAACCCACTCAAATCCACCAGTCCTACCAATATGTTAGTATTATCGATATTTTACAAGGTGTTTTGAGAGATCCTTACCTAAGAAAGTTAATTTTATCTGAGAAGCCGAGTTCTGATGGACTTTTGAGGTCTTTTAGGGATGGGGCATTATTTGAAACATTGCCGCCAGATTTAAAGAGTGCTATTAGAGTCATTATATATGTGGATGACCTTGAAGTGTTGCAAGCTTTATCCTCAAAAGCTGGGGCTTACAAGGTGGCAGGGATTTATTTCGGAATCCAAAATCTGCCGGCTGAGCTGAACAGTCTTCTGAATTACATTTTCGTCACTGCTCTTGCTTATGCTGACGATGCCAAGCGTCAAGAAGTGTGGGAACTTTTTCTCAGTGATATGAGGAAATTAGAAACTGAGGGATTCGACATTGTGATTGATGGCCAAACTTACAATTTCAGAGCAGTACTTGTTGCCCAAATTGGTGACACATTAGCAGCGCATGAAGTACTTGGATTTGTGTCTCCCTCCTGCAATGCATTTTGCCGTTACTGTTACATAACAAGAAAAGAAATGTGGGCAGATGGCCTTAAGGTAGGACCACTGCGAACACCTGCACAACATAATGAAGATATCCGTGGATGTAACAACGTGGTAATAAGGAGAGCAACCGGTGTAAGAGGAGCACCACTACTTCATGGACTCCGTTTCTTCAACTGTGTTAAATCAAGTGTGCCAGATATATTTCATGACTTAAACCAAGGAGTCTGCAAGATGGAGGTGAAATTAGCTTTCAGGGAATATGTTTGCAAAAAGAAATATTTGACTGCTCAAGAACTAAATTCCAGAATACAATTCTTTGACTACGGATTTGTAGATAAAAAAAACAAACCGTCTCCCAACTTCACATTTGCAAATTTAAATGATATCAAAACTTATAATCTTCACCAAACTGGAGCGCAGATGTGGTGCCTTGTCAGAGTGTTTCCTTTCCTGTTGAGTGATCTGATTCCTGATGGTGATAACCATTTCAAATTAATTTGCCTGCTCAACCAAATCATGACAATAGTGTTTGCGCATGCTCACAGTGAGTACAATCTACAAGAACTGAATGAACTTATTCATGAACACCATGCCCTGTTTCAAAACATGTACCCTGGTGACCTGCTGGAAACATCGCAGGCTGCTCATGAACAAGAGATGGAGGTTCAAGTTGAACTGGAGAACAGTTTCGAAAACCCTGATGATCCTGAGGTAATAAATCAAGAAAACTTGGAGGAGGTAGAACTACCCGAAGAGGAATTTCACGATGAGGAATCAGTGCCGCTTGATGAGGAAATTGAAGTTATTGACATCCCAGAAGTGGAGAGTGTTTCAACAGAAAAAGGATCGACTTCACAAACAGCAGCAAAGAAACCAAAAGTTGTGAGAATGATAAACAAACATCATCACATGCTCCATTTTGTTGATTTCATAAGAAATTTTGGGCCTTTAATTAATTATTGGTGTATTAGGTATGAGGCAAAACACTATTTTTTTAAATTATGTGCTACTGTGTGTCATAATTTCAAGAATATACTGAAGACACTTATGGAAATCCTTCAAATGAAGATAGCATCTGATAAACTAAAACCATCAAATCGATTGACCATTGGGAAGAGAGGACGAGAAATAATGTATGTGAGCGAAGCTCCTCACAGACATCAGTTATCTGCCTTTGGTTTGCAGCCTGGAAACAAAATAAACAAAGTGAACAGTGTAGTTTTGAAAGGTGTTGATTACAGACCTGAATTATTTATCATTGAAAAACTGAGGACCCAAACCACTCTACCTGTGTTTGCTCAAATTGAAGCTGTGTATGTGTCAAGCTGTGAGGAACATGTTTACCTGCTCATTCAAGAATGGTGTACTGTAAAATATGATGCTCGCCTCTGTGCCTATTATGTTACTCCCTCACAAACATCTTTAATCACTGTTAAAGAAGTCATCATGTTTCCGTCATACCGGCTATTGTCACCTTGGAGGACTTATGGATCAGATGTTGTTTACCTTGCTCCTAGAACAATTTCTTAACCTGTATATTTTGTCAGCCTTTCTTCACCCTAAAATTTTGTCCTTCCCAAGTGTCAAGTGTGCTAACAAAGTCGGTGTTCTTGGTGTGTCCAGAGCCTGGTGATGACGGTTCATTTGATGCTATTAAGTGTTACTTTAAAACTCATCAATGGGAAGAAATGTCAATATATGATAAGAGTTCTTATCTATCTCAATTCGACAACTATAATCAGATGCTTAAGGCTGGTAAGTGGAATGTTTAGATGTATTTAGCACTGACACTTAAGTAAAAACTAAAGATTTAATTTGGAAATTCAGGATTTTCCCCTCAACCTCCACTCTTTGTGAGGCTGCATCAAGCAACCAATCGTCCTCCAAAGAAATCAGTTTCAGAAACGGCAGAAGGTGGCAAATGCAATGATGACCTTAGAGTCAATATCAAGGTAATTGCTGTTGTTTATTGCAAGAAATAGCTGGTATTATTATTGTAATCAAATTCTGTAACTTAATGCCATTTTGCTTTTTAGACACTAAGTACCAGGGAATCACACATTTGTGATATTTGTTCATGTTCCTTTAAGTCAAAAAGATTGTGTGACAATCACAGTAAACTTTGTGGACCTGTAGGTGAGGGCTGCATGAGTTTGCCAGATTATCCCTATTTTCCTCATTTTTAATTACCCATATTCTTAAAAGTTCCTTTCCAATTATAATAAATTTAAAAAAAAAAATCTAGACAATCTGTGAGATAAATGATTACAAAAGGTGTCTTTTTATTTGCAGCCAACAAATTCATTGGATTTAAGGCCAGACTTCTATCTACATGGAAAGAGTCAACCATAAACGAAAATGCAAGGCGTGATGCCCCACTGGTATGTTGCATGCAATCCAAGATTTATGAATTGAATTTTATACATGTTAATATTATTCTACTGGTGTTTTTCTTCTTCTTTCTAAGAATGAAAACTTAATTGTCACGGGAAATTCTGAATCCCAGTCATTTAATGAAGACAGAACAAGTGCAGAGAACAACTCATTGTTTGACCAAACTGTAAGTTTATTCAATGTCTGATTTATCTGTTCATACATGCCAAGAAATATTAATTTCATTTTTGTATTTGAGACTAATTCTAATTCTGAACTTAAAATTTTAAAGCTAAGTTACAGTTAACCTTCCTTTTTTTTCCTCCACAATAGTTTATTTCAATGGAAAGAGATTTATCTCCTGAATCGGGTAGTCATGACCGTCAGAATCAAGAACATCAGGGAGAGCATTTTAATGAACTGGCTTCAAATTCCAGCGGCAGTTTTTCCCAACAAACTCAGTCAGCTTCCTGTTCCAGCCAACCGATCAGCTCTTCACAAGCATTGGTAATAATATCTTAAAGACAGTAAAAATCATACTGTTGTCAAAATTTTAATTTAAATAACTGTCTGTTTCATGTACTGTTTAGAGAGAGAATCAGAATTCGAGTGTCAATCAAAGGTCCAACTCCTCAGGAAACGCAAATTGTAGAGAGTTTTTTGGTGTCCTGTCATCTTCTTGTTCACCATCTGTAAGTTTTATAAGAATTTTTTTAAGACCAGTATCTATAAGACCAAGACCATAATCTGATTGTGAGTATTTTTTTAAACTTACTTTCTTTTTCCTATTTTAGATGGTCTCTGGAATCCAAGGCAACACTGCTTTACTCAGTGGATATCAAAGCAACAAGCAAGTACCACAAGAGATTAGTAAGGGATCAGATCAATTAAAAAAAAACCAAATGTTGTGCAGTCCTTCTCAGCACTCTCAGCCAACCTCGTATTCAGGACAACCAGCTTCCACTCCAATATCTTTGTCTAACTCCTCTAGAAAGAAGAAATCTCATTTCCTGCCACCTTTTTGTTCAAAATCTGTAAGTTTAACAAAAACTTATTAATACCAGTGCGTTCTCTATTATAGTGGCGTATTCTCTTATTGTTTATAGTACTTCTGTTTATTTTTTCCAACCTTAGATGGTCTCTGAAAACCAAGGCAACGCTTCTTCACTGAGCGAATATCAAAGTAACAACCAAATGTCACAAGACATTGGCCACGACTCAGATTCAATGAGAAATCAAGTGTTGTGCAGTTTGTCTCAACAATCTCAACTAACATCAAATTCAGGACCACCACCTTCTACTTCTTTTTCCTTGGTAATAATATACAAATTAAGAAACACAATTTGTGGTTGCTAATTTTAATTTGCAATTTTAGATCATCCCTATTCATATAATTTAATTATTTTTTTTTCTTTTGCTTCTTATTTGATTATTTTTAGTAATAGTCAGAATATTAACTTCATTAAAGGCTCCAGAATAGAGAATTTTCATGTCCAGCCATTTTCCTTTCCAAATTTGAAAAGAATTGTATAATGCTAGAGTTTAAACTCTGATTGTATATTTTATCATTTATGTTCCTTTTTTTTTTATTTTAGTTGGTCTCTGGAAACCAAAGAAATGCTTCTGCACTTAGTGATGATCAAAGTGACACTCAAATATCACAAGAGCTTGGCAGTGGCTCATATCCAATGAGAAACCAGGTGATGTGCAGTTTGTTTCAACAATCTCAAACAACCTCTTGTGCAGGACAAGCAGCTTCCACTTCAATATCAATGTCAAACGCCTCCAGAAACCTGCCACCTTCTTGTTCACAATCTGTAAGTTTACTCAGAACTTTATTATCCAAGTACATTCTCTGTTTCTTTATATTTTTATGGATGTTTTTTCATTTAAATATATTAGATGTCCTCTGGAAACCAAGGCAATGCCTCTCTTGTTAGTAGACGCCCACTTGCTACGATTCAGGTAACTTTGGTTCTGTGAAAGTCAGTTGTAAAATACCCACAACACTGAAATCATTATGTTTTCTTCAGATAAGAGAGGCTCGCTTTAGGGTAGGAAGTTCCTTATCAGAAGATAGTCAACCATTGCCAGATTCAAGGGACCCAAATTTTGTTCAGGCATTGAACATGGCTACCCGGGTACAGTATGCTTTCTGTAAATTGGTGGTGGTGAACAAATTGGCACTCTGTAATTCTTTTCTGTTTCTCTTTTTATTATACTTTTAGGTACATAGACTAATGGCTGATGCCATAGCAAGTCTTAAATATGTAAGTTGTTTCTCTGTCAACGAGTAACTTACATTGCCTTATCCACTTTTTAGCCCGCCCTTCTGCTTTGAAAAAGCATAAAAGCGGGCTTATGCAAACGACCTCGTGTCTGTCTGTCTGTCTGTGTGTCTGTGTGTCTGTCTGTTCCACTAGAAGGAGATGAGCTAGAGACTTGAAATTTTCAGGGTGTCTACAGTTTTACTCCTAGACAACGAAACGCCTACGGCAAATCCTGCCAACCCTCATTAAGGCACTGAAAAAAATTATAAAAGTTTTCACGGAATTAAAAAAAATAAAAATAATTCAACTTTTTCCAACCCCGTCGGCCCGTACCTCTCCGGAAGCGTCTTTTCGCGTCTAGTTCAATGGTGCACACCGTTTTACGAAAAAATGGACCCAGCTCGCGACTACACTGTAAAAAGCACCCGTAATTGGTCCAGTTTTCAACTTTTCTCAACTCCATCGAGCTGCACCTTCCCGGAAGCGTCTTTTCGCGTCCAGTTCGATGGCGCCCACCGTTTTTCGATAAAAAGGACCTAACTCGCGACTACACTGTAAAAAGCACCCAAAATTGACCCACTTTTTAACTTTTACGAACCCCATCGACCCGCACCTCTCTAGAACCGTCTTTTCGAGCGCAATTCAGTGGTGCCAACCGTTTTTCAATTTCCAGTGTTGCCAATCGTCAAAACTCAAACATTTCGATTATTTTCGACATTTCTCGATATTTTCCGATATTTTCGACATTTTTCGTTGTTTTTCGATATTTTATGATATAATTCGACATTTTCGATATTTTTCGACATTTTCGATAATTTTCGATATTTTTCGATAATTTTCGATAATTTTTGATATTTTTTGAAATTTTTGATAATTTTCGATGTTTTTTGATATTTTGCGACATTTTTGACACATTCCGACATATTTCGATATTTGTACACATTTTTGACAATTTTTGATATTCTTCGACATTTTTCGACATTATCCCTCATTTTTCGATGTTTTTCGACATTATCCATATTTTTCGTTAGATCTCAACATTTTTGAGATATTTCGAGATTTTGCGACATTTTTTACGAATTTCTACATATTTCGACAATTTTCGACATATCTCGACAATTTTTGAAATTTTCGACACCCCTCGACGCCTATACCATTAAAATTGGTTCGACGAGCGTAATTCAGTGTTGCCAACTGCTGCCAAATAAAGTCCGAGTTCGGCCGTTCCATCTGAGGCCGAACTCACGTATTTCGACATTTTTTTCGAGATTTCCGACTCCCCTTTTTTGCCGAGTAACTGACCGTTTAGTCACTATCGGCACGTTTTCAAAGCAGAAGGGAGGGCTGTAGTTTCGGTGGTTCACCGTTACAAACTGCCTCTTTCCGAAGAGAATGCCTTTACGGGCCGCAGGCCCGATCATTTACATGCTAAGAGGACGTTCTGTGTGACTTAGGGGTCGGGCCGAAGGCCCGACCGAACGCCGCCGGCAGGCCAAGCAGGCACGCCCCCTGCCGAACGGAGTTGCCTGCGTAGCAAAGCGGAGCTGGCAACGACGTTTGGCGGAAGGGCGGGCCTGCTTGTTTTTGTAAATCTTTATCTTACCTATTTTCTTTTAAAGAACTATAATGTGAAGTCCATACTGGAGAGAGCAATAGGATGCCATGCAGTGCTTGAAACTCTAAATAACGGTGGTATAGTCTATGGCTCTGAAAGAAACATTGTTGTTAATGCATTAGTGGCTCACCTTTTTCGACATGTATCGTAAGTATTGCATCTGCCTTCCTCTAGTTTACTATCAAAGCTTTGTTATTTGAATTATTTTCCGTCACTATGTCTTATATTTCAAGACATCCAGCCCTATTTAGTACCGTTATGCGGGAGTGTATGGCTGTGCAAGTTGTGGCCACATGGCCTGCACTGAAAATGCATCTATACTCCCAGGAAGATAGACCATGGGTGAGAATTCGTTTCTTCTCTATGTACTCAATTTCTTTGAAACCTTGTTGTCCCTCTCGCTATATTTGTTGTAATGTTTTGAATAATTCCATTATTTTCTTGACTATTCTGAATGTTATCTTTATCTATTGTTTTGTATTATTCCTTTAGCATCACTGGTACAACGCAGACCAGAATACTGGTTATCTTGAGAATGCCACGCAGGTAATACAGAGGACCGGTAAAAGGCCAGGAAGTGCAGGTATTCGCAAACCCAGGAATCCATCTGGCACAAAACAACCAAGGAAGCTCGCAGATGTAGCTCCGAAGGAGAATCATTCTGATTCGGATCCAGAGGAATACCTCAGAGATGTGAGTGCTACTGTAGGTTGACTGTGCCCTACATCTGTACTCCACTTCATTTCCATACATCCTTCTTTCTTTGCAAAGGTGTCTGAAGCCAGGAGATTAGTCGGTCATGCAACCCACAAGCCCTTAGTTCTTCAACTAATGGCCCGAACCTTTGACATACGGCGACAAAAAATACAAGTTCAACAGATTGATACTTTGAAAATTTTGTCGGAATTCCCGCATTTTATGCACTTTCATGGGCAGGTGGTAAGTTAACAGACCATTCAATCTCTTTTAACAGTTAAAAAAGTTTTTTTCTTTGTTTTTTTTTCTTACTCAGATTGAGCAGGAATTTAATCTAATGTATGAGCTAAAACAGTCCTCTTTTACTCGAATATTTGTAAATGACATGGTTCCAAAACTACTAAAAATTGCAGAGAAGAATCCCAAAAAGTTTGAGGGTTGTTTTCCAACTCGATACGGTACATCTGTATTTCTTGAAATATGTTCTAAATTTTCATTATATGGCTATCTATCTATCTAAACCTCTTGCACCATTTACAGATGTAATTAATGCCATAGTCATTTTAGCAAAACTTTTGCCTACTCCAATAAGAACATTTGCTCATGAAGCCAAAATGCCAATTCAGGCTAATCTAATAGATTTTTTCAATGTAATTCCTGTAAGTACATAAAGGTGCTTTTTGAATCATTCTTATATATATGAATTCAAGGAACCATGAGATAAATTTTTATTTAGATCTAGGTTGATAAAGAGCTTTTGCTTTTACTTCAATAGTAATGTGTATAATTTGTTTTATTAGAGTGGCTCTGATCCTGCTTCCTACATGACTGAAAGGCAAACTGAATCCGAGTACAAGATTCAGCCACACATCCTTGCCACAGGCAATTTGCAAGGAATAAGTAAGATGTGGTTAGTAGTTGATGGAAAATTCCTGGAGTTGCCCAGTCACGCAACACCTGCAATGGCAATTGACCTGCTCCTGAAATCATTTGTTTGTTTTCCACCTTCATTTCCCGTTAGCTTGGAAAAATGTTCTGAGATTCTTACAAGTTCACGTATTTCAAATTCAGTTAGAAAACAAAAGGTGGAGTAAGTTTCATGAAATACACCTTATGATCCAGAACACAAAAATTTAAGTCCTTATGTTTTAAGTTATTTTCTGTGATATTTTGTTTAAGTTACAGAGAGTTCTATGCTCTTGTAATTATTTTATTTTAAGTAGCTGACAAAGGTGTCTGTCACAAGCCATTATAAATAAGAATCCGATGCAGATCAAATGTGCATTTTATTGTGCATTTTATTGTTAAACTTTTTTTTTCAATGACCAGCAGGTAATGCTATATATGAAACATAAGTCAGACAAACAATTAGTTTGCCGAGAGATGATTAAAATAAAGCAGACTTTTCTCATACCTTTGATTTTTATTGTAATTTGATCAAATCTATTGTCATTTCACATTCTACAAACTTAGAGTATTGGTTATGATACTGCCTAACATTCAATCAAGAACAGTTACAGTTTTGATATCATCAAATACTTTCACTTCTGTTTTGTTTAGTAGGTTTAAATTAGAACCCGATCCAATTCAGTACTTAGCCCAGGATGTTCTCAAATCTAACTATAATAATAATAAAAAATTACATAACCCATTCTAACTTTCAGATTTTTGGAAAGTTTTCCTTAGTGTTCAAAATATTTGCAAAACAGCATTATTGCAACAAAATAGCCCGAGCCTAACCTGTTGCTATTTTTAGCTACGAGAAAAGTACGCATATCTTGACTGCTGTTCCAAATTTATGATGCTACTCTAGTTTCAAAAATTTTCTTCTCTTTCACATCTGTTTTGTTTGGGTAGGTTTAAAATAGAATCCGATCCAATTCTACAGCCCACTGTAATGATATCCTTGTGAAGTAATCTTACTCTGTTGGTTTTGATTATGCTTTGATCAGAAAAGGTACAGAAATCCCTTTGTGTATTCCTTTCTCAAAAGTCTGTGTTTTTTACTATTAGTTGTTTGAGTAGATCTGCTAAAATAGTGTCATATAGTCAGCATAACATTATGTTATGTATTGCTTTACACAGAGACTTTTGGTTTCTGCTTAATAGTCGGGCATTTAAGCTGTGGACCAAAAGAGTGTATTCAAACATTTAAGTTATTGAAACATCCAATACATCACCTTTAGATTTAATTAATTTTTATTTCATATCTTTTTTAAGTGACCTACAGGTAATGTGAATTACAAGAGGTGAGACAAACAATTAGTATGCTGTGAGGGAAACCAAGCCAGACTTTCTCACAAAAAGTAATACACCAGCACAAGTACTACAGTGTATAAAATATGAAATTTAAGAAATAATCAGAATTCAACAGTGTAGGCAAGAATAACCAAATGCACTTCCACACTATCAATGAACAATGTTACATACACAGCTTGATGAGATTAATATTTTATCAACCCAGGTTAAGTTAGATTTTGCTGGTGCTGGCAAGTTTACTGGGACGGCAACTGGCTCCAAGCATCTGAATCAAAGACAAAAGAAACACAGTTCAGAATTAAAGGAATAAGTTTGTACTTCAGACGCCTGACTTGTAAAAAGTCAGTTCTGCTTGATTTTGGAGTCTCTCAGCAGCCTTCACATTGATAGGAGGAATGTGGGCAAAAACCACTGTATGGATGAAGAGTATTTGATCAGTTGTAAGTTAGTACGCATGAATACTGGATAGATATTTTATACGGGAAGTTCTCCAGACAGAGCAGTGCAATGGCCAACTTGATGTAATCGTGATATTTTATGGACAGATTTTTCAAAGGATTTACTGATACTCTATGCATGTAAGTATTACAAACCTCATTCCCTTGAGCCAAATTCACCTTGACACTTTGCGAGCAGCTCATGAACTTCCTTACAAGACTTGCCTCGACCCAAAGCTGATGAGAAACGTGGAACATCCATTACCTGAAACAGGAGGAATTTCAATATAAATGGCAGTCCAAACCAGGAAAGATATTTACAAGCCATCACACAAGTTGGTCGTAAAGATGCTAGAAGTACAATTAGAAAAGCAAAATTTTCTTATTTCATGTGAGATTCTCACAACACCAAGAGAATGTTTCCCGTTTTACGAATAGTTTCTCTTGACTGAACATAATTGTCATTCCTTAGTCTTAATATAAAAGTCAGAGTAAAATTACTAGTGCAAGGCTCATACGGCTACAGTGGTTGCAAGCAAATTAATGAAAAGAGTTTTGAAGAACGAAGCCAAGCGATAGGTTATTATAAAGTTCTCTCACCTGGAGAACTTTCTAAGTCCAAATTACACGCACAGAGTCGGAAAGAATATCGCATATTCGTTTCCACCAATTTTCAAACGTTTGAAACGATACAAGTTCCGATGTAGAGTCCCTACAAACTTAAAATTGTTAGAAAATCGTAATATCGTAAACAAACAGCCAGACGAGGCAAAACAAAGGGGGGGGGGGGGAGGGGGATGTTGCAGGGGGCGGCAGGGGGCAGTCAGCTGCGCGACTGCGAATAGCAAGTCAGAAGGCAGACACCGCGACTGTTGTTTGTTTTTTGTTGTTGTTGTTTTTTTGTTTCGAATAGCAGTCAGCAGTCGTGATGGCCTCTCTCCTCGACAAGAGGAACAGGTTCTCACCGGGTATTTTAGTGAAAAACGTGTATGAACGTTAAAGTGTTGTGCGATTATCAAGTGAACATTGGTGACTCTGTGGCACTAGTTTGCTGGAAAGCAAAAAGCCATCCTGGTATAGTAAGCTCAAGCTTCGCAAGTATAGCAAAGTCCAGCCTAACCCCTCCCACTGGGCATCAGCCTGGAAGGGGATTGCTGGATGTGATCAGATTGCTGGACGTCCACTTTCAGAGGTATATGTACACAATAGAGGCCTGGGATTGTAGTACTCTCCTCACCATGTGTTTATTGGCAAACCATTTCATGTTACTTGGTGCTCACTTAAAATGACTAGAAAACGTTACTTCATTTTTTTATATGTATATTCCTTGAAAGTCTGTGCTCTGCTTTCAAATGGTGAATTGGTTGCTTTGAAAATACAACGCCTCATTCAGATATTGATTTATAAGACTAAATATTTGGAAGTTACTCGTGAGAATTGTTAGCTAAGCCAACACCTTTATTTTCTTCTTATCGTTATTGTATTATAGTATGATATTTCCATTTTGGTACTTTATAAGGCAGTTCACCGTAATTTGCAGTCAGGCTCACCGTAGCATACAATGACATTCACCGTAGCTTACGGTGAAGGTTCACCGTAAGCTACAGTGCTGCAGGCTTCACTGCAGCTTACGGTGAATATCACCGTAAAGTTTTAACAGTGTGGCTCATGATGATATCGACGATGAAGATTTCTGGGCGGAGGAATTGAGTGGCGATGGCGGTGGGAGTACCCGGTCAACGCCAACTCAGGCGGCGTCTACTTCATCAGCCCCTGGTCCTGGTGGGCCAGCAGCGCCAGGGCAGAGAGTGCAGCCCGCGATCACACAATTCTTTGGTGGCACAGTCACTCGTTCTCAAGCTCGTGCCCCTGTTGAAATGAATCCGTGCGATCTCGTGCGGAACCGTGCACAGCCCGTGCACAGCCCGTGCACAGCCTGTGCACAGCCTGTGCGTAACCGAGCACAGCCCGTGCATATGCGTGCTACCCGTGCGAAACACGTGCACAGCCTGTGCGTTTACCGTGCACAACCCGTGCTCCCCGTGCGCGCGCGCGCGGCATCTGAGGCGAGCGCGG
The DNA here is from genome assembly GCA_029379305.1 of Frankliniella fusca. NCBI lineage: Eukaryota > Metazoa > Arthropoda > Insecta > Thysanoptera > Thripidae > Frankliniella > Frankliniella fusca. Next base: position 36,241 of record JAHWGI010000957.1, on the reverse strand, counting down.
CCCGAGGCGGGGCGGGCAGAGAGCAACGGAGGCACGGGGCACGGGGCACGGCAGTGTTGCGATGGCCTCTCGGTCGCTTTTCCCTCACAGGGTTCCCAAAAATCCCCTTTTTCCCTAAAAATTCCCACATCCCTAAACGTGCTAAAATTGACTTGTATGCATGCGGTTTTATTAAATTAGTCACGGAAAACTACGTAAATTTGGTTTTCCTTCCTAAATAAATGCTTCGGAGCGTCCCTGTGGTTCATTTTCTTACCGCTTAGGTTCGGCGCAGCGCTCAACAGTTGGCAATACCTACGGAGCGGGGAAAGGGTGGGGAGGGGAAAAAGAAACAGTGGTAGCTACAACCTAGTAGTCCAACGTCATCCTGAAGTAAGTAATTGCTGTTTCCCTACCCTGCATAACTAAAACTAAGCGTTTTGTCTCATTTTCCACAAAATTCCCATTTTTTCCTTAAAATTCCCTTTTTCCTTTTTCCCTTTAAAATTCCCTCAAAAAGGGAATTTTTCCCTGGTATCGCAACACTGGGGCACGGGTGGGCGTGCAGAGCCGTGCCGAGCCGTGCCAAGCTGTGCTCACAGGAGCACAGCAAGTGCGAAACCGTGCGCTCCTTGGCGAAGGCGAGCGCGGCCCGTGGCGGGGCGGGCACAGAGCAGCGGAGGCACGGGGCACGGGTGGGCGTGCAGAGCCGTGCCGAGCCGTGCCAAGCCGTGCTCACAGGAGCACAGCAAGTGCGAAACCGTGCGCTCCTTGGCGAAGGCGAGCGCGGCCCGTGGCGGGGCGGGCACAGACCAGCGGAGGCACGGGGCACGGGAGGGCGTGCAGAGCCGTCCCGAGCCGTGCTCACAGGAGCACAGCAAGTGCGAAACCGTGCGCACCTTGGCGGAGGCGAGCGTGGCAAGGTGGGTCCCAAGATGACCCCATCATCTGACCACGGTTTCCTCGTCTCTATGACCTGGGGAATTCAGCACCGAAAACCGTTTTTCTCTGCGGCGTCGGGTTCCCGTGATACGAGGACGTACCACGACGTACCGTGAGCTCCGCGCCAAGGATACGTTCACATTTAGGAGGCCAAAGTGACCCTGGCGCCTTTCCCGTTGTGTGTCCGAGACTTCTGACTTCGGAATCGGATTCGCTGGGTTGCGGCGCTTCTGGAGACACCTCCCACACACCTCTGCGACCAGACATTCGGGTTTGACGGCGTCCTGAACAGTTTGATGGTTTAAAATGTGTACTGTTCAGCATGGCGGCACGTTCAGGTCGCCGTCAAGCCCGCATGTCTGGTCGCAGAGGTGTGTGGGAGGTGTCTCCAGAAGCGCCGCAACCCAAGGAACCCGATTCCGAAGTCAGAAGTCCCGGACACACAACGGGAAAGGCGCCAGGGTCACTTTGGCCTCCTAAATGTGAACGTATCCTTGGCGCGGAGCTCACGGTACGTCGTGGTACGTCCTCGTATCACGGGAACCCGACGCCGCAGAGAAAAACGGTTTTCGGTGCTGTATTCCCCAGGTCAAAGAGACGAGGAAACCGCGGTCAGATGATGGGGTCATCTAGGGACCCACCTTGCCACGCTCGCCTCCGCCAAGGAGCGCACGGTTTCGCACTTGCTGTGCTCCTGTGAGCACGGCTCGGCACGGCTCTGCACGCCCTCCCGTGCCCCGTGCCTCCGCTGCTCTGTGCCCGCCCCGCCACGGGCCGCGCTCGCCTTCGCCAAGGAGCGCACGGTTTTGCACTTGCTGTGCTCCTGTGAGCACGGCTCGGCACGGCTCTGCACGCCCTCCCGTGCCCCGTGCCTCCGCTGCTCTGTGCCCGCCCCGCCACGGGCCGCGCTCGCCTTCGCCAAGGAGCGCACGGTTTCGCACTTGCTGTGCTCCTGTAAGCACGGCTTGGCACGGCTCGGCACGGCTCTGCACGCCCACCCGTGCCCCGCGCCCCGTGCCCCCGCGCTGCTAGCCCAGGAACATTAGACAAAATAAGGCCCTGACCCGGACAAAATTCGCAACAGTGGGGAACTTTCAGGGCTTGTAGTAGGTGGTCTTGGGAGTACTCCCACCGAGTTCCCCTAAAATCGGTCCACCCGTTCACCCGTGAGGGCCGTTCAAAGTCCGCCATTTTGGATTTCTACGCTGAAACGGTTTTTCGCCTATATCTTCTAAACTATTTGTAGCATCGAAGTGAGCTAGTGCTCATATTGTTTCTTACACTCTGTTCTACAAGACTGATTAAATGCATTTTCCTCTAAAATCTGTCGTACACTGCTAAAAAAATAAAAACGCTGGAAGTTTTGAATTTTTTAAAACTCATAATTTTCTTTTCGGTCGATTTGCGGGAAAATGACTGCTCCAATCGAAAAATTATGTTTTCTAAATGTTGAAGAGCGTTTCCTGACGATTTTAAATCACATAAGGAAGTCTTTGTTACGTTCACCGGTCGCCGCCAGCGAGGCGCGAACGCTCGACCGCGCAGCTTTGGACTGCCTCCCCGACGACGGCTAGCGGCTGGCGGCTCTGAGATATTTCTCAGAATATATCCTAAAATAACAGAGATACAGAGGCCATCGGAAGCGCAAATTGAACCTCGCACTAAAATAGATCAGACTACGTCGACTTTTAAGCATATTTTTCACTCTTCATGAGGAATAGTAGGCCGGGCGCTTTTGACGCGTGGGGTGCGGTCAGGCTCGTTGGGAAAATTGGTGTTTTGAGAGATACAGTGTGGTTTATGAGTATTTTGAATCCTTACAGAATCAGCAACACCGGGGAACTTTTACAGCTTGTTGTAGACAGTTTTGGGAGTCCCCCCACCAAGTTCCCCTAAAATCGGACTGATCGTTCACCCGTGACGAGTGTTCACAATTCATAGTTTTTGTTCTCTTTGGAGTAAAAAGGATTTTGGCTCTAACTTCTTATCTATACATGCTATTGGGGCGTTCGAGTGCCCACTTCGCATTACTATAAGCGCGCAACATAATTGATTATCAGTGCTTTTTACGAAAAACAATTCGTTCGCTTTAAAAAAGCAAAACTGTCAAAAATATAATTTTTTAAAAAACCTCAAATATTGGATTCCACTCATTTGCCAAAAACTGACTAATCTAATCGAAAACTTGTTTCAAACGAATGTTGTAGAGTGATTCGTAACGATTCAGAATCACATACTGAAGGCTTAGTTTGCTTCAAACCGTCGCTGCCAGTGGGAGGCGAACGCGCGTCCACGCGACCACGAACTGTCTTCCTGCAAGCTACTTGAGGCCGCCCGGGCAGGGGTTTCTTCGAATATCTCCGGAACTATGTGAGATAGAAAAGTGATCGAAAGTGCAGTTTACTCCTCGTCGTATTGGGAATGTAAGCAACTTAATCATGCCCTCTGTCGTCTCGAACCCAACTCCACACACTTCCTAACAACGGCATTGTAAAAAGAAATTAATTCCCCGAGAGATTGTTTTTTCTGCCGTAATTTTGGGTTTATTTGTGCTGAAAACGATTTCATGTGATCAAATCATTTTGCGCGACAATTACTTTAAAAATTGTCATGACCTTTGTTTAGTAAAAGTGAAGAATACGCCGTCGAAACGTGAAAATAGTCAAAAGAGTAAGAGGGCTAAAATAACTAAATTCATTGTTTTCTAGTGTGTGGAGTTGGGTTCGGGACGAAAGAGGCTATGATTGAGTTGCTTACATTCCCAATACGACGAGGAGTAAACTGCACTTTCGATCACTTTTCTATCTCACATAGTTCCGGAGATATTCGAAGAAACCCCTGCCCGGGCGGCCTCAAGTAGCTTGCAGGAAGACAGTTTGTGGTCGCGTGGACGCGCGTTCGCCTCCCACTGGCAGCGACGGTTTAAAGCAAACTAAGCCTTCAGTATGTGATTCTGAATCGTTACGAATCACTCTACAACATTCGTTTGGAACAAGTTTTCGATTAGATTAGTCAGTTTTTGGCAAATGAGTGGAATCCAATATTTGAGGTTTTTTAAAAAATTATATTTTTGACAGTTCTGCTTTTTTAAAGCGAACGAATTGTTTTTCGTAAAAAGCACTGATAATCAATTATGTTGCGCGCTTATAGTAATGCGAAGTGGGCACTCGAACGCCCCAATAGCATGTATAGATAAGAAGTTAGAGCCAAAATCCTTTTTACTCCAAAGAGAACAAAAACTATGAATTGTGAACACTCGTCACGGGTGAACGATCAGTCCGATTTTAGGGGAACTTGGTGGGGGGACTCCCAAAACTGTCTACAACAAGCTGTAAAAGTTCCCCGGTGTTGCTGATTCTGTAAGGATTCAAAATACTCATAAACCACACTGTATCTCTCAAAACACCAATTTTCCCAACGAGCCTGACCGCACCCCACGCGTCAAAAGCGCCCGGCCTACTATTCCTCATGAAGAGTGAAAAATATGCTTAAAAGTCGACGTAGTCTGATCTATTTTAGTGCGAGGTTCAATTTGCGCTTCCGATGGCCTCTGTATCTCTGTTATTTTAGGATATATTCTGAGAAATATCTCAGAGCCGCCAGCCGCTAGCCGTCGTCGGGGAGGCAGTCCAAAGCTGCGCGGTCGAGCGTTCGCGCCTCGCTGGCGGCGACCGGTGAACGTAACAAAGACTTCCTTATGTGATTTAAAATCGTCAGGAAACGCTCTTCAACATTTAGAAAACATAATTTTTCGATTGGAGCAGTCATTTTCCCGCAAATCGACCGAAAAGAAAATTATGAGTTTTAAAAAATTCAAAACTTCCAGCGTTTTTATTTTTTTAGCAGTGTACGACAGATTTTAGAGGAAAATGCATTTAATCAGTCTTGTAGAACAGAGTGTAAGAAACAATATGAGCACTAGCTCACTTCGATGCTACAAATAGTTTAGAAGATATAGGCGAAAAACCGTTTCAGCGTAGAAATCCAAAATGGCGGACTTTGAACGGCCCTCACGGGTGAACGGGTGGACCGATTTTAGGGGAACTCGGTGGGAGTACTCCCAAGACCACCTACTACAAGCCCTGAAAGTTCCCCACTGTTGCGAATTTTGTCCGGGTCAAATCCTAATGTTCCTGGGCTAGCCCGCCCCGCCTCGGGCCGCGCTCGCCTCAGATGCCGCGCGCGCGCGCACGGGGAGCACGGGTTGTGCACGGTAAACGCACAGGCTGTGCACGTGTTTCGCACGGGTAGCACGCATACGCACGGGCTGTGCTCGGTTACGCACAGGCTGTGCACAGGCTGTGCACGGGCCGGATTTATTTCAACAGGGGTGGTGAGCAGAGACCAGCTGCAGCAGGGAGCTCTAATTCTGGTTCAGGATCGAGGAGAAATCGGACTCCAGCGCCAGCACCTACAAGAAGTGCACCATCAACTTCTGCTCAGTCTCCCACGTCCACAGCACTCATTAGCAGCAGTGAGGCTGACCCCGAGGTTGCTGGTCTGAGTCCGGACGAATTAGGTAAAGTTTACTCTGCAACAAGCCTATTATGGTATTATTTTACCAAAATTAGTAAGGATCAGGCAAAGTGCAATTTGTGCAGTACAACTGCTATAAATACTCCAACGGGGGCCACTACTCTTTTGCAACGCCATCTTAAAACCCAATTGAAGCAATTTAATGAGTTCAGCAAACTCCAAAATATTAAAAAGAAAATTGCATTAAGAAAGGCAACAGAAAAAGAAAAAAAAAACTCAAACTGGCTCCGTTACACGAGTCATACAGTTTCCTTTGGACTCACAAAGCAAACGGGCTAAGACAATCACTCATGCTATTGCATTATTTATTGCAAAAGGGCTCAAGCCCTATTCTGTTGTAGAAGAACTTGGTTTCAAACATTTGATTTTTGTATTGGAACCAAGATATGAAATACCAGCAAGAACACAATTTTCTAGGTATATCATACCTAATTTGTATAACACAGAAAAGAACAAATTACAGGTAAGACTTCAAGAACTGAGAGACCAATTTTATTTTGAATCTATATCTTTGACAATTGATGCATGGAGCTCAAGAAAAACTGGATTCATTCCTAGCCTTCACACTCCAGTTTATCAACCCAATCTGGGAACTGGAACACCACACACTTGATTTGGATCCATTCCCTGGTGCTCATACTGCTGATCTCATTTGTGAAAGAATGGAAGATAAAATAGCTGAGTATAACCTAAATGATGATAATATTGCTAAGTATGTAACTTCTGATAATGGTTCCAACATGTTAGCCGCTTTAGAGCAGCCCAGTGAACAAAGAATGCTTGATACTCAAATTGCTAACATTTTGAGAACTAAAAAGGAATGGGAACACTTGAAGTGTTTTAACCATACTGGGCAATTGGCCATCATGGATACCAAGAAGGATATGAATGTCAACAATGTAATAGACAAAATATCGAGGCTGGTCAAACGCTATAATAAAAGTAGGACAGCTCTTGAGAGTTTTGAGAAGTTTCAGACAGAACTGGGGCTTCCCAAACATGGCCTGCTTCAGAGAGTAAAAACAAGGTGGAACTCTGATTTTATTATGATGGAAAGAGCAGTGGAACAAAAATAAGCTATTGTAGCAGAATGTACTGCAGCCGCAGAAGACCATCTTACAACTCAAGAATGGAAATTAGCTAAGGGCTTTGTGGAAGTTCTAAGGCCTCTTGCAGACCACACTAATGATATGGGCAGTGAGAGGAAGCCAACAGCATCAATGATTCGCCCTACTATTTTTGAAATTACAAGTGATTTAAATGATTTCATCAGAAATGCCCCCCGAGGTACTGGAATTCAGTTTGCTAGACAAGTGCTCTCTAATCTTGAAAAAAGGTTTGAATATTATTTAGATAATGAAACTTTAAGAGTTGCAACTTTAATAGATCCTACGGTTAAAGATATACTAGAAGATGACACTTTTTATCCTGCTGCTAGTAAAGTACTTGAAGAGAAAGCAGAGGAAACGTACCGTTCAAGAATTCGGAGAGGACTTGTATCTCCAAATGTATCTGAGGTTCTCTCACCACCTGCACATGAAGCAGGGACTTCATCCACTTCAGACATACCAGCCCAACCTGTAGCAAAAAAGACAAAATGGAAACATCTTCAAATGAAAAGTGTGAGGAACAGTTCTGGTGACCTTGATGAAGATGATAATCTGATTAAAATAAAAGATGAGGCAAGTAAAATATTAAATTAACGCAACTTTGTTTTTAAAATTTTGTAATTAATGTAATTGTTATTGTTCCTCTATTTTATTTTATTTTCCCTTTTTTCACAGGTTAAATCTTACCTGCTTTTGCCTAACATTGAGGCAGTAGAAAATCCATTAAAGTGGTGGAAGGCCAACCCAAGGGGTAAACCACTCGAAATTTTCGTGTACACCCTACGAACACAGACCGCTCGCCCTAGAGTCGCCTCCGCCGCGCCTCGGCGCTTCCCGACAATCGCCGCGAGGTCAAGTATTGAAGCGGCGACCGCCACGCGCCGTCCGACGCACTGCAGTCAGCTACCGCTACACCAGCGCGGCGGCGACGCCGAGGCGACGCTCGCTGCCACGATACCATACCGCGTCGCCCGGGAGGACGACGCGGTGGGCTCGCGAGGTCCCCGCCGGCCGTTGGCGCGTCGGCGACGCCGAGGCGACGCTCGCTGCCACGATAGCGTACCGCGTCGCCCAGGAGGACGACGCGGTGGACTCGCGAGGTCCTCGCCGGCCGGTGGCGCGGCGGCGACGCCGAGGCGACGCCCGCTGCCACGATAGCGTACCGCGTCGCCCGGGAGGACGACGCGATGGACTCGCGAGGTCCCCGCCGGCCGGTGGCGCGGCGGCGACGCCGAGGCGACGCCCGCTGCCACGATAGCGTACCCCGTCGCCCGGGAGGACGACGCGGTGGACTCGCGAGGTCCCCGCCGGCCGGTGGCGCGGCGGCGACGCCGAGGCGACGCCCGCTGCCACGATAGCGTACCGCGTCGCCCGCACTGCAGTTAGGACAATAGGCTAGTGGTCCGGTCCCCTTGGCATGACACCGAGTTGCTGCGCCTCCAGCCCTGTGGTGTCGCAGTGGCTCAGTGGTCAAGGCGCTAGCTCCGAATCCCGAAGTCTGGGGTTCAACTCCAACCATCGCCCGCTCCGCGATCATCATTAAAAAGGTAAGGGTGTAAGGTAAATCAGGTTGGGATGTTAAGCAATAAGAGGTTAAAAGGAAAGGCAAAAGTGGTCCAAAGAAAACATGTTTTAATCATTGATTTTTTTACTTTTTTTTTAACACTGTACCAACACGGCTACTTCGGCGTGCTACGGGGACACGACCGCCGCGCTACCGCACTGGCGACACTGATGCCTCCATTTCCTACACGATAACGTGCTGCTCCCGCCCCGGCGAGAGGCGGCCGGCGGCGGCGGGGCGAGGGTACGGCAGCACGGCTACTTCGGCGTGCTACCGCGCCGGCGTGCGTGGTCCCGTGGCGCCCGGACGTCTAAGGCGTCAGTCGCCGGCGTTAGCCAGGCGCGCGACGCTATTTGTGTCACTCCGTGCACCGCCAGGCTCCCGTTGGCGCTCGCGCCACGTCAACGGGCGTTGCCGCGCGGGCAGCCGGGCGGCGCTTGGGCGAGCGTCCTGTGCTAGTAGGGCAATGATTATTAGATTATGCAGATTATACTCAATATTCTGATTATATTCGATTATGGAGATTATCATGATTATGCTGATTATCAGAGATTATATTGATTATCGGTGATTATATTGATTATCAGTGATTATTTGTGATTATCAGTGATTATATTGATTATCAGAGATTATTTGTGATTATTAGGATTTTTTCAGGAGAAAATCAGGACAGGGAAAAACTTTGTCTTTCAAAATTTTAAGTCAGTATGTCAATATGTCTCCTTGTCAAGTGGCATGTGATTCAGGAGACGGTCAGGAGCATAAACTGTGGCAATGTAGTTCCGAATGGAGAAGAAGCCATGAGTATGGTGCTTGTCGAGCTTGGCGCTGTGGCCTGCTTTGGGTACAGTTCATTGGCAATGTCACAGACAGTTAATACTTCACATTTTTAATAGAGATCTTCAAAACAAAATAAGTAGAGCATTAACTGTCTGTGAGACATGCAGTCAATGAACACTTAATTTTCAGTTCCTATTAAATTTATAGTCACAATTAAAATCTCTTTCAGTCCCTAAATTGTCTGAGAACAGAGGATGTGATGGTAAACCATGGGTAAAGCAATTAATGATCAGCAGGAATACCACTATTTGCTAAGAGTCCGCTTTTAACTTGAATGTTGAAAACATTATTACAATGGTTATCAATGTTAAGGACCGGACAAGTAAATTTTAATGTAAATAGTGTAGCACTCTGTAACAGTCTGAATTATCTCCTAGTCTCGTCATACAAGTTCGGACACCTAAAGTTAATTAAGCAGGAAAGCGCAAGCTCTGAAACTATAAGGCCACCGGAGATGAGTCTTTCAGGATAAAACATGGGTGATATTGATAACATTTCGCATCAAACCAAATCATGACATCATTTGGGCTATTTACACTTAAACACACACACACACACACACACACACACACACACACAAAAAAAAAAAAAACTTGTTAAAACACCTAAGAGGCTATACCAAGTGGCAAGTTGTGCCATAGAGTAGTTAGAGCGACAAACTAAATAACAACAACACCAAGTGTGGACAAGCAGAGCAGACGGGGAGGGCAGTTTTCTTTCTCCCCAACCATGGCCTGTCGCCACGTACTCAAAGTCATAGCAATACCCTTATGATTCCGAGGACACCCGGATCTTGTCCCTGCACTCGGCCTAGTCCGACAGCAGCCCTTTGGACTGTCCGTTTCAGGAACCGAAATGTCCCCAAAACCGAGAAATTCTGGATAGAGTCCGATGCTGGAGTCGGGTTGGACTGGTCCGAAGCGACGCCCGGATCGGCCCGAAATAACGCTCGGTCTATTCCGGAAACGTGCCCTCTGTATACCCTTCCCCCTTCCCGCCCCTTCTTTAGGCAGCCATGGGTGCACTAGCTATCGGTATTCAAATGTTTAAATCGACAAAGCCTTGATAAACAAGACTTAACCGTATAAACGGAACATGTTTCAGGGTGTCGGAATCGAGGCGATGCCAAATCTGTTGTCCGTTTGGAGCTAGCTCAAGCCGTTTTCAAGATACCAAGAAAAAATGCTCCGATTTCAATAAAATTAAAACGGCCCTACTTAATTTCACCATAGATGCTACATACCAAATTTCAGATCGATCTTCCAAAAACTACATATTTGACAGCGTCCTGCACTTGGTTGCAGTTGAGAAGTTATTGATCGTAGATCATAGAAAAAAATGTTGGACAAGCGAGAAATCCGAAATGAGCCCTCCGCGGGCAAACCCGAAGCAAGTCCGCTGTACAGGACTCCAATCGGACTAACGGGTTAGTGCCGGACTAGCCCGTGACCCAAGGATGCAATCGCGGACTACCCGAACCCGGAGATGGACTCCAAGTGGAACTGTCCGGTCGTGAAAAAGGACAGTCCGGTCGTGAAAAAGGACAGTCCGTGGGCAGAAGGGGCTTTTACGGGCAGCCCTGGATGCAAGTGCGGAACTCTTTCGAATCATAAGGGTATGGCATCGGCTCATCTGGTGAAGTATTGACAGTCACCTTGCAGTGTAGATTTCATGACTGATTACCACTGATTTTCACTGATTACCACTGATTATCAAAAATATGCTCTGATTGCAGGTGATTATTGCGATTATTGTGATTATCACGATTATTTTGATTAGTTTAGATTATTGCGATTATCAAAGATTATTTTGAATGTGATTATTTCACTGATTACCAAAGATTACCACATGCGCGTACAATGATTATCTCGAGTGGTTTACCCCTCGGGCCAACCAAAGTGTATTTCCTAACCTATCTTTAGTGGCAAGACACTACTTGGCTATTGCTGGTACAGAGGCATCATCAGAGAGGGTTGCCTCAACTGGTTCCAATGTTTGTACTCCTAAGAGAACCAATCTTTTGTCGGAACATCTCAAGGAATTAGTTTTCTTGCACGACAACTTAAAGTTACCTGAAACACATTAGGTATGTAAGAATTTGATGTGATTGCGATGTAATGTCGAAAGTGATCTCTTACAATATTAAGTGTAAAATGCGGACTTACCCTGTACACTTTAAATAATCACAAGACTAGTCTTTAGTTGTGTTACTTAATTTTTTAAAATCTAGATACATTCATAAGTTCATAGGACTGATAATTAATAATGGTTTCTTTGACCTAGTCTGATACTTGTGAATTGATTGATACTATAGTTCCTTTCAGTTCACTGTGGCTGTAGCTAACCAAAGTAAAACATTTATTTCTGTGTTGATTTTATTTGAAAGACAAATTATCGCTGAGCGAAGCGAAGCTTACTCCTGCAGGGGATCGGAAGTGTACTTGGTCGTGAGTCTGTCTGTCTGTCCTAGCCGGTTCTCCTCTTAAAGTACAGAAGTAATCGTAGAAAGCGGTAGTGTTCTGCAATCTGCTAACTTCAGCGCTTTAATATTCATCCAAGTTGTCCAAATTAAATGAGTTTGAAATATTTAAAAGTTTAATTTGAAATTCACTTTTGGAAGGTTGGCAGGGAGAGTACTTTAAAGACATTGAGAGATAGCGCCACCTAGCGGCAGCGCCGGAACTACTTCGCGTCAGCCATGCTCAGAAAAAGGCAAACTCGGCGTACATCTCGGCTGTTTACACCATCGAATTAAATAATTAATAGTCTTTTTCACGTAATATGCAATCTGAAGTCGCTTTTAAGGTTGCGGACGTCGCTGCACGAAGTTTCAAGTGTCGTCATTGTGTAGAAGTGTGGGTTCGAGTGATTTGTTGTTTGTGTACGTCTGTGGCTTGGGGAGAAGTGAGAATGGTAGTGCCTCAAAATACTTTTTATTGCTTTGGATTTGTGAAATGATCGTCACGGACTACTGAAATGATAGCCAGTATCGATGCAACTTGGTTGTGTTCTTGTAGGTGAGTGGGTGACATAACCTAATAAGATAGACAATGTTGTTTACAGTGAAGCTGTGAAACTGTTTGGTGAACATTAGAGTATGGTCTGAGTATTGAAATCAGGTAAACCCTGTGGCCTGACAAGTGAGAGTTACTAACAGCAGTATGATTTCCATATATTTTGTTTGATTTAGTTTTGAATGCTTGCTTGGTTCCCCAGCATATTAATTTGTTATTGCGCCACCAAGTTAACCCCAGCTGAACGATTTCTTTAGTGCGGTGTGTATATTTAATTGTAGTTGTGGAAGTGTGCCCATTTTGGTAAAAGTGTAGAACAGTGACTCAGAGCCGATGAGTCACTCAAGTATACCATCGGAAAGGGCTTTTTTCAGTAGACTCAGAACACTATTAACTTATTGGCGCTCGAATTTGGTTTCCCGGTAAATTAAATAAATATGCGTCGCCCATAACCCTCAGATGCACTTTCAACACGACAGAATAACTGACGTTTACGGCCAGTCCTGGCATCGATCGCGCCGGCTGGGGTATTTCAAATATTATTCCTGCATCAAAGATCACGATCGACTCTAAGCATCAGCCTTTCTCCCTCTGATGTTGCTTAAATTAAAGTTTTCAGACTTCTTTCTAAATGCCTTCTGCTTGTCGTCGTGCGACCCGAAAACGTGCTAGAGTGCCGTCGAAAGTCTGTGGTCATTCGTGTCAACGTGCGAGTTGTCTTGGGGCTGGTGCGAGGCTAACACGCTACCAGTCCATGAGGCAGACGGGAGGCCGGGTCAATTGTTTTGGTAACCTCACCATCCTACTGCCGGCCTTTCGAATTCTTCTCCCTTCTATTTGTTTCGCCCAACCCCTGTCGTCTAATGATTCGTTTTAATTCAAATCGGGTCTGTAAGCGTAATGCAATGCGCTGCGCGGCGCGGCGGCGCGGCGACGCGGCGACGCGGCGACGCGGCGAGCGCATGCTTCGGCGCCCATCCGATAGAGTGCGTGCGTATCGGCACCGCGCGGCTGGCGCGCGGGTTGTTCTCGACACGCGCGGAGAATGACACGGGAGCCCAGCGATCTACGACTTCACTTTCACCGTCTGTGCTGGCTATGTACTTGAAGTGAAACTGTCCGTAAGCATTTGTACTGCACAACTCGAGTTGTGCTTTTTCCAAAGTTGACACCTATGAAGCCATCGTACTGCTCGACGGCGGGCACCGTACTGCTTCTGTCATAATTAACAACTGATTCTGCCACGGATACTGATTTCACACCCTGAGTGATTTTCCCTTCTATGTAATTGAAGAGAAATTGTCCGTAAGCATCTGTATTGGACAGCTCCAATTGTGCTTTTTTCAAAGTTGAGCATACCATACAGTCCTCATACTGCTTGCCGGCGGGTCACCGTACTGCTTTCTGTCATCAACAACTGATTCTGCTGGGAAAACTGCAGGAATTGCTTGAAACTCAAGCCAATCACTGGCCTACGCTTGGTTGCGGTCCAATTCCAGCCAGATGACTTAAATGACGCCTCAAAACGGGTCTGATAAAGTAATGTTACACATCAGAGTTTTGTATTGATCATATTTTGAGCGTGTGAACCTTACAGAAACCCTTTAAACTAATTAGGAAACCAAAGAGAAACTGTCCGTAAGCATCTGCAATGTACAGCTCGAGTTGTGCTTTTTCCAAAGCTGGGCATACCACACAGTCATCGTACTGCTCGCCGGCAGTTCACCGCACTGCTTCTGTCATCAACAACTGCTGCTGCCAGGGATACTAATTACACACCCTTAGTGATTTTCACTTCTATGTAATTGAAGTGAAACTGTCCGTAAGCATCTGTACTGTACAACTCGAGTTGTGCTTTTTCCAAAGTTGACCACTATGAAGCCATCGTACTGCTCGACGGCGGGTCACCGTACTGCTTCTGTCATCAACAACTGACTCTGACACGGATACTAATTTCACACGCTTAGTGATTTTCCCTTCTATATAATTGAAGAGGAACTGTCCGTAACATCTTCATTGTACAACTCGAGTTGTGCTTTGATTTTTTATAGGCATACATATAACCTCTGTGATCTTGTACGATTTCGCCCCCTCAGCGATGAGTGATTTTCCGTTCGACAGGTGTTTTCGCAACATAAGATTCTGCCGGGGACAGTGACTTCTCACCCATAGTGATTTTCCCTTCTATGTAATTGAAGAGAAACTGTCCGTAAGCATCTGTACTGTACAACTCGAGTTGTGCTTTTTCGAAAATTGAGCATACCATAAAGTCATCGTACTGCTCGCCGGCGGGTCACCGTACTGCTTCTGTCATCAACAACTGATTCTGCCAGGGATACTGATTTCACACCCTTAGTGATTTTCCCTTTTATGTAATTAAAGAGAAACTGTCCGTAAGCATCTGTACTGTACAACTCGAGTTGTGCTTTTTCCTAAGTTTAGCATACTATACAGTCATCGTACTGCTCGCCGGCAGGTCACCGCATTGCTTCTCTCATCAACAACTGCTGCTGCCAGGGATACTAATTTTACACCCTTAGTGATTTTCCCTTCTATTTAATTGAAGTGAAACTGTCCGTAAGCATCTGTACTGTATAACACGAGTTATGCTTTTTTCAAAGTTGACCACTATGAAGCCATAGTACTTCTCGCCGGCGGGTCACCGTACTGCTTCTGTCATCAACAACTGATTCTGCCAGGGATACTGATTTCACACCCTTAGTGATTTTCCCTACTATATAATTGAAGAGGAACTGTCCGTAAGCATCTTTATTGTACAATTTGAGTTGTGCTTTGATTTTTTATAGGCATACATATAACCTCTGTGATTTTTTACGATTTCGCCCCCTCAGCGGTTAGTGATTTTCGGTTCTACAGCTGTTTTCGCGACATAAGATTCTGCGGGGGACACTGATTCCTCCCCCTTGGTGATTTTTCCTTCTATGTAATTGAAGAGAAACTGTCTGTAAGCATCTGTATTGTACAACTCGAGTTCTGCTTTTTCCAAAGTTTAGCATACTATACAGTCATCGTACTGCTCGCTTGCGAGTCGCCGTAGTGCTTCTGTCATCAAGAACTGATTCTGACACGGATACTAATTTCACACCCTTAGTGATTTTCCCTTCTATGTAATTGAAGAGAAACTGTCCGTAACCATCTGTACTGTACAACACGAGTTGTGCTTTTTCCAAAGTTGACAACTATGAAGCCATCGTACTGCTCGACGGCGGGCACCGTACTGCTTCTGTCATAATTAACAACTGATTCTGCCACGGATACTGATTTCACACCCTGAGTCGAGGGGGAAAGCACTCGCGTAATCACTCGCACACCCTAGGCCGAAATGATTACGGAATCACCTGTAATCATCTGTAATCATCTGTAATATCATGTAATCATCTGTAATCACCCTGTAATCACCTGTAATCATCCTGTAATCACCTGTAATCGCTGTGTTATCACCTGTAATCACTCTGTAATCACATGTAATCACAGGAAGTAACTCCCTCATTAAGTACATTAATGCCACAATAACACAGTAATTTTAGCGCACAAGGCCCTTCAAGACCTGGGGGATTCTCGCTCTGCTCAGTGAGAGATGAGACAGGGTGCCGGCGGCGGACGTAATGGGGAACAGGTTCAAGCTAAAACGCTCTTGCGCTGTATTCCGAATATACGATTGTTCATAGAAGCTTTGCAGAGACGAAAGCAAACGGTACGGAATCACACTATCGTTCCACTTTTTTAATCTTGCAAGATGTCAAAATTATTTTTGTTTGTTGCAAAGTTGGTATTGTATTGTGGCATTCCAGGTATATTCCCCTCGTTCCTCGGCAACGGTTTGTGTCATTTTTGTGAAGGTTTTCCTTATCCACCTTATCTCTGAGAATTCGGTCTGGAAAACCAGCTAGGCACAAGACATTGTAGGAGTACCCTAAGGTTAAGTGTCTCCTATCATATGTTGGCAGATAATGCTCCTTACGAGAACCAAACAGTTCGAACTCTCGCTTATCTATGCACAGTCAATTACGTTCCAGCTAGAGGATGATAACAAATATTTTATATGCACCATAACGAGAATAAAATGTCTGGTACTCACAACGCGACACTGTGAAAAAAACTCGTCGAAAAGATGCAAAAATTTTACGTGACAGTTGTACTTTTACGGTTTTCGTTTGTAATTTATAAAGACGTAAATGTTGTATAAGTAATTATTACCAAAAAGTCGTAAGATTCTATTTTTTTTACAGTTAGCACTCATAGTTTCACGAATGCATGTCATAAATTTACAACACTAAAATTTCAAATTCACCAATCAAAGACTTACGACATTCCTCGTAAATTTACGACATTTCTTGTAACTTCATTGAAATTGTCGTATTCTTACGGAGGTAACTCTAAGATAAATATCGTACTTTTCTGGGAAATGTAAAAAATTACGAACAAATTTCGTTAATGGTTTCTATTTATTCGATTCGTAATTTCATGACTTCTTTTGTTGAATTACGGAAAATGCTGTATTCTTACAACAAAAAATCATAAACAGAACTTACAAAATTTGTAGTAAATTCACTTTTTATAATTCGCCACTTTACAAATCCATATAATAATCAAAAATTATTTAATTTGTCGTAAATTTAAGAGTATTTTTCCTCACAGTGGAAAATTGTCTACAAATGCTGTTTTAATTGTTAAGAGGCGAAACGACGACTTCAACTCAAAACTGCTCAAAACATAGACCCCTTGTTAACAACAACAGCAGGAGCGCTGACTCAAACTCAGACGCGGGTCGAAGTCCGGCAGCCCCCAGAGTACACGTCATTCGAACGTCTTCTTCTTCGTCAGCTACCGGCAGAGGGCGCTGCAGTTAAAAAGGCATCGGGTTTGCTGTGTAATGACAGTGCAATCCATTGTAATCACGGCGAAATCACTTGTAATCATGGCGTAATCACTTGTAATCATGGCGGAATCAAGCGTAATATGTCGCAATCACTGTAATCATAGCGTAATTGCCGTAATCACGGTGTAATCTTTGTAATCACTACGTAATCACAGTAATCGTTGTGTAATCACTGTACTCTGTAATTACTCGTACACCTACTTTGGGAGTGCTTTCCCCCTCGCCCTGAGTGATTTTCCCTTCTATGTAATTGAAGAGAAATTGTCCGTAAGCATCTGTATTGGACAGCTCCAATTGTGCTTTTTCCAAAGTTGAGCATACCATACAGTCCTCATACTGCTTGCCGGCGGGTCACCGTACTGCTTTCTGTCATCAACAACTGATTCTGCTGGGAAAACTGCAGGAATTGCCTGAAACTCAAGCCAATCACTGGCCTACGCTTGGTTGCGGTCCAATTCCAGCCAGATGACTTAAATGACGCCTCAAAACGGGTCTGATAAAGTAATGTTACACATCAGAGCTTTGAATTGAGCATATTTTGTGCGTGCGAACCTAACAGAAACCCTTTAAACTTATTAGGAAACCTGCAGTGCTGCAGGTGCTGCACGATAGCATACCTGTTCGTGAATTATGTTGCTTTATCTTTTGTTGCTGGGGTGAACCATCATTTGTGTACATTGTACCGTGGTAGATCCGGCACGTGAATTCAGGCGCGTAGCCAGGGGTTTAGGGGTTATCCCCCCCCCCACCCCCCCCTCACCCCGAAACTCCGGCCCGGAAAGGAAAAATGGAGGAGAGGAAAGGAAAAGAGAAGAAAGAAGGGAAAAGGGGGAAAGAGAGAAGGAGGAGAGAGAGAGAGAGTAGAGAGAGAGAGAGAGAGAGAGAGAGAGAGAGAGGGGAGAGAGAGAGGGGAGAGAGAGAGGGGAGAGAGAGAGGGGAGAGAGAGAGGGGAGAGAGAGAGGGGAGAGAGAGAGGGGAGAGAGAGAGGGGAGAGAGAGAGGGGAGAGAGAGAGAGAGAGAGAGAGAGAGAGAGAGAGAGAGAGAGAGAGCAGCGTTTTGACGCGCAAGTCAAGACAGGCTACGGGGGGACAGGTGGTAAGGGCTGCGGCTAGAGCGAAAAGTGAGCCGTGGGTTAAACGCCGTGCGTGTCTCTGCCTGTCTGTAGGCGTCATTCTAGCAGGCTGTCTTTTACGCTCTTCTTTTCCTCATCTCGTAACACAAGCGAACATGTACACACCCCTGAAAAGTAGGCAACCCGCGAAGCGCCTGAACACTCCAACACCCCGAAATCTGAGTCTGGCTACGCGCCTGCGTGAATTAACCCTACTTGGTAGAGTTACCGTCAGAATATTTCACCACAGTCTGAGCGCCCTGAACTGACTGTTTGCTCAAATTAGGAAACAGCTCAACTCGAATTGTACAATGCAGATTATTACGGACAGTTTCTCTTTATTTACGTAGAAGGGAAAATCAGTGAGGTTGTGGAATCAGTACCCCTAAAGAATGTACCCAAATGATGGTTCACCCCAGCAACAAAAGATTAAGCAACATAATACAAGATCACGTATGCAACCGTGCAGCACCTGCAGCACTGCAGGTTTCCTAATTAGTTTAAAGGGTTTCTATAAGGTTCACACGCTCAAAATATGATCAATACAAAACTCTGATGTGTAACATTACTTTATCAGACCCGTTTTGAGGCGTCATTTAAGTCATCTGGCTGGAATTGGACCGCAACCAAGCGTAGGTCAGTGATTGGCTTGAGTTTCAGGCAATTCCTGCAAATTTCCCAGCAGAATCAGTTGTTGATGACAGAAAGCAGTACGGTGACCCGCCGGCAAGCAGTATGAGGACTGTATGGTATGCTCAACTTTGGAAAAAGCACAATTGGAGCTGTCCAATACAGATGCTTACGGACAATTTCTCTTCAATTACATAGAAGGGAAAATCACTCAGGGTGTGAAATCAGTATCCGTGGCAGAATCAGTTGTTAATTATGACAGAAGCAGTACGGTGCCCGCCGTCGAGCAGTACGATGGCTTCATAGGTGTCAACTTTGGAAAAAGCACAACTCGAGTTGTGCAGTACAAATGCTTACGGACAGTTTCTCTTCAATTACATAGAAGGGAAAATCACTATGGGTGAGAAGTCACTGTCCCCGGCAGAATCTTATGTTGCGAAAACACCTGTCGAACGGAAAATCACTCATCGCTGAGGGGGCGAAATCGTACAAGATCACAGAGGTTATATGTATGCCTATAAAAAATCAAAGCACAACTCGAGTTGTACAATGAAGATGTTACGGACAGTTCCTCTTCAATTATATAGAAGGGAAAATCACTAAGCGTGTGAAATTAGTATCCGTGTCAGAGTCAGTTGTTGATGACAGGAGCAGTGCGGTGACCTGCCGGCGAGCAGTACGATGACTGTGTGGTATGCCCAGCTTTGGAAAAAGCACAACTCGACCTGTACAGTGCAGATGCTTACGGACAGTTTCTCTTTAACTAAATAGAAGGGAAACTCACTAAGAATGTGAAATTAGTATCTGTGTGGTTCTTATTTAAAAGTTAAAGGGGAGCATGAGGCATTTGGGTACAACATTTATTCAAAAATTCACTAATGCCCGTAGGGACAAAACTCAATTTCTATGACTGGAATAGTTTTCAATTATTTAACAATACTAGGGCTCCTGGCACCGTTAGGGAGAATAAGAAATAGGGGCTCAAAGCTAACAAGCCAAGTAAACCAATCATAGAATAACACATAACACAGGCGCTCAAGTCGTGAAAATTACTGACACGGACTCCATGATCACAATTGATGCAGTGAAGGTCTACATCAACTGCCCTTACGAGATTCTCAAAAGTCAACAGTAATAGATAATGAGCGCAATGCGGACGAGGCAGGACTTTTAAAACGAATTGCCCTGCCGGTCAGGGGCTGAACTACGCGACAGAGTATAGCCAGCACGGATGGTGAAAGCGAAGTCGTAGAGCGCTGGGCTCCCGTGTCATTCTCCGCGCGTGTCGAGAACAACCCGCGCGCCAGCCGCGCGGTGCCGATACGCACGCACTCTATCGGATGGGCGCCGAAGCATGCGCTCGCCGCGTCGCCGCGCCGCCGCGCCGCGCAGCGCATTGCATTACGCTTACAGACCCGATTTGAATTAAAACGAATCATTAGACGACAGGGGTTGGGCGAAACAAATAGAAGGGAGAAGAATTCGAAAGGCCGGCAGTAGGATGGTGAGGTTACCAAAACAATTGACCCGGCCTCCCGTCTGCCTCATGGACTGGTAGCGTGTTAGCCTCGCACCAGCCCCAAGACAACTCGCACGTTGACACGAATGACCACAGACTTTCGACGGCACTCTAGCACGTTTTCGGGTCGCACGACGACAAGCAGAAGGCATTTAGAAAGAAGTCTGAAAACTTTAATTTAAGCAACATCAGAGGGAGAAAGGCTGATGTTTAGAGTCGATCGTGGTCTTTGATGCAGGAATAATATTTGAAATACCCCAGCCGGCGCGATCGATGCCAGGACTGGCCGTAAACGTCAGTTATTCTGTCGTGTTGAAAGTGCATCTGAGGGTTATGGGCGACGCATATTTATTTAATTTACCGGGAAACCAAATTCGAGCGCCAATAAGTTAATAGTGTTCTGAGTCTACTGAAAAAAGCCCTTTCCGATGGTATACTTGAGTGACTCATCGGCTCTGAGTCACTGTTCTATACTATTACCCCCATTTTTGACATACGACAATAGGCATTTGTAATAAAAAAGAATGAAAAGTTTCTAAATTGTAAACTGAATATTTGGTGTCTCATTATTCTACTTAAGATAGTATATAAAAGTGTGGTTTGAGTATTTAAATCTTACAACTCTTAAACCTAACACGAAACAAGAAAAGAGTTTGGGTATTATCTTGGTAAATTATGTAGCATTTTGTTCCTAACCTACTCCGTATTTCCTAAGGATACAATTTCTGACTGAGCTACATCATGTGCTTACCCAAACTTACTCATTGATCCGTTATGCCTAAGAATTCAGACTGAAAAAAGTTCACTCCACTAAGTTATTGATAGAGAAAAAAATTATTTTGAAAACATGGTTATTTTAAAAAGAGTTGACCCTTACAAATATTAGGGGCGACACTGTGGATAGGATTTAGATGAGACACATACTTGTAATGTATTAGTTGTGCCAGGAGTGTTTACTTTAAAACAGTCTTTCTAAAATATTGAAGTACATACTTATTACTAATATACAGCCATATAACTATTGAAATGGCACAATTGTTTTAATTCTACTCTTAATAGCTGACATTCATTTCAAAATAGATACGCCTCATCATTCAAAGGTCCTTTGTCTTTGTGAATGTCTTGATTGTATTTAAAGTTACTGGCCTCTTCTAAGAAACCCATTTCTGGCTTACCATGGATTCATGTGAGTTGGTTTGAGGGCAAAATTAATTCAGAAGGATAGAGAATGAGAGGTGGGGGCTGTCAGCATGTGATGCAGGTGCATTCTTTCTAAACATAGGTAAATGATACTTACCTCCTGCCCCTGATCTCAGATGGGTGGGGGTAAAATGGAGGGGGTTGGGGCTGTGGGCCTCCACTCAAATTTCAGCGCTGCCTAGCTATAACGCCTGCCTGCAGGGCGAGGGCCGGCAAGCAAATGCCGTTGCTTGAATTGCGGCGCGCGAGGAGGATGTCCCTCTCCTCCCCCTCTGCCCTTTACCCCTTCCTCCGTAATTGACTGACTGACTTGTGGGTTGCCTACCAAAACGGCGGTTGGGTTGGGTATATTTCTTTTAACTCTCAATTCGCTCAGCAACTACGTGCCTGCCGCACGTACTCCTAGTTAAAAAGCATTTCTTTCAGAATTTTAACTGTTGTCCTTCATCCCAAACCACAGTAGTCAGGGTTATGATTAGAGAAAATACATTCCCAACATAAATATAACCTTAAGGTTAGGTTCAGGCTCAATCCAAGTAAAAAAATACATTTACTGCTGCCCTAGAACTCCAATGCATGTGAGATGGACTTAGTTATCTTTCTATCAAAGAACCCAAGTAATAAGGAAGACAATAAAATAACTAGGTAGATGTACGCCAGACACCGTCTCTCGTAACAGGCTTCGCGATAGATCGCGAAACACTGTTACGCTGCGACAGGGCTGCGTACATCTACCTAGGCCTGCGGCGCTGGCGAGCCTGCATGATTTAAGATTTACTCATTTAAGCCAGGGGGCTGCCGCCCCCTGGACCCCCGCTTTCCTTTATTACGAGCCTCTATGATTTGAGATTTACTCATTTTTTAAGATTTACTCATTTAAGCCAGGGGGCTGGGGGGCTGCCGGCCCCTGGACCCCCACTTTTCTTTATTACGACCCTGCATGATTTAAGATTTACTCATTTTTTAAGATTTACTCATTTAAGCCAGGGGGCTGGGGGGGCTGGGGGGCTGCCGCCCCCCGGACCCCCGCTTTTCTTTATTAAGAGCCTGAATGATTGTTTAAGATTTACTCATTCAAGCCAGGGGGCTGCCGCCCCCTGGACCCCCGCTTTACTTAATTACGAGTCTGCATGATTTAAGATTTACTCATTTAAGCCAGAGGGCTGCTGCCCCCTGGACCCCTGCGTTTATTTATTAAAAATAGGCCAGGGGGCTGCCGCCCCCTGGACCCCCGCTCGCCTCTTTACATTATGTTACCGATTTTCAAATTTTTACGAAAAGGGGACGAGTGCCCAAACCGTTCTCCGCAGAGCTAAACGGACAAAATTTTCACCCAAAGGGTTGCATCTCGATAAATTACCCTGAAAACGACACCCAACATGCATTTTGACGACTTTTCGTCCACATTTACCGCTGTAGCGGCTAAACAGTAAGAGATGGAGCAAAACGGACGAAATTTTCGTCCAAAGGGTTCGCAACTCGCCGAGATACCCCTTAGGACACCATAATATTTTGTAAATTTTAAAATCTATTTTTTTTAAATATAAATCAATTTTTAGCAGGGTCAATTTTTGATCCAGAGAGTTCATATTTGAACTCGTCCGAGCTTTTTAGGCCAAGAAGCTACAGTAAAAAATTCAGGTCGATATCTTAACTCGTTCTCGAGTTATCGTGCGGACAGACACACAGACACACACACAGACAGACAGACGGACATTGAACTTTTTTTAGCACTCCAGTGGCGTAATAGGCTTCGCTATCGCTCAGCCAATAAAAAGTTGAGTGATAAATCAAATTTGGGATGACTGTCTGCTGAATAGGAGGAAGCAAGGAAGAGGCAGACGCCGTGCCGTGTTGTTGTTGCTGTCTGCTCCTACTTTTCTTCTTGCTATTCCTGCTGCAGATTGATGAGCAAAATGATGGGAAGGCGGTGGCTTGTAGTAAACAAAAATATGGCTCCTTATATAAGTATTTTAGCCGGTCCTTGGGATGTATTTTATGTGATTTCGTTGTTGTAAAACATTGATTTTTCTCTTTTAGCTTGGACAAAACTGTAAGAATTCAGAAGCCTGCTGAGGTTTGTGTCTTGGATCCCAGAGACCTAAATGGTCATTTAAAGAAATAGGAAATACAAGGACCCAAAGAACAACAGTGCCTATCTGTCCAGTCATTAAAAAAATAGCCAGCTCTACAAGAGGTGAATCTCAACAAGTTATTGCATTGCACTTAGTTTTATGGCTATCAAAAAGCATCTCACCAATGATTAAAATATTATATGAAATAGTTTTTCAGTTTACTCATGGGTCTTTTCCTGACATTCACAAATTTGATGGTTTGCAAATCTTACCATCAGATGTAGTGACCGAGGGGTTGACAACTCGAGATTTTTGCGAACACAGGAGTTCAAGAGAACGCGGAGAACGCGGAGTACCCGGAGTACAGTCGGAGAACTCGGAGAACTGCTGGAGTTCTCGGAGAACAGCCGGAGTACAGTCCGAGTGCACTTGGCGTACTCGGAGAACAGCCGGAGTACACACAAATTGTGCGGAGAACAGTCGGAGAACACACAAATCGCGCGGAGAACAGTCGGAGTACACTCAACCAACGTTCAGCCAACAGCTACTCTTTTGCACCGTACCTTGCGAAGAAAAAGTTCGTATCACAAACAAAATAGTTTGTAAGCTGCGAAGTATTTGGCTGCTTCGCAATTGCGAAGAATTTCTTCGCAACTTACAAACTATTTAGTTTGTAAGGCGTAAAAAGTTTGTAAGCTTGCGAACTATTTTGTTTGTAATACGAACTTTTTCTCCGCAATGCGAAGCATCCAATTTCTTTGCAACGATTGTTCACAAGGTTTAAACAGTGTAATTCTGAAGGGGAGCGCCTGGCGCATAGGCAACACATTTGACGCGTCGCCTTACAGATAGGCAGCCGTGTCGCGCGGGTTTCATAGCGAGGCGGAACTGTTCGGTCGGCGAGAGTGTGCCCGTCCGCCTGAGCCAGGGTGAGACGGGTGAGAGGTTAAGTGAATAACGTCCTGCAACTCCCTCACTCGGGGAATACAACAGCAGCACCACCGTCCCACCTCCTTCCCGACCAGTGAGGTGGTCCTCATACCCCCGTGATAGATGTACGACAGATACAAACATCACGTGATAGTCGTGCCCACACACACACACACACAAACAGTGAATAAGCGTGGGGTTACACTGACCACGTGATGGATGGAACCGAAGGACCGAAGGTGGTACATCAGTCCCGTGATACCTAACCCCTACTCAAGGGGGTATATCGGTCACGTGATGGTTATATACTCCCAGTGTCAAAATAGGCATTTGGGGGGTATAACGATCACGTAATGGTCAAATCCCCAAGTTGCACCATTGTAGAACCTATTATGGTACCCTACGCCAACTCTGCAAATAGTGATGCGACTGCGAATAGTGTGTAACTCCTGCAAAATACAGTCGTTTAAAGGGGTATGGCCATCACATGACGGCTTTACCGCACCTATAAAGCAGAAGGTGGCCGAAGGTGTCGGGGGTAGCCTTCACGTGGTGGTCATTGGTCATACCCCCATACAGGAAAGACGCCAATTGGGGTACAGTCAAGTGCCCTAATTTCGGACGAATTGAGCGGTTTTTCCTTTCTTACGTGTAGGCATGATGAAATATGAAAAATCTGTTGCGATTGGAAAAACTATGGTTCCAGACACGTCGGATGACACCCATGCCGAATTTCTATCTAAATGTGTGTAGCTACAACAGCGTTCGAGAGAGTGTCCGAAATTAGGGACGAAAGTGCCCTAACTTCGGACACGTGCTCTAAATGGCTAGTTTCGCTGTAGAATGAAATTTTATAGAAACGTTTGTAGTTGCAAATTTAATTTTAAATAATTTTGTTTTTATGGTCTGCAACGATATCTGTACTAGTTTAGGCTCTATAACCGTCTATAGCCCTACAAAGGAAACAACTTCAGCACACTATTTCTCCTAAACTAGCAGAGATATCGTTGGAAACTAGAATACAAATCTTGTTTAAAATCAAATTTGCAACAAAAAACTTTTTCATGAAATTTCTGTAGGACACACTCTAAAAATCTCCATGTATTTGGCCCATAAGAAAAAGTGTCCGAAATTGTAGCACTTTCAAAAGTCGTCCGGTACCAAAAAACGGTTTGACTTACAAAATAAATTTTTACGTAGTTCTGTAGCCAAAATACCATACATTCATTCGTTAAAGAACCACCCACGGGGCAGCACACACCTACATAAGCCCCGGTTTTTGGGGGAGCTTTTTTCACAACAGCAATTTGGTTCTATATGCTTTTTTTAACTTTAAATTCCTGTGTGCTTTAAAACTTTAAAGGTACTTCAACCGACTTGACGAAATATGGTACACTATACTGCAAAATTAACGATGCTGTTTCCGGATTTTGAACATCTCAAAAGGTGACCGAGATAGGTTGAAATAAGCACTTCTCTGCAAATTGTCCGAAATTAGGGCACAAGTCCGAAATTAGGGCACAAGTCCGAAATTAGGGCACTTGACTGTATAGCCTTCACGTGGTGGTTCATGTCGTGTTAGGAACACGCATAGGGGGGTATGGCCTTCACGTGATCATTATACCCTTTAAAACGGCTGTATTTACAAATTATTCGCAGTCGCATCACTGTGATATAGTACATTGGTACTGTAAATGAGGTATTTTACGAGGGGGAAATCACTTGCGTAATAGCTCGTACACCCAGACCTGTAATAATTACGTAATAGAACGAAATAGCCCGTAATAGTGCGTAATAGCCTGTAATAGGGCGAAATTGCCCGTAATAGAGCGTAATAGTGGCGTAATAGAGCGTAATAGTGGCGTAATAGAGCGTAATAGTGGCGTAATAGAGCGGAATAGCGTTGTAATGGTGCCTTATGAGGATGAAGCGCTCAAGCTCGAGGCTGCACTTCGGTCTGTTTTCTTCGAAGGGTTTAAAGAGATAAATTGAAGCATGGTCGTAGCATCAACTACAAAACTGTAAAATGATGCACCATTTTATAGACACAATTGAATAATAGTAAATGTCACATCAGTACCACAACGACGATTTTAGGTCTAATTCTTTTAAACCGACATTTTTCCAAAAAGGTGACGCACTCTGTTTCTTGCATTACTTCCTGACGCACAGCGTTAACGCATGGAAATAGGTATACTGCGGCGGGACAGTCGTAAACAAACATACGCTGGTATCGTGGTCCCACCGGAAGAATAGCCCCTCTCTCTCTCTCTCTCTCTCTCTCTCTCTCTCTCTCTCTCTCTCTCTCTCTCTCTCTCTCTCTCTCTCTCTCTCGCACTCATGGGCTAGCCTATACTTCCTTTCCATTTGGTGTGCTAAACTCTCGGTGGTCGTACGATATGAAAAATTCTGCAAGAGTGGGTACGCAGACGTGTAAGGGTGAGTCGGTTTGGCAGACCTTTCGGTTTCGACTTTTGGATGGCATTAAAAAGTCTCGTTTTTTTTTATTTTATTTTTTTTTTTTTTGCACGGTTGGTTGCATTCTCTTCCGTCGGACGCATTTTCTTGAAGTTTTAGTCGTACTGATTGACTCATTTACTGGAAAGAGCAGCAAATGAACGAAGAGTAGTGTCATGCACGCAAAATATCCTCGTAAGAGCAGCGTAATACTTGTGTAATAGCTTCGTAATAGCTTTGTAATAGCCGTAATAGCGGCGTAATGGCCGAAATAGCGGCGAAACACGGAGAAAACCTTTTAGCTGCATAGGTAATTCTTAGCTGTACAGCTAAGAAAATTAGCTACATAGGAACAGCTAAGAAATTAGCTCCACAGCTAATAAAATTAGCACTATAAAATTAGCTCAGGATCAAAAGAAAATTAGCTGTGTAGCTCAAAATTAGTAGGTGTGCGAACGAAATTAGCAGAGTATCCTTCGCAGTATAGCTCCGAATTAGCTCTCGAGCTAATAATATTCTAGGTCCATACTGCAGCTCCAAATTAGCATTGGAGCTAAGAATGTGTTTCTCTCTCCTGCACTCCTCTTTTTTTCCCCTCCCCTAGGCGCCGAAATGGTAGCATATAGTACAAAAATAACAATAAAGCAATTTATCATCAAAAAATATTTAGTTTTATTAAAAAGTAGATCCACTTTTCTTTCAACTCAATAAGTCACAATTCACAACAGAGTCCGGAGAACAACCACAGTTTCTCCTGTTGGCATTGGGTACAAACACAAAGGGTGGTAGTCCAACAACTTTCCATGTCCAATGGCAAACCAAGAATCTAATGGAGTAACTTCGTAACCCCTCACTTCGCTGAAATACCCCAGTGTATCAAAATCAGAACAAATGAACAAAGGCTTCTCGTCATAAAGCAAAATTAACTGTATCTTACCAAACTGGAAAAGACCGTCATCATCTACATCAGTGAGCAGAATTTGCTGAGGTTGATACTTAGTGCCCTTAAAATTAACCCAGTTTACAACAGTCTGGATAGGGCTTTCTACAATGTCACAAGGTAATGAACGACTGAAGGAGGGAAAGCAATCTAGCTCACTCAAATTGACTGTTTGGCAAGGACCAGCACTCAAAGGCTGACGAATTGAAGCGTTGGCCACACACCTGAAGCAAAAACCTAATTGCTGTTTAATTGCAACTGTTTTTGGTAAATTTACTCGAGACATACAAGATTCAGCAGTGAGCTTTAACATTCTATGTTTAGCCTCAAAGCGTATTGAGGATACACCAGAAAAGGGACCCATTTTAGAAAGCAGAGATTTGTAATGAAGGAGAAAGTGGTGCTTGGGCTTGAGTGTCTCCTTGGTGAGATGAACATACAGTTGATTATGTTCTTTAACAGCAACTGAAAGGATGACACCAGCATCGCGAGGCAGGCTTTTAGCACGAATGATAGACATGATATCATGTAGAAGAAGATACAAATCATAGAATGGGTCCCCATCTGGAATCATGTCATACACAAGAACACCGAAGATTCTAACAATCATATACATCTCTGCACCAGTCATTTTCAACTTACTTTTAGTAAGTAACCTATCAGTGCTGATGCCTGGGGGGCGATTATCATTGTCAATGCCTAAATCTAAAGCATATAGTCTACTATTCAATGTAGGGATAAACATATCATTCAGACGATGGAAATGTTTGAGAATGGCTACCATACTATAATGTGCCACTCCTTCGGACAAGTCATGAAATTCGTCCACACATATATCAGATGGTGTCTCAAAAGAGGGCAACTTGTTAAATATACACTTTTCCTTAATACCTGTCTGTTTGGGATCATTTTTCGTAATATCTAAAAGATAATCCTCATGTGTTCTTAACAAATTAACATCTTCTTCAAACATTTGTTCAGAATCAGCTTTGGTAACATGACAAATTCGACAAAAATGAATGGCAGTAAACCCTTCCATAAAACCACATATTCCATTCAGTCCCTTATTATCACCAAGAATCCATGCAACAACAATGTGAACTCTAACTGGACCCTTCTCTTTGGTTACAATTTCAATACCTTCCAGCTCCAATAACTTAAGTTCCTGCAAGAGTGGCTTAAAAGCTCTGTAATTTCCATATAAACTACGGTCATGAGCATTAAAGAGCAAAGCCAGAAATATATTTTCCAATCGGGAATTCCACTCTGGAGGTAGCACAGCAATTTGAACATAGGTGCATCCCAAGGGTTCACAGTGAGGGCCTAGAGCAGCATTTGGTTCAACTTCGTCATAATAGACATTTATAGGGATAACAATGACTTCATTACTAAACCTAGCCACTTTTCTTTTCCAAACATCACATTGGACTAGATTAAATAGCCACTCTTCCTCAAGTAAGAGACTTTGCATGTATGACAATGTGTCTTCAAAAGCATGTGGCAAATGAAAAAACTTAGTCAGTAGGGGAGAGTGGGGCACATTGGTCCGTTTTTTTTCTTTGAGTTCCCTACGCCGCATGTGATGACCCCAAAAAAAGTTTTTTGTGCCAAGTCTTAGTTTGTACATTACTTTACCTTAGAAAACCATCCCCAACATTTTGCCGACCATGCAAGCTGAGATAAACCGAAAACCCAAGAGGCCTGCAAGTGGACCAATCTGCCCCGGGCCGGGGCACATTGGTCCGACCTATGGGGCACATTGGGCCAAGCTGGAAAAAATGGCCAGAACCGTTATCTACGCCACTTAATGATGTGTTGAGTTATACTCTGTGATAAAGGAAGTCGAATTTGTCAAAAAAAGTAATTTCAGTTAGGTACTTCGTACTCTTGTATTTGTACTTTAACAAAAGTAGGCTAATCAAAAATAAAATTCTGCTAACTAATTAAAACAGTAAAAACAGTTAAGAATATTTTTTATAAATGTCAGAAAATGAAACCATAAGAAAACCTAACCTAGCATTTGTTACAACACTTCCTGAAATATCAAAATTTGCAATTTTAATGGATACTGTTAGATTGGCACAATGTGCCCCGTAAAAAAGCGGCCCAACCTGCCCCAAGTGTAGCAAATAAATTCAAATGCTTCTAGAATGCAAGTAGTTGTTTCTAGCCCATTCAAAACTATATTCAATTTAAAGGTAAGTGATCAGGCTTTCGTTTTAAAAAGGTGCCGTGATTAAAATATAGTGTTGTATACCCCTAAACGAGATGGTTTTAGAGTAGAAACATTTTACTTTTACCTGTTTTATGGGGTATTCAATACTTCACCCCTGGCCATTTGGATTGCGACCGTTGACGAACGGCGGACTCTTCGGAAAAATAGTCGGGTAGGTGATAGCTTCTTCCACTGTCCGAGTGGTGGCGCTGCGGTCGCTCTAACCTCGCGAAATTCGAAATGGACCAATGTGCCCCATGGACCAATGTGCCCCACTCTCCCCTAGTTTACGCAATGGAATGAATTCTCCCGTTACTTTCATCATTTTTAAAACTACTCCATCTTTGGTCTTGACTCTCTCCTCTCTACTGTAAATTTCATAAGTTTCAGGTGGAATGTACTCCCCATTAGCTTCAAAATATTTCAAACGCTTAAATTCAGTTTGTAAATGAGGAAAGGGATTCATAGTGATGTCAAACATCTTCTCAATTTCTTGCTTTCTAGCCAAGGAGAGATTAGGGTCCAAAGATGAAGTAACAACATGTCTCATATTTTCAAAAAAAGGACTAGTCAGGTACTTAGAGAAATTATCTATCACATGCCCTACCATATTTCTAGGAAAGGCAGGGTTACTGTACAGCTTAGCAACAAGATAATCTTGTTCCTGCATGAGCAAGTCTTCAACATTACAAACAGTATTTTCATCACAGACATTATCCGCTGAATTGTCATAATTTTCTAAATTTTCTAAATTCTCTAAGTTATTGTCATGACTAAAAGTAACACAAGGTTTCTGACTAGGTTCTTTAACAAAGACTAGTGCTTGATGTACAGAAATAGCATGTCTACGAAATGCATAATATTGAGAAAACTTACGATTACACTTGTCAAAAGCACAGTTAAATGTTTTCACATTTTGATGTGATATTCCAAAGTGAACACGAAAAGAAAACAAATCTGGAAAATTAAATTTGCATTCACAACAAGGTACATTTGGTACACCCGGCATTACACATTTAAAGACCTGAAATAAAAAAAAATCAATTCAATAGATATAAAATGAAGGAAGACAACTTACATTTCTAAAACAGTAAAAAAATAAAACTTAAGCCGCGGTAACAGGCCTTATGATTAACACTTCTCAGATGGAACAAAAAACAATCAGATTTGTCACCCACTCTTTACACACTCTTGGCACACAAATAAGATTCATAATAAAATAAAAAATACTTCAGTTGTCAATATAGTAAGAAGAGTAGCAAGTCCAACAAAAAAAATGAAGGAATGCCATATGTATTTAAATATAAGCCACCCATCACCACTTGTAAAAGTCACTGACTCTTGGTGGAATAGCATCACTTCTTGACTTAAGCTGCTTCAAAGCAGGATGCCCACGTAATCAAAATACACATCCCGCTTTGAGAAAGTCAGACAAGGATTACCAAGCAACACAAGGCATACATTTTCAAATCAGGTTGTGGCTTACATTTAAATAAATACAATAAATTAGAAGCACTTTACAAAAAGTATCAGTCATCGGACTTGCGCACTAAACAATATCAGTCACTGGACTTGAACTTTAAGTATTCTGAAACAACAGTTTTAACTTTAGCATCTCCTCCTTTTCCAGCGTTGACTTCATACACTGCTCTTTCCAAGAAAAGCCATTCCCGTTCAGCTTCAGCATGGTACTTCACATCCAGAGTATGAAAGATCTTAAAGGTGATGTCAATTGCCTTTTGTGGATTGTCCACCTGGTACAAACAGTTGTTGAGTCGAATGTAGGATTGACCAATAGAATCGACATCAGCCCCAACAACAATGGCTTGAGGAAAAAGTGACATTTGGTAAGGCTCGTACTTCTCCTGAAGCCGTCTTATGAGTGTAGGCTCGATGTCACCAACACACTGAAAAACAAAAGAAATAAATTAAAACAATAAGGTATTTTATTCAAAGTAATCCAAGGTGAGGTTAGATCTTAAAACTGATCACAAATTTAGAGTAGTTAGAAGTCCTTATACTTCAAATTTTTATACGAGTACACTGATTAGCCTTAGAATGGGAAATATTTATGCATTGCTGGTGGCCACCAGCAATGCATAAATATTTCCCATTCTAAGGCTAATCAGTGTACTCGTATAAAAATTTGAAGTAGACTAATTGAATACTAAACCTATGATGCGCCAGTGAAAAAGAAATGGTTGATCAAACCTTGACATGTAGCAGTAGAGCTTCAGCAACTTCCAATCTAGATGGGCGCCACTGCTTGGTCCTTCCTCTCTTAGCGCAAGTAGTGACGTTGAAAAGATGAGGAAGACACCAAATAGTCTGTATCTTCCTTCCATCTTATGAAAACAAAGATATTAGGTAAGTTAACAATAGAATATTGTGAGAACGGTTCTCAACTAAATGATACAAACGTAGCCGATGTAAATTGGGTTACCTGGAGTTAGACAGCTTTGAATTAAATCAAGTTCCCTTTTGTTTAATTTAGATTCAATAAAAGCTGATAGTTTGGGCCATTCAGCATACAGATTAACCCGACTGTTGGGATATTGTTCGTCAAAATCCATTTCAAGCTAGAATGGAAAATGCTAGTAATGCCATGCACAGCAAGAAAATGAACAAGATATAGGATATAGTATACTTACAAGCAAGTAACCAGAGGGATCCCTCAATGCAGGGTAAGCATTCATATAGGAATCTGTTGAGGTGTTCTTAGCTTTCAGTCGGCGCATTCGATAAGATGATGTTGATTTCCAGAGCGCTTCAACCTTGGACCACGGCTGCCTATTGTTTTTCAACCACAGAACATCATCATTGCGTTCTTCATTTGGATCGTCATCTAAGATAAAATTATAAGTTCAAAACCTAACAGACAGAGCCCATGTCAAATAAACTCAATGGGGGATATATTTTGAATAGAAAGCCTCATTCTTAAAAAGAAAAACAAATGAATGTGACACATACCATCACTCGAAAGATTTGATGTGTCCTGGTTATCTTGAACATCTTTCTTGAGCAACTTTCCTTTCCGCAAGAACCTTCGCTTCTGGTAATATCGAGTTAGCAATTTAGCCCTGCCACAGGAGTTCTGCCTTGCACCTGGAGTTGAAGACACCCAAACTTCCTGGAAACAAAATAAATAGTTAAAATAATTTAGTATGATATACTTCCAAACAAAACAATCAAACAAACATTAAAATAACCTTGTTTTCTGTGGGGAAAAGTTCACAAATTTTCTCAGCAAAGTACAACTCAGAATCAAAAGAGAGTCTATAAAAGAAACAAATATTGTGTTAGTGGAAGCAAATAGCACCACGAGACAAAAAATTAATGAAAGAAAAGCCACTTACTTCCTATCATAGTCCTCTTTTAAATGTTCATTTAAGATGACATCAGCTAGAGTATTCCTCATGCAATCAGACAGATCATTGCTCGTTCTATAGTACGAAAGAACCACTTTGCCATCTACAGTCCTCTCAAGAAGTTTCTTCAAATCCATGTCAATTTCAAAACTGAACTTGCGCTTTCGTGAGGCTTCAACTGTCAGTTTATCATTTGATGGTCCGCTCTTCCCAGTCTCTGCAAAAGGAAAGAAAAAATACAACAAAACAAAAACAAAAAGAAAAGATGTACACTCAAATGAAAACTGACGAACCTTTCAAACTTTTCTGAGTTGCATTAGAAGACTCGTTACTCTCATCCATGACAGTACTCCACCCCTCTTCATTTTCTGCATTCTCAGAGTTTGCAAAACTTTGACCCTCAGAGGTGTTATTTCCTTCACCTGCATTAAGTGCTGCAACTTTCTATAATGTGAAACATCAGTGTTAAAACTATAATTTTGAACAGACAGTAATAAGTAAAAATACACAGCGAAAGAAGTCACTTGCTTCAACTAAATCTTCAACAAGAATGATGAGAGCAATAGTTTCCAGCTCCTCAACAGTTAAACTGAGATCAAAACTCTACAATTGCAAAGAAATTTGAAAGCAAAGTGAAAGCCCAAGCCAAGTAGGCCTATAAAATAAAAGGATCGTGACACTTCTACTCACCTCAGCTTTGAATTTCTCGAAGTGCTTTGTAAAGCTGATCTGTGAGCCAAGAGTGTTGAAAATTTGCTTGATGTTTTCATCTGACAAATGCAATAACATCTCAACTGTATAGATCTCCTGATCTGGAAAACAAAACAAAACCAAAAAAAAACTATTAGCGAATAACAGAAATAGTATAATTCATTCGTCCAAAATAATGTTTAATTCTCACTGGGAGTGAGTAGCAGGGATGAGAGGGGGCAGGGAATGACAA
The DNA here is from genome assembly GCA_029379305.1 of Frankliniella fusca. Lineage (NCBI taxonomy): Eukaryota > Metazoa > Arthropoda > Insecta > Thysanoptera > Thripidae > Frankliniella > Frankliniella fusca. The sequence continues at coordinate 1,969 of JAHWGI010000957.1, read as the reverse complement.
AATCGGAATTAGCATGTTAGCTAAGAATTATCAACAGCCGAGACACATTATAACAGACGTTGATCTGAGAGGTTAGAATGGTCTTGCACGACCGCAAACCCGTCAGATAGTTTTGGAATGATTCAGAGATTATTTGAGAGGAAAACGAGACGGGGTTGAGACGAAAATATACTATCAGGTTAGGCCTCGGCAAGCAAGCCATGCTTTTGCCGTTGAAAAACAGGGTTAGGTTCAAGCCAGTGAAACAAAATTATAACAGAGAAGGGAAAGCGTGTTGAATTTAATAAATTAGAGTACTCTCTTATTGCTCACGATATTGATACAAGCTGTTACTTTAAGATGCGAATGTAATAAACCGATGAACGCAAACAACCGCGAGCCTAGGCCTAGGCAACAGAACAACGATTCAACTTACCGGCAAGCCGCTGGATGTAAGTCTGGTTTATCTTCCAGCTATTTAATAAATCTTTTAGCTCGTCATCCATTTCTGAGTTACTCACTTTAACACTATCTTTAAGAAACTTGTTGTTGCCGCAGCCGTTGAGAACAGAGCCGGGCAAGTCTAAACAATCCAAGACGCGTCGGCCGGACTACATTCAAAAGACTAAGTGGCTACCTCCGCGCGCCGCCGCACACGCGCACCACGCGCACGCTCTCCGCGGATGAAAAAGTAGATCCCATAATCACTTGTCGAATTCCTCCATTTCCATGGTTTTAACTATGCTTTCATGACATGAAAAAAATAAAATGAAACTCAGTTTTAAAGAATATTGCTTTGCATCCAAGTTTTCCTCCGTTTACGCGATCAAATGAAAGTTGCATCCGATGCTAACCTCCTGGCCAGGCCAGCCGGGCGAGCCCCGGCAACTTTTAAAACAGTTTATTCTGTGTCTCACGAATTGATGTAACAAAAAATGATAATTAGTTTGATGAATCAATTGTTAGCCACCGTGCTAATAATGATAGCTAATTTTATTAGTATCACAGCTAATCAACATTAGCATGATACATAAGTATTAACCACGCAGCTAAAGGACTTAGTTGCACAGCTAATAAGCTTCAGCTAACTGAATTAGCTACACAGCCAATTTATTTTTCTCCGTGAATAGCCGTAATAGAACGTAATGTGTAATAGTTCGTACACCCTTTCCCGAAGTGATTTCCCCCTCGGTATTTTACGAATTAGAAGAACAGGAGGAATATCGTCTGCTCCCGGACCATAAGAAAGCCTCGACCAATGAGAGAGGGCTTCTCTCGTGGCCCTGTCGAGAGAGCCCTTCTCTGATTGGTCGAGGCCTTGTGATGGCCCAGGAGCAGACGACATTCCTCCTGTTCCTCTAATTCGTAAAATACCTCATTGGTTCTACAGTGGTGCAACTTTGGGGGTATAACCATCGCGTGATCATTATACCCCCAAATGCCTATTTTGAAGCTGGGGTTACAACCATCACATGACTGTTATACCCCTTTGAGGGAGGTAGGTACCACGAGACTGTTGTACCTCATCGGTAAGAGGTTCATCCATCACGTCACGTGGTCAGTGTACCACTACTGTATGCTTAGCATTTGGTATAGCATCATGCCACACCTGCAGCACCCACGAGCACCTACCCCTGCCGGTCAAGCGCAGGCTCTGCATGCTGGCGGCCAAGGGCATCGCTGGCGCCGGCAGCACCCACGATCTAAATTTGAATTCATTTGAGCGAAGTAATGCCGCAGTACAGTCGGAGAACATTTGGAGTGCAGTCGGAGTGCAGTCGGAGTGCAGTCGGAGTACAGTCGGAGTACAGTCGGAGAACAGTCGGAGTACTCGGAAAACAGTCGGAGTACTCAGAAAAAAGTCGGAGTACACAAAGTTCAAGCGGAGTGCACGGAGTACAGGCGGAGTACACGGAGAACGGTTGGAGTACACGGAGAACACCCGGAGTACACGGAGAACATCCGGAGTACACGGAGAACATCCGGAGTT
>JAHWGI010000956.1:0-18540 GCA_029379305.1 Frankliniella fusca | reverse complement strand
CCTCTCACAACCACCAACACAACGGCAGCAGCGGCGAAAAGAAGAATCTCTCTACGACACAACCATCAACGAGGCGAAAAGAGCAGCTGACTGCTCAGATCTACATATTAATAGATGAGTGAGCGATATTGAATGACTCTCCCAACACCTAAACGAGGACGTGATTTGTGTGTGTATATCAGATAATTATTAGTTAATAGACGTGGTGGTTTTGTGCGTTTAGTCATCATTATTAAAAAATAGGATCGTGTTTGTAGCGTTGATTAGTATAGCATATTATTATTATTAGGTGGGTGGGTTTTGTGTGTTGTGAAGAGAGATTATTATTATTAGTGTGTGGTGTTTTGTTGTGTGAGAGAGATTATTATTATTAGGTGTGGTGTTTTGTGTGTGTGAGAGAGATTATTATTATTAGGTGGTGGTGGTTTTGTGTGTGGTGAGAGAGATTATTATTATTAGTGTGGGTGGTTTTGTGTGTGTGAGAGAGATTATTATTATTAGTGGGTGTTTTTTTGTTGAGAGAGATTATTATTATTATGTGGTTTTTTGTGTGTGAGAGAGATTATTATTATTAGGTGTGTTTTTTGTGTGTGAGAGAGATTATTATTATTAGTTGTGTTTTGTTGTTGAGAGAGATTATTATTATTATGTGTTTTTTTGTGTGAGAGAGATTATTATTATTAGTTGTTTTTGTGTGTGAGAGAGATTATTATTATTAGTGTGTTTTTGTTTGTGAGAGAGATTATTATTATTAGTGTGTGTTTTTTGTGTGAGAGAGATTATTATTATTAGTGTGTTTTTTGTGTGAGAGAGATTATTATTATTATGTGTTGTTTTTGTTGAGAGAGATTATTATTATTAGTTGTTTTTTTGTTGAGAGAGATTATTATTATTATTGTGTTTTTTTGTTGAGAGAGATTATTATTATTAGTGTTGTTTTTGTTGTGAGAGAGATTATTATTATTATGTGTGTTTTTTTGTTGAGAGAGATTATTATTATTAGTTGTGTTTTTGTTTGAGAGAGATTATTATTATTAGTGTTGTTTTGTTTGAGAGAGATTATTATTATTATGTGTGTTTTGTTGTTGAGAGAGATTATTATTATTAGTTGTGTTTTTTGTTTGAGAGAGATTATTATTATTATGTGTTTTTTGTTGTGAGAGAGATTATTATTATTATGTGTTTTTTGTTTGTGAGAGAGATTATTATTATTAGTGTTGTTTTTTGTTGAGAGAGATTATTATTATTAGTTGTTTTTGTTGTGAGAGAGATTATTATTATTAGTTGTTTTTTTGTTGAGAGAGATTATTATTATTATGTGTTTTTTTTTGAGAGAGATTATTATTATTATGTGTTTTTTTGTGAGAGAGATTATTATTATTAGTTTGTTTTTTGTTGAGAGAGATTATTATTATTAGTGTGTTTTTTGTTGAGAGAGATTATTATTATTATGTGTTTTTTTTTGAGAGAGATTATTATTATTAGTGTTTTTTGTTGTGAGAGAGATTATTATTATTAGTGTTTTTTGTTGTGAGAGAGATTATTATTATTATGTTGTTTTTGTTGTTGAGAGAGATTATTATTATTATGTGTTTTTTGTTTGAGAGAGATTATTATTATTAGTGGTTTTTTTGTTGAGAGAGATTATTATTATTAGTGTTGTTTTTGTTGTGAGAGAGATTATTATTATTATGTGTTTTTTTGTTTGTGAGAGAGATTATTATTATTATGTTTTTTTTGTTGAGAGAGATTATTATTATTATGTTTTTTTTGTTGAGAGAGATTATTATTATTAGTGTTTTTTTGTTTGAGAGAGATTATTATTATTAGTTGTTTTTTGTTTGAGAGAGATTATTATTATTATGTGTTTTTTGTTGAGAGAGATTATTATTATTAGTTGTGTTTTTTTGTGAGAGAGATTATTATTATTAGTTGTTTTTTTGTTGAGAGAGATTATTATTATTATGTGTTTTTTTGTTGAGAGAGATTATTATTATTAGTTGTTTTTTGTTGTGAGAGAGATTATTATTATTATGTGTTTTTTTTGTGAGAGAGATTATTATTATTAGTTGTTTTTTTTTGAGAGAGATTATTATTATTATGTGTTTTTTTGTTGAGAGAGATTATTATTATTATGTTTTTTTTGTTGAGAGAGATTATTATTATTATTGTTTTTTTTTGAGAGAGATTATTATTATTATGTTGTTTTTTTTGAGAGAGATTATTATTATTATGTTGTTTTTTTGTGAGAGAGATTATTATTATTATGTTTTTTTTTGAGAGAGATTATTATTATTATGTTTTTTTTGTTGAGAGAGATTATTATTATTATGTGTTTTTTTTTGAGAGAGATTATTATTATTATTGTGTTTTTGTTTTGAGAGAGATTATTATTATTAGTTGTTTTTTTTGTGAGAGAGATTATTATTATTATGTTTTTTTTGTTGAGAGAGATTATTATTATTAGTGTTTTTTTTTGAGAGAGATTATTATTATTATTGTGTTTTTTGTTTGAGAGAGATTATTATTATTAGTTGTTTTTTTTGTGAGAGAGATTATTATTATTATGTTGTTTTTGTTTGAGAGAGATTATTATTATTAGTTGTTTTTTTGTTGAGAGAGATTATTATTATTATGTTTTTTTTTGTTGAGAGAGATTATTATTATTATGTGTTTTTTTGTGAGAGAGATTATTATTATTAGTGTTTTTTTTTGAGAGAGATTATTATTATTATTGTTTTTTTGTTGTGAGAGAGATTATTATTATTAGTTTTTTTTTGTGAGAGAGATTATTATTATTATGTGTTTTTTTTTGAGAGAGATTATTATTATTATTTGTTTTTTTTGAGAGAGATTATTATTATTATGTGTTTTTTGTTGAGAGAGATTATTATTATTATTGTTTTTTGTTTGAGAGAGATTATTATTATTATGTTTTTTTTGTTGAGAGAGATTATTATTATTATGTTGTTTTTTGTTGAGAGAGATTATTATTATTATTGTTTTTTTGTTTGAGAGAGATTATTATTATTATGTTGTTTTTTTGTGAGAGAGATTATTATTATTATGTTGTTTTTTGTTGAGAGAGATTATTATTATTATGTGTTTTTTTGTGTGAGAGAGATTATTATTATTATGTGTTTTTTTGTTGAGAGAGATTATTATTATTAGTTTGTTTTGTTGTGTGAGAGAGATTATTATTATTAGTTGTTTTTGTTTTGAGAGAGATTATTATTATTATGTTGTTTTTGTTTGAGAGAGATTATTATTATTATGTTTTTTTTTGAGAGAGATTATTATTATTATGTGTTTTTTTGTGAGAGAGATTATTATTATTATGTGTTTTTTGTTGAGAGAGATTATTATTATTATGTGTTTTTTTGTTGAGAGAGATTATTATTATTATGTGTTTTTTGTTTGAGAGAGATTATTATTATTATGTTGTTTTTTGTTGAGAGAGATTATTATTATTAGTTGTTTTTTTGTGTGAGAGAGATTATTATTATTATGTTTTTTTGTTTGAGAGAGATTATTATTATTATTGTTTTTTGTTTGAGAGAGATTATTATTATTATTGTTTTTTGTTTGAGAGAGATTATTATTATTAGTGTTTTTTTTGTGAGAGAGATTATTATTATTAGTTGTTTTTTTGTTGAGAGAGATTATTATTATTAGTGTTTTTTTGTTTGAGAGAGATTATTATTATTAGTTGTTTTTTTTTGAGAGAGATTATTATTATTATGTTTTTTTGTTGAGAGAGATTATTATTATTATGTTTTTTTTTGAGAGAGATTATTATTATTATGTTGTTTTTTTGTTGAGAGAGATTATTATTATTAGTGTGTTTTTTTTTGAGAGAGATTATTATTATTATGTGTTTTTTTGTTGAGAGAGATTATTATTATTAGTGTTTTTTTTTGAGAGAGATTATTATTATTATTGTTTTTTTTTGAGAGAGATTATTATTATTATGTGTTTTTTTGTTGAGAGAGATTATTATTATTATGTTGTTTTTTTTGAGAGAGATTATTATTATTATGTTTTTTGTTTTGAGAGAGATTATTATTATTATGTTGTTTTTTGTTTGAGAGAGATTATTATTATTATTGTTTTTTTGTTGAGAGAGATTATTATTATTAGTGTTTTTTTGTTTGAGAGAGATTATTATTATTAGTTGTTTTTTTGTTGAGAGAGATTATTATTATTATGTGTTTTTTTGTTGAGAGAGATTATTATTATTATGTGTTTTTTGTTTGAGAGAGATTATTATTATTATTGTGTTTTTGTTTGAGAGAGATTATTATTATTATGTTGTTTTTTGTTGAGAGAGATTATTATTATTATGTTGTTTTTTTGTGAGAGAGATTATTATTATTAGTTGTTTTTGTTTTGAGAGAGATTATTATTATTATGTTGTTTTTTGTTGAGAGAGATTATTATTATTAGTTGTTTTTTTGTTGAGAGAGATTATTATTATTAGTTTTTTTTTGTTGAGAGAGATTATTATTATTAGTTTGTTTTTTTTGAGAGAGATTATTATTATTATTGTTTTTTGTTTGAGAGAGATTATTATTATTATGTTTTTTTTTGAGAGAGATTATTATTATTATGTGTTTTTTTTGAGAGAGATTATTATTATTATTGTTTTTTGTTGTTGAGAGAGATTATTATTATTATGTTGTTTTTTGTTTGAGAGAGATTATTATTATTAGTGTTGTTTTTGTTTGAGAGAGATTATTATTATTATGTGTTTTTTTGTTGAGAGAGATTATTATTATTATTGTGTTTTTTTTGAGAGAGATTATTATTATTATGTGTGTTTTTTGTTGAGAGAGATTATTATTATTATGTTTTTTTGTTTGAGAGAGATTATTATTATTATTGTTTTTTGTTTGAGAGAGATTATTATTATTATGTGTTTTTTGTTTGAGAGAGATTATTATTATTATGTGTTTTTTTGTTGAGAGAGATTATTATTATTATGTGTTTTTTTTTGTGAGAGAGATTATTATTATTATGTTGTTTTTTGTTGAGAGAGATTATTATTATTATGTGTTTTTTGTTTTGAGAGAGATTATTATTATTATGTTGTTTTTGTTTGAGAGAGATTATTATTATTATTTGTTTTTTTGTGAGAGAGATTATTATTATTAGTGTTTTTTTTTGTGAGAGAGATTATTATTATTATGTTGTTTTTTTGTGAGAGAGATTATTATTATTAGTTGTTTTTTTGTTGAGAGAGATTATTATTATTATGTGTTTTTTGTTGTGAGAGAGATTATTATTATTAGTTGTTTTTTGTTTGAGAGAGATTATTATTATTATTGTTTTTTTTGTGAGAGAGATTATTATTATTAGTTGTTTTTTTGTTGAGAGAGATTATTATTATTAGTTGTTTTTTTTGTGAGAGAGATTATTATTATTATGTGTTTTTTGTTTGAGAGAGATTATTATTATTATGTTTTTTTTTGAGAGAGATTATTATTATTAGTTGTTTTTTTTTGAGAGAGATTATTATTATTATTGTTTTTTTTTGTGAGAGAGATTATTATTATTAGTGTGTTTTTTTGTTGAGAGAGATTATTATTATTATGTTGTTTTTTTGTTGAGAGAGATTATTATTATTATTGTGTTTTTTTTGAGAGAGATTATTATTATTAGTTGTTTTGTTTTTGAGAGAGATTATTATTATTATGTGTTTTTTTTTGAGAGAGATTATTATTATTATGTTGTTTTTTGTTGAGAGAGATTATTATTATTAGTTGTTTTTTTGTTGAGAGAGATTATTATTATTAGTTGTTTTTTTTTGAGAGAGATTATTATTATTATGTGTTTTTTTGTGAGAGAGATTATTATTATTAGTGTTTTTTTTTGAGAGAGATTATTATTATTAGTTGTTTTTTTGTTGAGAGAGATTATTATTATTATGTTGTTTTTTTGTTGAGAGAGATTATTATTATTATGTTGTTTTTTGTTGTGAGAGAGATTATTATTATTATTGTTTTTTTGTTGAGAGAGATTATTATTATTATTGTTTTTTTGTTGAGAGAGATTATTATTATTATTGTTTTTTTTGTGAGAGAGATTATTATTATTAGTTGTGTTTTTGTTTGAGAGAGATTATTATTATTATGTGTTTTTTTGTTGAGAGAGATTATTATTATTAGTTGTTTTTGTTTTGAGAGAGATTATTATTATTATTGTTTTTTTTTGAGAGAGATTATTATTATTATTGTTTTTTTTTGAGAGAGATTATTATTATTATGTTTTTTTTGTTGAGAGAGATTATTATTATTATGTGTTTTTTGTTTGAGAGAGATTATTATTATTATGTGTGTTTTTTTGTGAGAGAGATTATTATTATTATGTGTTTTTTTTTGAGAGAGATTATTATTATTAGTTGTTTTTTGTTTGAGAGAGATTATTATTATTAGTTGTTTTTTTGTTGAGAGAGATTATTATTATTATGTTTTTTTTTGTGAGAGAGATTATTATTATTAGTGTTTTTTTGTTGAGAGAGATTATTATTATTATGTGTTTTTTGTTGTGAGAGAGATTATTATTATTAGTTGTGTTTTTTGTTGAGAGAGATTATTATTATTATGTTTTTTTTTGTTGAGAGAGATTATTATTATTAGTTGTTTTTTGTGTTGAGAGAGATTATTATTATTATGTTGTTTTTTGTTGAGAGAGATTATTATTATTAGTTGTTTTTTTTGTGAGAGAGATTATTATTATTATTTGTTTTTTTTGAGAGAGATTATTATTATTATGTGTTTTTTTGTTGAGAGAGATTATTATTATTATGTGTTTTTTTGTTGAGAGAGATTATTATTATTATGTTGTTTTTTGTTGAGAGAGATTATTATTATTAGTTGTTTTTGTTTTGAGAGAGATTATTATTATTAGTTGTTTTTGTTTTGAGAGAGATTATTATTATTATGGTTTTTTTGTTTGAGAGAGATTATTATTATTATGTGTTTTTTTGTTGAGAGAGATTATTATTATTATGTGTGTTTTTGTTTTGAGAGAGATTATTATTATTAGTGGTTTTTTTTTGTGAGAGAGATTATTATTATTATGTGTTTTTTGTTTGTGAGAGAGATTATTATTATTAGTTGTTTTTTTGTTGAGAGAGATTATTATTATTATGTGTTTTTTGTTTGAGAGAGATTATTATTATTATGGTGTTTTTTGTTTGAGAGAGATTATTATTATTAGTGTTTTTTGTTGTTGAGAGAGATTATTATTATTATGTGTTTTTTGTTGTGAGAGAGATTATTATTATTATGTTGTTTTTTGTTTGAGAGAGATTATTATTATTATGTGTGTTTTTTTGTGAGAGAGATTATTATTATTAGTGTTTTTTGTTGTGAGAGAGATTATTATTATTATTGTGTTTTTTTGTGAGAGAGATTATTATTATTATGTTGTTTTTTTTTGAGAGAGATTATTATTATTAGTGTTTTTTTTGTTGAGAGAGATTATTATTATTATGTTGTTTTTTTTGTGAGAGAGATTATTATTATTAGTTGTTTTTTTGTGAGAGAGATTATTATTATTATTGTTTTTTGTTTGAGAGAGATTATTATTATTATTGTGTTTTTGTTTTGAGAGAGATTATTATTATTATTGGTTTTTGTTTGTGAGAGAGATTATTATTATTATTGTTTTTTTTGTTGAGAGAGATTATTATTATTATGTTTTTTTTGTTGAGAGAGATTATTATTATTAGTTTGTTTTTTTTGAGAGAGATTATTATTATTAGTTGTTTTTTTGTGAGAGAGATTATTATTATTATGTTTTTTTGTTTGTGAGAGAGATTATTATTATTATGTTTTTTTTGTTGAGAGAGATTATTATTATTAGTTGTTTTTTTTGTGAGAGAGATTATTATTATTATGTGTTTTTTTTGTGAGAGAGATTATTATTATTATGTTTTTTTGTTTGAGAGAGATTATTATTATTATGTTGTTTTTTTTGAGAGAGATTATTATTATTATGTGTTTTTTTGTTGAGAGAGATTATTATTATTATTTTTTTTTGTGAGAGAGATTATTATTATTAGTTGTTTTTGTTTTGAGAGAGATTATTATTATTATGTGTTTTTTTGTTGAGAGAGATTATTATTATTATGTTTTTTTTTGTGAGAGAGATTATTATTATTATGTGTTTTTTGTTTGAGAGAGATTATTATTATTATGTGTTTTTTTGTGAGAGAGATTATTATTATTATGTTGTTTTTTTGTGAGAGAGATTATTATTATTAGTTGTTTTTTGTTTGAGAGAGATTATTATTATTAGTTGTTTTTTGTGTTGAGAGAGATTATTATTATTAGTGTTGTTTTTTTTGAGAGAGATTATTATTATTATTGTTTTTTTGTTTGAGAGAGATTATTATTATTATTGTTTTTTGTTTGAGAGAGATTATTATTATTATGTGTTTTTTGTTTGAGAGAGATTATTATTATTATGTTTTTTTTTGTTGAGAGAGATTATTATTATTATTGTTTTTTTGTTGAGAGAGATTATTATTATTATTGTGTTTTTTTTGAGAGAGATTATTATTATTATGTTTTTTGTTTTGAGAGAGATTATTATTATTATGTTGTTTTTTTGTTGAGAGAGATTATTATTATTATTTGTTTTTGTTTGAGAGAGATTATTATTATTATGTGTTTTTTTTGTGAGAGAGATTATTATTATTATGTGTTTTTTTTTGAGAGAGATTATTATTATTATTGTGTTTTTTTTGAGAGAGATTATTATTATTAGTTTTTTTTGTTGAGAGAGATTATTATTATTATTGTGTTTTTTTTGTGAGAGAGATTATTATTATTAGTTGTTTTTTTTGAGAGAGATTATTATTATTAGTTTTTTTTGTTTGAGAGAGATTATTATTATTATTGTTTTTTTGTTGAGAGAGATTATTATTATTATTGTTTTTTTTTGAGAGAGATTATTATTATTAGTTTTTTTTTGTTGAGAGAGATTATTATTATTAGTGTGTTTTTTTGTTGAGAGAGATTATTATTATTAGTTGTTTTTTGTGTGAGAGAGATTATTATTATTAGTGTTTTTTTTGTTTGAGAGAGATTATTATTATTATGTTGTTTTTTGTTGAGAGAGATTATTATTATTATTGTTTTTTTTTGAGAGAGATTATTATTATTATGTGTTTTTTGTTTGAGAGAGATTATTATTATTATGTGTTTTTTGTTTGAGAGAGATTATTATTATTATGTGTTTTTTTTGTTGAGAGAGATTATTATTATTATGTGTTTTTTTGTTGAGAGAGATTATTATTATTAGTTGTTTTTTGTTTGAGAGAGATTATTATTATTATGTGTTTTTTGTGTTGAGAGAGATTATTATTATTATGTGTTTTTGTTTTGAGAGAGATTATTATTATTATTGTTTTTTTTTGAGAGAGATTATTATTATTATGTTGTTTTGTTTTGAGAGAGATTATTATTATTATTGTTTTTTTGTTGAGAGAGATTATTATTATTATGTGAGAGAGATTATTATTATTATGTGTTTTTTTTGTTGAGAGAGATTATTATTATTATGTTTTTTTTTGTGAGAGAGATTATTATTATTATGTTTTTTGTTTTGAGAGAGATTATTATTATTATGTTTTTTTTTGTGAGAGAGATTATTATTATTATTGTTTTTTTTTGAGAGAGATTATTATTATTAGTTGTTTTTTTGTTGAGAGAGATTATTATTATTATGTTTTTTTTTGAGAGAGATTATTATTATTATGTTTTTTTTTGAGAGAGATTATTATTATTATTGTTTTTTTGTTGAGAGAGATTATTATTATTATGTTTTTTTTTGTGAGAGAGATTATTATTATTATGTTTTTTTTGTTGAGAGAGATTATTATTATTATGTTTTTTTTTGTGAGAGAGATTATTATTATTATTGTTTTTTTTTGAGAGAGATTATTATTATTATGTGTTTTTTGTTGTGAGAGAGATTATTATTATTATTGTTTTTTTTTGAGAGAGATTATTATTATTATGTTTTTTTTTGTGAGAGAGATTATTATTATTATTGTTTTTTTGTTGAGAGAGATTATTATTATTAGTGTTTTTTTTTGTGAGAGAGATTATTATTATTAGTTGTTTTTTTTGAGAGAGATTATTATTATTATGTTTTTTTGTTTGAGAGAGATTATTATTATTATTGTTTTTTTTTGAGAGAGATTATTATTATTATTTGTTTTTTGTTGTGAGAGAGATTATTATTATTATGTTTTTTTGTTTGAGAGAGATTATTATTATTATGTGTTTTTTTTGAGAGAGATTATTATTATTATTGTTTTTTTTTGAGAGAGATTATTATTATTATGTGTTTTTTTTTGAGAGAGATTATTATTATTAGTGTTTTTTTTGTTGAGAGAGATTATTATTATTATGTGTTTTTTTTTGAGAGAGATTATTATTATTATGTGTTTTTTGTTTGAGAGAGATTATTATTATTATTTTTTTTGTTTTGAGAGAGATTATTATTATTATGTGTTTTTTGTTGAGAGAGATTATTATTATTATTTGTTTTTTTTGTGAGAGAGATTATTATTATTAGTTTGTTTTTTGTTGAGAGAGATTATTATTATTATGTTGTTTTTTTTGAGAGAGATTATTATTATTAGTGTTTTTTTTTGTGAGAGAGATTATTATTATTATGTTGTTTTTTTTGAGAGAGATTATTATTATTATTGTTTTTTGTTTGAGAGAGATTATTATTATTATGTTTTTTTTTGAGAGAGATTATTATTATTATGTTGTTTTTTGTTGAGAGAGATTATTATTATTATGTTTTTTTTTGTTGAGAGAGATTATTATTATTATTTGTTTTTTGTTGAGAGAGATTATTATTATTATTTTTTTTTGTGAGAGAGATTATTATTATTATTGTTTTTTTGTTGAGAGAGATTATTATTATTATGTTTTTTTTTGAGAGAGATTATTATTATTATTTGTTTTTGTTTGAGAGAGATTATTATTATTATTGTTTTTTTTGTGAGAGAGATTATTATTATTATTGTTTTTTTGTTTGAGAGAGATTATTATTATTATGTTTTTTTGTTTGAGAGAGATTATTATTATTATTGTTTTTTTGTTGAGAGAGATTATTATTATTATGTTTTTTTTTGAGAGAGATTATTATTATTAGTTGTTTTTTTTTGAGAGAGATTATTATTATTATGTGTTTTTTTTTGAGAGAGATTATTATTATTATTGTTTTTTTGTTGAGAGAGATTATTATTATTATTGTTTTTTTGTTGAGAGAGATTATTATTATTATGTTGTTTTTTTGTGAGAGAGATTATTATTATTATTGTTTTTTTTTGAGAGAGATTATTATTATTATGTTTTTTTTTGTGAGAGAGATTATTATTATTATGTTGTTTTTGTTTGAGAGAGATTATTATTATTATTTGTTTTTTTTGAGAGAGATTATTATTATTATTTGTTTTTTGTTGAGAGAGATTATTATTATTATGTTTTTTTTTGAGAGAGATTATTATTATTATGTTTTTTTTGTTGAGAGAGATTATTATTATTATGTTTTTTTTTGAGAGAGATTATTATTATTATTGTTTTTTTTTGAGAGAGATTATTATTATTATGTTTTTTTTTGAGAGAGATTATTATTATTATGTTTTTTTTTGAGAGAGATTATTATTATTATTTGTTTTTTGTTTGAGAGAGATTATTATTATTATTGTTTTTTTGTTGAGAGAGATTATTATTATTATTTTTTTTTGAGAGAGATTATTATTATTATTTGTTTTTTTTGAGAGAGATTATTATTATTATGTTTTTTTTTGAGAGAGATTATTATTATTATGTGTTTTTTTGTTGAGAGAGATTATTATTATTATTGTTTTTTTTGTGAGAGAGATTATTATTATTATTGTTTTTTTTTGAGAGAGATTATTATTATTATGTTTTTTTTTGTGAGAGAGATTATTATTATTATTTTTTTTTGAGAGAGATTATTATTATTATTTTGTTTTTTGTGAGAGAGATTATTATTATTATTGTTTTTTTTTGAGAGAGATTATTATTATTATGTTTTTTTTTGAGAGAGATTATTATTATTATTTTTTTTTGAGAGATTATTATTATTATTGTTTTTTTTTGAGAGAGATTATTATTATTATTTGTTTTTTTTGAGAGAGATTATTATTATTATTTTTTTTTGAGAGAGATTATTATTATTATTTTTTTTTGAGAGAGATTATTATTATTATGTTTTTTTTTGAGAGAGATTATTATTATTATTGTTTTTTTTTGTGAGAGAGATTATTATTATTATTTGTTTTTTTTTGAGAGAGATTATTATTATTATTGTTTTTTGTTTGAGAGAGATTATTATTATTATTTTTTTTTGAGAGAGATTATTATTATTATGTTTTTTTTGTTGAGAGAGATTATTATTATTATTTTTTTTTGAGAGAGATTATTATTATTATTGTTTTTTTTTGAGAGAGATTATTATTATTATTGTTTTTTTGTTGAGAGAGATTATTATTATTATTGTTTTTTTTTGAGAGAGATTATTATTATTATTTTTTTTTGAGAGAGATTATTATTATTATTGTTTTTTTTTGAGAGAGATTATTATTATTATTTTTTTTTGTTGAGAGAGATTATTATTATTATTTTTTTTTGAGAGAGATTATTATTATTATTTTTTTTGTTTTGAGAGAGATTATTATTATTATTTTTTTTTGAGAGAGATTATTATTATTATTGTTTTTTGTTTGAGAGAGATTATTATTATTATTTTTTTTTGAGAGAGATTATTATTATTAGTTTTTTTTTGAGAGAGATTATTATTATTATTGTTTTTTTTTGAGAGAGATTATTATTATTATGTTTTTTTTTGAGAGAGATTATTATTATTATTTTTTTTTGAGAGAGATTATTATTATTATTTTTTTTTGAGAGAGATTATTATTATTATTTTTTTTTGAGAGAGATTATTATTATTATTTTTTTTTGAGAGAGATTATTATTATTATTTTTTTTTGAGAGAGATTATTATTATTATTTTTTTTTGAGAGAGATTATTATTATTATTGTTTTTTTTTGAGAGAGATTATTATTATTATTTTTTTTTGAGAGAGATTATTATTATTATTTTTTTTTGAGAGAGATTATTATTATTATTTTTTTTTGAGAGAGATTATTATTATTATTTTTTTTTGTTGAGAGAGATTATTATTATTATTTTTTTTTGAGAGAGATTATTATTATTATTTTTTTTTGAGAGAGATTATTATTATTATGTTTTTTTTGTTGAGAGAGATTATTATTATTATTTTTTTTTGAGAGAGATTATTATTATTATTTTTTTTTGAGAGAGATTATTATTATTATTTTTTTTTGAGAGAGATTATTATTATTATTTTTTTTTGAGAGAGATTATTATTATTATTTTTTTTTGAGAGAGATTATTATTATTATTTTTTTTTGAGAGAGATTATTATTATTATTTTTTTTTGAGAGAGATTATTATTATTATTTTTTTTTGTTAGAGAGATATTATTATTATTTTTTTTTGAGAGAGATTATTATTATTATTTTTTTTTGAGAGAGATTATTATTATTATTTTTTTTTGAGAGAGATTATTATTATTATTTTTTTTTGAGAGAGATTATTATTATTATTTTTTTTTGAGAGAGATTATTATTATTATTTTTTTTTGAGAGAGATTATTATTATTATTTTTTTTTGAGAGAGATTATTATTATTATTTTTTTTTGAAGAGATATTATTATTATTTTTTTTTGAGAGAGATTATTATTATTATTTTTTTTTGAGAGAGATTATTATTATTATTTTTTTTTGAGAGAGATTATTATTATTATTTTTTTTTGAGAGAGATTATTATTATTATTTTTTTTTGAGAGAATTATTATTATTATTGTTTTTTTTTGAGAGAGATTATTATTATTATTTTTTTTTGAGAGATATTATTATTATTTTTTTTTGAGAGAGATTATTATTATTATTTTTTTTTGAGAGAGATTATTATTATTATTTTTTTTTGAGAGAGATTATTATTATTATTTTTTTTTAGAGAGATTATTATTATTATTTTTTTTTGAGAGATATTATATATTTTTTTTTGAGAGATTATTATTATTATTTTTTTTGTTTAGAGAGATTATTATTATTATTTTTTTTTGAGAGAGATTATTATTATTATTTTTTTTTGAGAGAGATTATTATTATTATTTTTTTTTGAGAGAGATTATTATTATTATTTTTTTTTGAGAGAGATTATTATTATTATTTTTTTTTGAGAGAGATTATTATTATTATTTTTTTTTGAGAGATATTATTATTATTTTTTTTTGAGAGAGATTATTATTATTATTTTTTTTTGAGAGAGATTATTATTATTATTTTTTTTTGAGAGAGATTATTATTATTATTTTTTTTTGAAGAGATTATTATTATTATTTTTTTTTGAGAGATATTATTATTATTTTTTTTTGAGAGAGATTATTATTATTATTTTTTTTTGAGAGAGATTATTATTATTATTTTTTTTTGAAGAGATTATTATTATTATTTTTTTTTGAAGAGATTATTATTATTATTTTTTTTTGAGAAGATTATTATTATTATTTTTTTTTGAAGAGATTATTATTATTATGAGAGATTATTATTATTATTTTTTTTTGTTTGAGAGATATTATTATTATTTTTTTTTGAGAAGATTATTATTATTATTTTTTTTTGTAGAGAGATTATTATTATTATTTTTTTTTGAGAGAGATTATTATTATTATTGTTTTTTTTTGAGAGAGATTATTATTATTATTTTTTTTTAGAGAGATTATTATTATTATTTTTTTTTGAGAGAGATTATTATTATTATTTTTTTTTGAGAGAGATTATTATTATTATTTTTTTTTGAGAGAGATTATTATTATTATTTTTTTTTGAAGAATTATTATTATTATTTTTTTTTGAGAGATTATTATTATTATTTTTTTTTGAGAGATTATTATTATTATTTTTTTTTGAGAAGATTATTATTATTATTTTTTTTTGAGAGATTATTATTATTATTTTTTTTTGAGAGAGATTATTATTATTATTTTTTTTTGAGAGAGATTATTATTATTATTTTTTTTTGAGAAGATTATTATTATTATTTTTTTTTGAGAAGATTATTATTATTATGTTTTTTTTTGAGAGAGATTATTATTATTATTTTTTTTTGAGAAGATTATTATTATTATTTTTTTTTGAAGAGATTATTATTATTATTTGTTTTTTTTGAGAGATTATTATTATTATTTTTTTTTGAGAGAGATTATTATTATTATTTTTTTTTGAGAGAGATTATTATTATTATTGTTTTTTTTTGAGAGATATTATTATTATTTTTTTTTGAGAGAGATTATTATTATTATTTTTTTTTGAGAGAGATTATTATTATTATTTTTTTTTGAGAGAGATTATTATTATTATTTTTTTTTAGAGAGATTATTATTATTATTTTTTTTTGAGAGAGATTATTATTATTATTTTTTTTTGAGAGAGATTATTATTATTATTTTTTTTTGAGAGAGATTATTATTATTATTTTTTTTTGAGAGAGATTATTATTATTATTTTTTTTTGAGAGATTATTATTATTATTTTTTTTTGAGAGAGATTATTATTATTATTTTTTTTTGAGAGATATTATTATTATTTTTTTTTGAGAGAGATTATTATTATTATTTTTTTTTGAGAGAGATTATTATTATTATTTTTTTTTGAGAGAGATTATTATTATTATTTTTTTTTAGAGAGATTATTATTATTATTGTTTTTTTTTGAGAGAGATTATTATTATTATTTTTTTTTGAGAGAGATTATTATTATTATTTTTTTTTGAGAGAGATTATTATTATTATTTTTTTTTGAGAGAGATTATTATTATTATTTTTTTTTGAGAGAATTATTATTATTATTTGTTTTTTTTGAGAGAGATTATTATTATTATTTTTTTTTGAGAGAGATTATTATTATTATTTTTTTTTGAGAGAGATTATTATTATTATTTTTTTTTGAAGAGATTATTATTATTATGTTTTTTTTTGAGAGAGATTATTATTATTATTTTTTTTTGAGAAGATTATTATTATTATTTTTTTTTGAGAGAGATTATTATTATTATTTTTTTTTAAGAGATTATTATTATTATTTTTTTTTGAGAGAATTATTATTATTATTTTTTTTTGAGAGAGATTATTATTATTATTTTTTTTTGAGAGAGATTATTATTATTATTTTTTTTTGAGAGAGATTATTATTATTATTTTTTTTTGAGAGAGATTATTATTATTATTTTTTTTTGAGAGAGATTATTATTATTATTTTTTTTTGAGAGAGATTATTATTATTATTTTTTTTTGAAGAGATTATTATTATTATTTTTTTTTGAGAGATTATTATTATTATTTTTTTTTGAGAGAGATTATTATTATTATTTTTTTTTAGAGAGATTATTATTATTATTTTTTTTTGAAGAATTATTATTATTATTTTTTTTTGAGAGAGATTATTATTATTATTTTTTTTTGAGAGAGATTATTATTATTATTTTTTTTTGAGAGAGATTATTATTATTATTTTTTTTTGAGAGAGATTATTATTATTATTTTTTTTTGAGAGAGATTATTATTATTATTTTTTTTTGAGAGAGATTATTATTATTATTTTTTTTTGAGAAGATTATTATTATTATTTTTTTTTGAGAGAGATTATTATTATTTTTTTTTGAGAGAGATTATTATTATTATTTTTTTTTGAGAGAGATTATTATTATTATTTTTTTTTGAGAGAGATTATTATTATTATTTTTTTTTGAGAGAGATTATTATTATTATTTTTTTTTGAAGAGATTATTATTATTATTTTTTTTTGAGAAGATTATTATTATTATTTTTTTTTGAGAGAGATTATTATTATTATTTTTTTTTGAGAGATTATTATTATTATTTTTTTTTGAGAGAGATTATTATTATTATTTTTTTTTGAAGAGATTATTATTATTATTTTTTTTTGAGAGAGATTATTATTATTATTGTTTTTTTTTGAGAGAGATTATTATTATTATTAGAGAGATTATTATTATTATTTTTTTTTGAGAGAGATTATTATTATTATTTTTTTTTGAGAGAGATTATTATTATTATTTTTTTTTGAGAGATTATTATTATTATTTTTTTTTGAGAGAGATTATTATTATTATTTTTTTTTGAAGAGATTATTATTATTATTTTTTTTTGAGAGAGATTATTATTATTATTTTTTTTTGAGAGAGATTATTATTATTATTTTTTTTTGAGAGAGATTATTATTATTATTTTTTTTTGAGAGAGATTATTATTATTATTTTTTTTTGAGAGAGATTATTATTATTATTTTTTTTTGAAGAGATTATTATTATTATTTTTTTTTGAGAGAGATTATTATTATTATTTTTTTTTGAGAGAATTATTATTATTATTTTTTTTTGAGAGAGATTATTATTATTATTTTTTTTTAGAGAGATTATTATTATTATTTTTTTTTGAGAAATTATTATTATTTTTTTTTGAGAGAGATTATTATTATTATTTTTTTTTGAGAGAGATTATTATTATTATTTTTTTTTGAAGAGATTATTATTATTATTTTTTTTTAGAGAGATTATTATTATTATTTTTTTTTGAGAGAGATTATTATTATTATTTTTTTTTGAAGAGATTATTATTATTATTTTTTTTTGAGAGAGATTATTATTATTATTTTTTTTTGAGAGAGATTATTATTATTATTTGTTTTTTTTAGAGAGATTATTATTATTATTTTTTTTTGAGAGAGATTATTATTATTATTTTTTTTTGAGAGAGATTATTATTATTATTTTTTTTTGAGAGAGATTATTATTATTATTTTTTTTTGAGAGAGATTATTATTATTATTTTTTTTTGAGAGAGATTATTATTATTATGTTTTTTTTTAGAGAGATTATTATTATTATTTTTTTTTGAGAGAGATTATTATTATTATTTTTTTTTGAAGAGATTATTATTATTATTTTTTTTTGAGAGATTATTATTATTATTTTTTTTTAGAGAGATTATTATTATTATTTTTTTTTGAGAGAGATTATTATTATTATTTTTTTTTGAGAAGATTATTATTATTATAGAGAATTATTATTATTATTTTTTTTTGTAGAGATTATTATTATTATTTTTTTTTGAGAGAGATTATTATTATTATTTTTTTTTGAGAAGATTATTATTATTATTTTTTTTTGAAGAGATTATTATTATTATTTTTTTTTGAGAAGATTATTATTATTATTTTTTTTTGAGAGAGATTATTATTATTATTTTTTTTTAGAGAGATTATTATTATTATTTTTTTTTGAGAAGATTATTATTATTATTAGAGAATTATTATATTATTTTTTTTTGAGAAGATTATTATTATTATTTTTTTTTGAGAGATTATTATTAT
>JAHWGI010000953.1:0-10170 GCA_029379305.1 Frankliniella fusca | reverse complement strand
AAAAAAATCAGAAAAACTCGGACAAAGTCTAGATAAAGAACCGGAAAGTTACAAAAAAATCTCAAGAAAATCATAGAAAATTACAAAAAATCATAAAAATCATAAAAAATCAAAAAAAATCATTAAGAAATCAAAAGTCATAAAAAATTCAAAGAATAAAAAAAAAATTCAAAGAATCAGAAAAAATCAGGAAAAATCATAAAAATTGGTCACACTTGTAAACAATCCGTTCAAGTTATCAGAAATATCAGGGAAATCAAGAAAAATCTTTAAAAAATCATTTAAAAAATCATAAAAAATCATTAAAAATCTTAAAAATCAAAACAAATCAAAATGTTACGCACAATTCAAAAAAGTTACTTTTCATTACGAAAATTTAAAATCGGTGAACGCTTGAATTTGGAGTGAAGGACCCCTCGGCGCGCGGTCCCATGCGATTTACGAAGTCTGGAGTCGAGGAGGAGACTTATCGATGAGTCGGCGGCGGGTCGAGGCGTAGTGTGGGGGGCGGCGGCCGGCGGCCTGGCTGGGCGTTGAGGAAGACGTCCATTACTCTGTCAGTCTGTGATCTGTCGTCCTCCTTGTCGCCGGGCTGGGCCTGCCCTGCTCTGCCCTGCTCTGCCCTGCCCGCCCTGCCCTGCCCGGCCCGGGGACGGGATAGGCACATCGCTCAATGCTGCCGGGGCCCTCGAGCCTCCGCCCTTGTCCTCGCCCGCGCGCGCGCGCCTCGTGCCCAGCGACGTTGACGACGCGCTCTGAGAGGACCACCGCTTAATTTGGGTCAAGTTTGTGTCTGACTGAATGGTCGTTGGTAACGAGGCCCCGCGGCGGCCTATCACTGTCCTCTGGTGGGGTCGCTGCATTTAGCTGCAGCTGCACCGCCGGGCTGGGGCCGGGCAGCCCAGAGCCCTTATCCTCTGTGTGCGTGCGTGTAACAGACGAGCGGCGACTGAGCACGAAAATAAAGTAAAAAAAATTGCTTAACTGAGCCATTCATTATCGTTTGCGTTTATTTTAAGCTTGTATACTCTTTCCTTGTGAGCAGTTTCTACCACTCCGAAAAATGCTGTACGAGGATTATAATTACTTGTAATTACTGATGATTATTAGGATTTGTACTGATTATTATTGATTTTTTGTGATAACAAAGATTATCTCTGATTGTCTATGATTTTTGCCGATTATCGATTATTATCGCTGATTATGATTAATGCACTGGTAAAAAAAAAATGTTGAGTTCGTATGCATCATTGGTATTGGTGCATAGTGTTTAGTTCCTAAACGTCTAAAAATTATACACCAGCTGGTGTGTCGTTGAACTTATTAAACGTCAATTGATGTCTAGTTTGTCCTACTATACACCAGCAGGTGTATAGTTTTTGAACATTTGGAACTTAACACCAGTTGATGTATAGAACTAAACATTTGTTTTAACAGTGTGATTATTGTGATGATCGTATGACTATTCGTGATCATTACTGATTATCCGTGAGTGTCATTGATTATCGGGATTACCTGTGATTGTCTCGATTATCTGATTATTATAATTACCAAGTGATTAACAACAGGATGTACTCTAGCAATCAAAAGCTGTTCAATTAAACTTAAATCTGACATCTGGACAGATACCAACTAATACAATTTCGGCTCCGATAAGCTACTAGCCGCCTGCGATACTCTAGGCAGGCCACCAAGCAGTACATGAGTGTAGTGCGAGGACTACATTGCCTACCTCTCAGGCGGCGCACAGGCTTAAAATGCTTAATGATATGGCATTCGTTTTCATTGCGTGCATTTCATATCTTCTGGAATATTTTCTTATAATGCTCGGACGACACGTTACGGAAAACGGATGTTAACACTCGATTGATTTGTCTCAAAGATGTCCCATACATAGATAAAATATTAATTTTACGTGATTCTGCAAGTATTGTCAAGCTCAGCCTGGCAAGTAATTATCAAATGATTATGAAATGATTATCAAGGAGGTGTACGAAGATATTATCGAAGTTGTAGAACCTAGGTTGTGACAACCTCTTATCAGCCGAAGCACATCGGTTGTCCGACCTTTTTTTGTCCGACCTCGGGATTTTTGCGGCCGCCACCGTCACACGTTTGTTTTTGTCCGACCTGGCAGTCGGGGTGTCATAGTTATTTTTCTGTCCGACCTCGTTTTCTCCGTCCCCAATAACGAACCGTTAGAGTAGCCTGCTATCCTCTGCGATGCAGCTCGATTGCCCGACCTGATGATTTCCTCAGAATCCAAAAAAGCGCCTTGCTTTTTTCTATGACCTTGTTTACACGGGTGAAGTGGAGAAGGAATGGGTATCATGGTCGGAGCACACCTCAAATTCATTTTTAATTTTATTTAAAAGAGCTATTTTAAAAAAAATGAAAAAATTGGTAGGCCCCTACCTAACTCGCAACCTGCGAGCCCCGCCTGCTTAACTTCGGAGTTCTGATGGGATCCGGTGTGTTCCAGGCGACCGCCACCCCGCGGGCACGAGAAGTCCTCTCCACTTCGGGGAGAGTCCCCGCTTAAGGCTGGCGGCCTGTCAGGCCCGCCGTACTACCCTATTTAAACAGCGCCTTGAAGCCGTAGGTAGCATTTCGGACCAACGACTGGGCACCACCGGACCGCATGACCGGTCAGTGGGAGGTAGAGGCAAGGCAGGACGATAGAGGGGGAGAAAAGCAGAAAGAGAAGTTTTTGCGGAAGAGTAAGCGTACGGTTGGTTAGACCTGTACTGACCCGCTCCCGCACAGGTCATGGAAAAGCTGTTTACTAAGGAGCCAGATTCATAGGCCTTACTTCCCCACGAGGGACCACCCCCCGTGGCATGGGACGGAACTTCCTGACAACTCGCTTTCGCTGCCAGTGAAGAACCTACCTGGGAATTGAACCCAGGCCCCAAGTGCCGAGTCTCATGACACCCCGCGGCTTTCGTGGCACTAAGACCACTAGACCGTCGGCGATTCCACGGGAGAGCTCCGTTGAAATGGGGGGTTTGAATTCCACTCCAGGCTGCTGTCCTCGGAAAAATTTAAATTCAGCAAGATTCGAACCTGGGTTCCGGGGCTCGCGGTACAACACTGAGCCAGCACGGCCACGACGCCACGGTACACGACGTCTGCCCACTAGGGGTGACGCTGCGAAGAGCCGTAGTCGCAGACGAACCTATACCGGTGGCTACACCTGCTCTCCACGCAGCATCAGCCCGGCCGCGTGGCGACATTGGTATGCACATCGGCACAATTAGTAGCACTGGGTAGGCAGAGGTTCGAATACCGTTCACTATTTATTTTTTTCCCCCTTTTTCTTTAAGAAGCTTTGTCTCTTTGCAGTTGCCCGAAGGGACGCGAGTACAGTGGATAAAAATAAAAAGTAGGTTTTATAAATTAAGTCAAAAAAGAAATTGTGACCGGTATTCGAACCATTCTTTCAATATGGAGTGTGGATTTGTTTTACTGTCGGAAAACGTCGTTGAACAAACACGAATTCTCTGATCGACGGATTTCGCTCCTATCGTCTCGGTTTGAAAAACGAACCCACCTGGAGTTTAAATTCCGACGCTGAAGAATCCGTGTTTCGCAACAATCCGACGCAATCGCAGCTTCTTCCAATGTCGAGAAACTGTTATTTTTGTCGTAATTCAGACGCAGCGCTTATCTTCGATACTCTCGCTTCGAAAAGCGTTGGGGCAGATATCGCTTTTGTGTCCGTCCGTTTTTCGACCCCTTCCGAATTTCAAACGGGATTTTGACCCTTCGAAAATCGATTTTCCTTTTTACAGTGCGCCCCGCCGCTCCGCCCCGCCCCGCCCCGCTCCGCCCCGGCTCTGTACTCCACGCCCACGCGCTACCCCCTGGTCCCTTTGATCCCGGGGGAAGGTAAAGGTGCGTCGCAAGTGGCAAACTCGCTGCTCCTCACGGCGCGGCCCACCTCGCGGAGCAGCAGCAGCAGCACCAAACTTTTGCCCGAGAAACTTTTCACTTCTCGCGCGGGGCGGGGCGGGGCGGGGCGGGGCAGGGCGGGGGCGACGCACATGTGGCTTGATCCTATATGCCCATGTGCCTATCCGATATCTGCCGAGCAGAACCGGCGACCGCTCCCCGCGCGTCGAACTCATTCCATACAGCCGCCGCGCCGGTGTATTGTACGTGCGTGCGCGTGTATACGTGCGTGCGTACGTACGGGCACGGGCACGTACGGAGCGCCGGGCTGGGGCCATCGGGCACATATCACAACTAATGAGCCGGGGCCGGGCCGGGCCAATGGCCAGGGCCCAGAGGCAGTGCGGCGCGGCTCGGCCCAAATTAAAATATGCTGATGGGGATGGCTGTCGCACACTCCCTCACTCACACATACATACATACCGGGTCCGGACCGGCGGCTCGTTGTTATTGGGGGATCCTAGTTATACGCCCCCGGCTAGGCCCAGCCCCGCTCCGCCCCGCCCGGCTGCCGTGCGCTGCTACAGGAATGTTGGGGCATAAGTAACGCGCCGGGGAGGAGGAGGAGAAGGAGGGCGCGCAGCGCAGCGGATACCAAATTTGTCATGAGGCCCGCACGCCTAAACCAGACCGCCAGCCTGACACGCCATCACTTGCTCCTCCTCGCGCCCCTCCCTGCCTCACCCCGCCCCGCCACAGGGGCGGATCTATGTGTCACGTTATTGCCGGCTCTGAAGCTGTTGCTGGGAGTCATTGCAGGTCGGCCATCAGCTGCCGCCCTTCTTTTTCTCGGCGTGTATTGTACCCGCTGCTTGCAAGCAGAGGGGTTGCCTACTCTCAAGGGGCCCGCGAGCGCGTGTGCTGAGTCCTGCTCCTGCACGCAATGAGCCGCTCATTCACCCATGTGATGATGATTCGTAGTGTTTTTTTCTTTTTGTCTGGCCCGGAAACGGAAGGAGTCATCTGACAGGGCGTGTTCCGTCTGTCTGTCTGTGTGCCTACTCGTCCGCACCGCGCCGCCGCCGCGTCGCTAAATGGCGTGTGACATCGTTAACAGGCGTGAAGCGCGGCGCGCTGCGCATGTCCAGCTCGTCAGCGCATCTATTTCTCCACCCATCCGTCTGTCTGTCTGTCTGTCTGTCTGTCTGTCTGTCCATGAGCCGGTTTGCTTGGGCGTGGCGTGGCGTGGCGTGGCGTGGCGTGGCGTGGCGTGGTGTGTCGGCTAAACCGCGACGCTTCAGGGATCCTCGCCTTAGCTGCGCGCTGAAGCTGCTGAAGCAGGCCAAGAGGGCTAACCACCTTGGAGCCCATTCGCTCAAAGTCGATGGGGACTGCTGCTTTCGGTACAGTGACTTATGCAGACTGCGCCGACCTTCCCCCTCCCCTCCCCCCTCCTGAACTTGTCTCCCCAGGCGTGTGCTTGCGTCTGCTCCAGCTGTTATCATTGTGCGGCCGGGGAGGGGGGGGGTAGCCGCGCCCTGTCAGTGCCTCGCCCGCCCCGCCCGCCCCGCCCCGGGTCTGTTATTAATGGATTGACTGCTCGGCTCTACCCCTCTGCTCTGCTCAGACACTGCGCCGTTTGTTTGTGGCTGGCTGGCGTGGCAGGTGCGCCCCACTGGGGTGCGTATCCAGAGCGCCACACCGCGGCTCCGCTCCGCGCGTCCCGACTCGACTCGACTGTCACTTGTCGTCCCAGACGGTATTCTGTGCAGAAGATATACGGTTCTCCAACGTGAAAAATCATGTTGGGGATCTGCACGCCGTACAGGTCTCCAACGTCTTGATTTTGTTGAGAACACGCAAATGCGGACATAGTTTACGTTGGGGAACTGTTGAGAAACAGTACAGAATCGGTTGGGGACCCGTACGGCTGCAGGGAAAAAATGCGTTGGGGAACCGCCCAGAAGACGTTGAGAACATGTTGGGGAAGCGCACGGGCTCTGCATCGCTCCGCGTAGCGAGCCGTATAGTATGCGTTGGGGAACCGCACAGAAGACGTTGGGGAAGTGTACGCGCTCTGCGTCGCTCTCTCTCTCTCTCTCTCTCTCTCTCTCTCTCTCTCTCTCCCCTCTCTCCCTCCCTCCCTCCCTTTCTCTCTCTCCCACATTACTAAAATTTAAAAAATAAAACTTTTTCCCTCTCTCCCCCTCTCTCCTACCTCCCCCTCTCTCCTACCTCCCCCTCTCTCCTACCTCCCCCTCTCAACTCCCCCTTTCCTCCTTCCAAGGCCCTGTGTTTAGCCGTTGAGTCCTACTGGCCGCGAGACACGCGTTTTGCTGACAGTGCCGGGATTCGAACCCACAGCCATGCCAACTCAGCGCTCACGCTTCGGTCGGAACCTACTGAGCTAAAGAGCCATATGCGGGCGAGATGGTCTCCGCCGCAGCACATTCCAATGCTGCCTGGTGTCCTCCCCGGGCCAGCTGCCTCCCTCCCCCCTCCCCCCTATTTCCACTCCCCCCGCACCCTCCTTCTTCGAGCGGTGCAGTGCTGGGGGCTCCGCCCCGGCGGGGCGGCAGGCGGGCGCTGCGGGAGGACGAGTCATTGACACGACCCTACCGGAAAGACAATAGTCTGACCTGCAAAGCCGAAGCCGGGTGGACCGGGCGGGCGGGATTGACGAGGGTATGACAGGCGACTAGCGACTTCAAGGCAGTTGACGAGATTTTACGAACCCGACCAAATAAATTAATAATTTTAACAATTGTCGAGACTATCATGTTGCTGATAACGTACTGATTCAAATGACATAAAACAGCACCAGTATTTCTTGCATCGCACTTAACATAAAGCGTCAAATAAGTTTTAGGCCGCTGGCTATGCCGAACAATAATTCGTGTGAACACAAATATTATTTGAGTGCCACCTTTAACCCCGTACACTCTTCTTTCATGTTACGAAACTCCACAGTTTCCACACTGGCTGCGCGGTGCCTTCATGTTGGAGACGCGTATCCGATACAGGTCTCCAACATGTTCTTTTACGTTGGGGAGCTGCACAGTTTCCGCAGCGGCTGCGCCGTGCCTTCACGTTGGAGACGCGCTCCGGATACAGGTCTCCAACATGTTCTTTTACGTTGGAGAGCTGCATATTTCCCGCGCCGGCTGCGCCATGCCTTCACGTTGGAGACGCGTATCCGATACAGGTCTCCAACATGTTCTTTTACGTTGGGGAGCTGCAAAGTTTCCGCAGCGGCTGCGCCGTGCCTTCACGTTGGGGACGCGCTCCGGATACAGGTCTCCAACATGTTCTTTTGCGTTGGAGAGCTGCATATTTCCCGCGCCGGCTGCGCCATGCCTTCACGTTGGAGACGCGTATCCGATACAGGTCTCCAACATGTTCTTTTACGTTGGGGAGCTGCAAAGTTTCCGCAGCGGCTGCGCCGTGCCTTCACGTTGGGGACGCGCTTCGGATACAGGTCTCCAACATGTTCTTTTACGTTGGAGCTATGTTGGAGAACTGTAAGCGCCGACTGATACTTTTACGTTGAGGAGCTGTACGGCGAACAGCTCCCGTACATGTTTTTTCTGTTGGAGACGCGTTTTCTTTACGTTGAGGACACGTAAAGCGGCCCGTACAGGTCTCCAACGTGTTCCCAACGTCTTCTCAACGTGATAATTCTGTTGGCAGTTTCGTCTGGGGTCCCTCTCGATCGGTCTTTGAGCAGCGCTCCGTCGGGCCGGAAAAACGTGCCAACGTTTTTCTGTCAGAGGCAGATCATGGGGTCGCGTGGGCTCTCCCCCCAGTCTCCGGTGCCCCGCCGTGCCCCAGTGCTGGGCAGGACGCTGCTCCCACCACCCCCTGTCCGTCCCCTCCTTCCCACTCACTCGGCGGTGGTACACGGGACTCGCATTAGGGGCGGGGCGGGGCGGGTCACTGGCCAGCGTCCACTTCTGCCCACTGCAAACGGGACGTGCGGCGCGCCGTGGCGCTGCACTGCGCAGGTGCGGTTCCCGGCCGCTATCTATATGTGTAACAGGCTTATATGGGATCCAAATGGCATGGGCGGGTGAGCCATGTGCGATATGGACTGGCTGACTTGTCCATAAGGACTTGACACAGCTGGCCGTGACGACCGTGACGGGGCGGGCCGCCTCCGGGGCTCTCTGCACAGTGTGGCCATCTGGGGCGGTGGCCGCCTCGCCTCGGGCAGTGGGACGCCCCGCCACGCCCCGCCCCGCCACGCCTTCCAGGCTACCATCTACCATGGGTCTGGGATTCCTCCTCTCCCCGCGACCCTCGCGGCGAGCGGATATTAACGACTGTCTCCACACAGTTACGCCCCAGGGCCTCGGCAGCGCGCTCGCTGCACCGCTGTGCTACAAGGCCCCTGCTATATAGCAGCTGATACCAGACTACTCTGTGCTCCAACAAAACTTTCTTGTTTGTTTTTTTGAGATGGGCGGTGTTTGAGGAGTTTGTTTCTCTCACTTTTTTTTTTAGCAGACTTGCACTGAAACTTTCCTAATGTGCCCTTTTTCTGTCTCGGTCTGATTACAGGTATGTGTGGGGGTGTCGCCCGACCAGCGGCGTCAGCACGGCATGGGCTGGGGGCCGCGCCGTGCCCTGCCGTGCCCTGCCGTGTTCGCGGTCTGGTAATTCCCTGGCAAACTGAAGTTTGTACTGGCGTGTGCGCGTTGCGCGCGCGCGCGTGTGTGTGTGTGTGCGTGCGTGTGCCTGTGCTAGAGAGTTTCGCTCGCAGTTAAACAAAAGCGCACTGTGCCGGCTGGAACAACTGGTGTTCATGGTCATACCACGCCCGATTTCCCCCGAAAGTTTGTGTATGGCAATTCCAGCTTGACCCGCCGCGCCGCGCACGCGGCAACCTCCCCTCGCGCGAAAGTGCTTTTGTCACAAACTTATTTATAGCGTATATTTTCTATTGTTCTTTTCATATCAACTCTGCGGGTCGGGAGCGGGGATGGATTACTTCGATTTTGCTCCAAATGAAAAGTTGTTTGTGACGAATTTTAAGACATAGATCCCCGGTTCCTTTTGGGTTTAAATAATAAAAGGCTCTGCGGTTGAGCAGCTCTCCTCTGGGCTCCTCTCAGCGCAGACCGGAGCCTCTCCATCTCCTCGGCGCGCCCCGCCCCGCCCCGCCCCGCCCTGCCCCGCCCTGCCCCGCCCCGCCCCGCCCCGCCCCACCCCGCCCCGCCCCGCCCCGCCCCGCCCCGCCTCGCGCTAGCTGTTCGTTTCCGCGGCGCCCCACGACGCTCGCTCTTCCTTTTCGCATTTCCAATTTCGCCCAGAGCTTATCAGGGCGGGCGGGGCCGGGACCCGGGACCCGGGACCCCCGCCGATGGGTCCAGGCGCGTAGCCAGGGGGGGGGTTTAGGGGTTAAAACCCCCCCCGAAACTCCGGCCCGGAAAGGAAAAATGGAGGAGAGGAAAGGAAAAGAGAAGAAAGAAGGGAAAAGGGGGAAAGAGAGGAGAAGGAGGAGAGAGAGAGAGAGAGAGAGAGAGAGAGAGAGAGAGAGAGAGAGAGAGAGGAGAGAGAGAGAGAGGAGAGAGAGAGAGAGAGAGAGAGAGAGAGAGAGAGAGAGAGAGAGAGAGAGAGAGAGAGAGAGAGAGAGAGATTTGATTTGACTTCTGTTTAATGTATCATACAAAAGGACTAAAGAGTCCCGCTCCAGTACAATACAGCTCCTCTAGAAAACATATGTATGAGAGAGAGAGAGAGGAGAGAGAGAGAGAGAGAGAGAGAGAGAGAGAGAGAGAGAGAGAGAGAGAGAGAGAGAGCAGCGTTTTGACGCGCAAGTCAAGACAGGCTACGGGGGGACAGGTGGTAAGGGCTGCGGCTAGAGCGAAAAGTGAGCCGTGGGTTAAACGCCGTGCGTGTCTCTGCCTGTCTGTAGGCGTTGTCCGTTACTTTAGTCTTGCGTTGGACGGGAACGGGAGGCAGGCGCTAAGTCTCCGCAACTACACGGTTCTCGTTCGTGTCATCTCCCGCACTCGCTCCTGCTTGCTGCGCCACGCGTCCGCGCCGTCCGTGCCGGTCTGTGCCTGTCTGAACAGGTCCGCCGTTCTCGTCCCTCGTCCTGCGTTTGGCGTCGTGGGCGAGTGGAAAGCGCTAAGTTTTCGCCGGTATACGCTCTTCTTTTCCTCATCTCGTAACACAAGCGAACATGTACACACCCCTAAAAGGTAGGCAACCCGCGAAGCGCCTGAACACTCCAAAACCCCCCCCGAAATCTGAGTCTGGCTACGCGCCTGG
>JAHWGI010000951.1:2500-81347 GCA_029379305.1 Frankliniella fusca | reverse complement strand
AGCTCAGAATATGCTAGGGGTAAACCTGCGACACCAGAGAAGGTCTGATTAGCCGGGCCGTGCTCGGTGGAGGAAGGTCAGAGGGTGTGGAGCTTCGATCGCGGCAGGGAGAAGCAGCGGTCGAGGCAGAGAAGGAGGGCGCCACGGAGGGGGATGGCGGGTCTCGGGGAGGTGCTCAGGAATTGGTTGATGTCCCATACGGAGAAGAGGGAATTCACACACCAGGGGGAAAGGGGGACAGCACGAACTAGGGGGGCTTGGACGTCGAGGCACCGAGCAGGACGGGCAGGAGGCATTGAGGCGAGGGGGGGTCATGTTCGAGGATAGGGGATGGGGCGGGCTGCCCTGTGTGACTTTAACCAAGGGGGGGGATGGTGGCTGTATGGCGTCCGGGTTGAGGGTCAGGGTTCACGAGCTCCCCTAGAGGGCAACGGTTTCACATTGAGGAGGAACCACAGTTGCAGGAAGAAGCACGGCGGGGAGGAGGTCAGGAGGGTATTGCCCAGGCGCCAACCAGGAAATAAGTGGCAGGGAAAGTCATCGAAGGCGGGGGGTGTCGCACGGGGGTTGATGTGCTATGGAAGGTCCTGTGATGGTGCGGGTACAGCACTGGCACCGATAGACCTGGGGCACTCGCGACCACGGATACTGAAATGAGGAGCTGCCTCCCGGCATAGTGGGGGAAACCTTACTGGACTAATGGCGGCCTTCGTGCTGTGGAAGGGCATCTGGAAACGGCAGGGAGGGTGGGGACGTGCCCCTCACACGGATTGGGGGTGGGCAAAAGGAGGGGGTAGGGGGCCTTTGCTCTGCCTGGTGCAGCCACCGTCCCCCAACCCCGGCTCCGACTTGTGTTGCCTGGCCCGCCCGGCACATCTACGGCTCTGTGCTTGCGGTAGGTTGCACGCTGCTGACGGCGCGATGCTTAGAGGCGCCGGCGCCCTCCTGCCTATTTTGTTTCCATCGGTCATCCTGCCATATGCCCCTATGTCTTACCGGCTGGGCCAGTTGTAGGGCGCCGGGCCGCCTGCTCCTGGACCGGGTCGGACTAGTCCTGTTGCTCACACTAGCGAGGGCAATGTCTCGTGCCGGGCTTTCAAATTTGTTCCGTGATATTTCGTGCTCATTGATTGCTGCAGTCCGCTCCCCGCCCCCCCGTCCGCCCCTGGAAGCCTTATAGGTTTCTGTTTTGACTCGTGTCAGTGGTTTGTTTTGGCCCTTGTCTCTTGCCGTTGTTTGTTTTTAGCCCTGCATGTTGCTGTTCCACTCTATCTCTACAGACGAGCCTGTTTCTGACTGCTACTGTGTGGTGTGTACTCTAGAGGATACCCCTAACCAGACACGATGTGTGGGCCACTTTAATCTTCCGCCTGCTTTTGTGTGTCAGGATGCTGTACCTCGGTTGGTGCTGTTGTGCATGCCTGTTCGCAATGGTGGGGGAGGCATGTGTATCCAGCTTGCCTCCAACCCCCTCCCTGCCCTGGCTGCCCACACAGGTGATAGCTCGGGTTGGACGCCGACCCTGTGGAACTTCCTTGCGGGTCTTTTGGTCTCGGACTTTACCGTAGCCGTGAGCGGGTTTTTTTGACCTGAAGCGGCTCTGCGTGACGCACACGGTCTTGGGATTGTGGTTGGAGGGTTGCGCTGTGACCGGGCGTTATTGTTCGATACAGGGTTGTGTTCGGTCTCTCCCCGGCATAGGACGGTTGAAGCGGTGATGCAAGCTAAACATGGCACGGGAGGGGGACGGAAGTGAGGGTGTGGGAGGGACATTTGGGGAATAAGTCAGTGCGCGGTGCGGGGGCCACTTTTATTTGGTAGAACCTTAGTAGATTATGAGTTGACCTTATATCCAAACTAGATAACCTCAAAATGCATCCTTCCTCTTTTTCTAACCTAAACCACGTGGGCTCCTCTCCACCATTCACATCTCATGAGGGATTGGGGGCCCACGGTTCGTTTATCCTGTGATGGTTAATCGCATTTTTTTCCCGGGACGCAGAATAAATGGCAGCCACACAACATCTGTTGTACCCGCTGAGCTGACCTATTTACGGTTGCGGATCTTGGGGGGTATTGCCTGGATGTGTTGTACACAATTTCATCACTCGGGAAGAAGGGGGATTGTTCTGAAGGCCTAGACTCTCTTTCTCTGGCCGCTCATATTGAGATGCCAGCAAACCGTGTCCCTGTCATTCCATTTCCTGCGTCGCAGTCCCCCCTGTAAGCAACACCTGCTTAGCAACCTTGCGACTTATGGGGGGGATGAGTCGGCACATCTGGCCTGTGCTGTGTAGGACCCTACTGAGAGGTTGCCTGTTCGGCTGAGTCTGACAGCTTCCCACTTGCCGGGTTGCCGTGGTAATCGCGCCACAGGGGCGGGCGTTGTCGGTATGCGGTGGGGGTAGTGCGGGGGGGACAGGCGGGTTGGGCCGGTGGAAGCGACTGGGCGGGTCGGACAGCGGCATTAGTATGCATTGCCCTAAATATAGCCACCACAACGGGTACCTACATGCCCACCCCCCCTGGGCCTGGCTGCGTTGCCTGAGTTAGGTTCAGTATATTGTATGTCCTGCCCTGCTTGGCCATAAAAGCCCACCCTGGCTGCTTCGGGCATTTCGGTGTTTTAGTTTGGGTTTATGTACTAGGATTTATCTGGTGCGTTTTCTATTCTGGGATCTGGGGGTCTGAGTTGGTGTGTCTGAATTCTGTATGCGAGTTGTTTGTGGGGTTGTTGCCATGTCGGACATTGAGTGTCTCTGTGGGTATTGTTTTGTGGTTTCTGGGTTGCTACAGGTCCTGACCCTGACTGATTTCGGCCTCCATACAGCAACGAGGCGGTGACCTGACGGTAACAGAGGGAGGCCGGGCGACGCCAAAGGGACAGGGAGCGGATGGGTGGGCGCCAGGAGCCGGCCACAAGATGTGTGGAATCGACCTAATGACACAAGACACGGCGGAGTCCAAAACTTGAGAAGTGGGGCGGGGAGCGAAACCGGGAGGCGCGGACATATGCATTATGAAACAAACAAAATAAGCAAGAAACCAAAAAAACTTAAAAATGCACACGACACACAAGTGGGGGGGAGGTAGGGCGGCGAGCCGGGGTGGTGGTGGGGGGGGCGGCGGGCCAGGCATGCATTGGGGGCGCAAGGCGCGGAAAGGGCCTGGGGGGTCTACCACCCACCTGCTTGCGTGATCCACTTATCTCCTCAGCACCTGCTCCTTTGCTCTCTGCGTCTCTTCTTGAGGGGTTGCCCAAACTCAGTACAAGACTCGAGTCTACCTGTCCATAGGTCCACACCCACTGTGAGGACTGGATCTACCTAGGTTGGTTTCCCTGCTAGCACTGTTTTGGCCAGCCACCGTTACCTGATCCTTGCTTCTAGCCCTTGCTGTTCCTTGCTGGCTGATTTTGGTCAGCTCCCCTGGGGCCGTGATCCTTTTGTGTAGCCTCTGCTGCTGCCAGCCTCTCTCCCTCTTCCTGATCCTATGCGAGCGAGCAATTTTATATATAAAATAGCAAAAGAGCAATGCAAAATTAGAATTGAAGCAAGGGCAAATAGATATTGAGAAAATATAATGAAAAGAGCGAGCAAATAAGCAATAATTTTTATTGACGTTTTTAAGCAAAATTATTAGAGAGCAATATTATATTTAGGCAATTGACAGGACGGGCGGGGCGGGGCCGGAAGGAAGCTAGGAAAGATAAAGGGTATAAAATAAGGAGCTGAGCTACGAAGGAGCTAGGATAAACGAGCCGACGGCGGCGCAAACGGAGGGCGCGAATGGGGTCAGCGAATAGAAATCCGAAAAGGGGACGACGAGGGAGAATAGTGGAGGGCGTAGGCGAAGGAGAGCAACAAAGGGCGAGAATGGAGCTAGAGGAAGCGGGGGCGAAGGGAAAAAAGGAAAGGAGACGAAATAAGGCGTTGGAGGGAGAAAGGAGCCTAAGTGGAGGTAGGTGCTAGGAACAAAAAAGATGGAGAGAGTAGGATTAGAAAGATGGATGCTAGCACGCCCCCGATGGATCAGCCTTAGGTAGCTCACCCCTTGCGAAGGAGTGCAGATAAAGGAAGCTTAGGAAAAAAGGAAAGGAGACGCGGCGGGCGACTGGGGCGGCGGATGGAGCAACGCGGGCGAAGCGAAAGGAAAAACGAAGGAGAGGAGCTAGGAAATGCTAAGGAAAAGATAAACGATCGAGCCGGAAAGGCGAGGAGTTAGGATAAGAGGTAAGGAGTAGAGTGGAGCTAGGAAAGGAGAAGAAGGACGCAAGGCGAATGGTAAGGTGCTAGGGAAACAAGGAGGAGGAGCTAGCCTAGCGTAGGAGATAGATGCTTGTTGCATGCTACGTTAGGAGGAACAAAGGAAGAGAGGAGGCGTTAGATGGAGATCAGTAGGATGGAGTGTAGGAAGAGCTTAGGGAAATGGAGGAAGGAGCAGAAGGAGCTTTAGAGGAAGGAAAAGGAGAGAGGCTTCTTGTTGGAAAGCTAGGAGGATAGGATGAGAAAGGAAAAAGGGCGAAAGGAGGCGAGAAGGTAATGGGAGCATATGGCAAAGTGGGATATTTAGGAACTTGACACGAAGGAGCTAGGAAAGAGGAAAGGAAGGAACAGGGGAGCCTAGGAAAAAAAGGAGAAGGAGATAGGACAGCTAGGAGGCGACAGGAGCTAGAAAGAGGAATTGCGGATATAGCTTAGGAGCTAGGAGGAATTAAACGAAGGAACGTAAGGAGAGAGGTACGCGACAAAGGAGCTCAGGAGGAAGCGAAGATAGGATAAAACAAGATTAGGAGCTAGAGGTTGCGCTGAATGGAGAGGAGCTTCTAAGGACACATATGTTTTTTAGCTAAAGCTGGTTGCCTGAATAGACACGGTTTGAGGTGCGTTAGGAAAACTAGGAAAGCTAGTAGGAGTAGGAAAAGGATAACAAGGGCGAAGGAGCTTAGGGCTACTAAAGGAAGGAGCATAGGACAGGATGCTAGCTTGGCTAGGATGGCGAAAGGAGCTGGAGCTAAAGTAAGAACGAGAAGGTGGGGGCGAAGGAAAGGATGAGGAGGAAACGAGAAAAGCGCGAGAAAAGGAGCTGAAAAATGGCGAAGGGATAGGAGCTTGGAAAAGGGGGGGAGCTTGCCCGAAAGGAGCTAGGAGGGGGCTAGGAGCTAGGAACAAGGGATTAGGAGGGATAGAGGGAATGGAGTGTCTTTAGAGGAAGAGAGTTGCTAGGAATAGGAGCTAGCAGATCTAGGGTGGGCTTGTGGAAGCTAGGAGGAAACACAAGTAGAGGGGGGGTAGGCTAGCTAGCTAGGTAAAAGGAGCATAGGAAACTGGGAAGCTAGGAGAGCGGACATAGAGGAGGAGGAAAGAAAGGACGGCTAGGAAAGCTAGGAACTAGGATAGGGAAACAAGTTCGGTTAGTTTTCGAGGGAGCGTGCACGTAGCTAGGATATGGATAGCTTGGATTTGGAGCTTATAGGATCAAGGGAGCTAAGGAGGAATAGGTAGGAGCTAGGATGTAATGTAGTCATTATTAGGAAATGTAGGGGCAATAATGAAGCTGCTAGAGGAAGGAACAGAGCTCGAGAGGTTAGATAGGCTGTTGGGAGCTTAGATAAGTTCGAATAAGGTGGGAACAAGTCCCTTCAGTTTTAGCATTGAATCTTCACCTTCATCATCCGTCTCTTCTTGTCATCATTATTACCTTCACTGCTTTCGACCTCCACCTCCTTCGGGCCGCGCCCGCGCAAGGGAGGGGGAGGCTAGCTAAGATCTGGGGGAGCAGGAAGCCTAGCTAAGGGTGGCCCCGCGGGAGCTAAGCTAAGGCCGCGGGGGAAGAGGGGAGGAGCTCCTTTAAAGGTCGTCTCCGCCACCCTCCCACCGCCATCCTTCTTTCCGCCACCATTTGTCCTCCAGCTCCCCCAGCCCTGTTTCCCAAGCACCCCATTCCTGTTTGAGTCGCGCTTTTTTCCGTGTTTTTGTCTGCATGCGCTGTTTATTGTTTGTCCATGACGACACCCACCCTCAAAGCTCACACCCCTTTACTCCTACACCTTCACCGCTCCCCCACTCTCTCCCCACACCTACCACACTCCACTGTCCCGCATACCCGGTGGAGCGGCTAGCGTAAATCATGTTTTCAATTACTTCGCGCTCGTCCAAGATTGCGAGATGCAGACGCTAGAAGCAGGCGTCTCCAGCCTTCCGTCCTCTCTACTCTCCCACCGCTCTCTCTCTCTCTCTCTCCGTCTCTCTCTCTATCTCATCGTCTACTCTCTCACGTCTCTCTCACTCTCGTCTCTCTCTCTCCATAGAACTGAGTGCGAGAGTGTGCGGTGTCATTGACCACAGAAAGCATTTGGAGCGACCCGAGTGAGTGTTCGAACGAGCCCCATCGCGCGCGCTCGTAAGAGGGCGGGCCGGTGATCTGCGAGACGGGGGCTTGGCTGAGCGCATTCGACGCGAGATGCGTCTTCGATCTGTATCTCCCTCCGTGCTACTCTCGTCTCATCTCGCTCTCTCTCTCTCTCTCCCATTCTCTTCGCTCTCTCTCCATCTCTGCTACCCTCCTTCTTGTCGTCTCGCTCACTCACCCTCTCTCCCACGGCGATATCATGATAATCATCTCGCCGGTAAAGTATCAGCGCGAGAGGGTAGGCAGCGACGTCATACTCAGCTGGTAGTAATACGAGCCCGCACGCCGCGGCGCCGTTCTGCGCAACGACGTACACCTCTCTCTCTCTCTATCTCTCTCTCTCGCTCCTCTCTCTCTCTCTCTCTCTCATCTCTCTCCGTCTCTCCTCAAACACTCACTCACTCCCTCTTCCTCGACCACACTCACTCACACACTTCCTCCACCTCTCTGGGCGGAGACTCTCTCATCTCGCTCTTGCATTTTTCATTACGCCCATACGCGAGGATGTCTGCGTCTGCGAGCAGCAGGCCAAGTGCCGACAGTGCTGACGGGCGAGGCGTTTGCACGACCCCGCCACCTCCACACACGGCCCGCCCACTGCTCTGTGTGTTTCCTGCGAGATAGCTGACGCCAGACAGAGCCGCGCGCCGCTGCCTGCAGCGTGTACTGTGCTGGAGGATGAGATGTAAGGGCACGCGGCGGCCTCGACACACAACGAACGGACGTACGCGGGCAGAAACCGAACCGACACATCTGTGCAACGGAAGCGCGTGGACCAGATATGGACACCCCCACGCGACAACACATCAAAACGTATTCCGGCGGGAAAGGAGAGAAAAAGGATAGAAAAGGAAGAAAAATAGGGAAAAAGAAGAGAGAAATTTAGAGCGGGTACGGGTACGACCTTTTGCTGCACGCGAAACGACTTTCACAACTCCTGATTGACGCGTCACTCACACGACGATCTGCTCCCTGAGGACACATCTGACCGTACGACATGATGCTGACTTCAAGGTGAGGCGACTTGTACTAACACGTGTAGGTGTGTTACTCTTAAAAGTGATTGAATTCCCGCATACGCAGGTTTTAAATGGCTATTGACTTGCAAGCCATGCGCCTCATGCTCAGCCCAGCCAAGCTTTAGACATCGGTGTAGAGACTTGTTTATTTAAAAACAAAACAAGCAGAAAAAAAACTAAAAAATTTTAAAGAAACAGGAATAGAAGATAAAGTAAAAAACAAACACGAAAATGTGAATAAATTTAAAAAAAAATCAGAAAAATAGAAGAAAACATAAGGCCGGGGAGAAGAAACAAAAAAAATCAAGAAATTTCATGAAAGTTTACTTCAATAGATCAAAAAAGTTTTTCATACTCGATGAACACCCAGCACAAACGTACACCATTTAGGTGATGTTCGGTATCGTAGGCAGGACGCCTGCCAAGGTGGGCGCTGCTGGTGCTGTGGCGTGCTGCGCGCTAGGACGCGATGGGCTCGGGCTCCCGGGGCATCTGCACCACAACTTTAGGAAGGAGTCGGATTGCCGAATGGGACCTCCTCTTCCTACCTCCTCCTCTGCGCCCCCTCTGCCCCCTCCCGCCCCATCCCCCTAGTTCCCTACCTCGGGAAAAGGGGTTGCCGCCACTGAGAGCGCGCGCGGACGGCGGGCGAGAGAGGGACGAAAAGTGGAGATAAAAGATGGAGAAGGGTTGCGGCGGGAACAGAACCGCGCGCTGAGCGCGGTGGGTGTGCTGTACGGGCGGCCGAGGGGCAAATCTTTTAATTAGTGCGCGGTAATCCGAGCATTGGGGGAGATCTGGTTATTTCATTAAGAATAGAGGGAGATGAGGCGACATTACAGCACAGCCGTTGAAAAGTACAACGGAAAAAGATAGTCATTTGTAGTGAACGCCCAAAAATGCAGGGGCGAGAGATGGGCTATATGACGTTTTCCTCGCTCTGAACTTCTGATTTGACGAATAGAAACGTGATTTTACTGCGACTATATAGTTCATTTATCTACTGTGACCAATAATATCGGCATTTATATGTATACACTTTGAGGATTTTATTCTGTCGCGAAATGCCGCGAGACGGCCGAAACCCATGTGCAGTCTAGGATTACGGCAGCTAGATGGGCGCACGGCAACATCTGCAGAAAGAAGAGAAACTTTTCTATTTTTAAGCACCTTTTCTCAAAGGGTGCTTGGAAACGAAGACGCTTGATTGAAAACCAAGACCTTGGTTTTGCCGTATCGCGCCCTGTCATGCGGCTCCGCTTCATGCTGGCTGCCATTTCAGGAGCCTCCGGGCACCTTCAGGCAACTCCAAGGCGCCTCCAGGCACCTTTCGGCCTTAAGCACATACTATTTCATTCTATTGGCATTCCTATCGGGAAGGGAGGGGGGGCAGTGGTAGTGGTGTAAGGGGCCTTGCCTGCCGCCCTGACTGAGGCCCGCGTGCCGCCCCGGGGACGTACACGGACCGTCCGGGGCGCGTCCAACGGGGACACGTGAAAGGGTGCGACGCTCTGCTTTCAGGCGCCTCCCGCCCCGCCCACCCGCCCCACCCCACCCCACCCGCCATGCCCCGCCCCCCTCCGCTTTGATTCCAGAAGTGCTGGTGTGAGAGCGCTCGCCAGAGGAAAATAAAAGAGTTTGGTCTACGTAAAATTACTCTCGTGTTCGTGTGGTTGGGGGGATTGAATATTAATAGTTTGTTTTGCTTTTGTCTTGAGTTAAAGTTTTACATAACGATGGTTAGTTTTCCAGTTAAGTATTGGGGGGTATGATAAGTTTTTTACAGTTTTTTTGTTGTGCACACCCGCCTCGCCTCGTTGGGTATTTTGCACGCGTGAAGTTCTGTGCACGGGGGCAGAAAAAAAAAATAAATAAATACAACTAAATAAAATAATAAATATAAAATGAAGAAGGGGGGGAGGGGGGGAGTAGGGATAATTATGAAATACATTAAACAATTTTGAGGGCAGCTCTTCGCTTGGTACACTTACGTTACTTTAAGTCGCTGCCGCTGACTTAAAACAATTTTATAATAAGCTGCCAGCAGAGCCATTTTTTCATCTGAATAGAGCGAAAATTATTTTCGCTTCCGATACACACACATTTATTTCTTTGCTGCACTTCAGCCGCTGCATGTGGGGTTAGGTGCTCTTTGGCGGATTGCCCTTGTTCCGTTGCGTTGCTCAGTCTGAGGGATGGTTTGACTGTGATTTTTTGTTGGATCGGTGTTGAAGGGATACGACTTTTCTGTGAATGTAATGAGTATCGTAAAAAAGTTCTCTGCCGGACCACAGCACACACGCGGGTTAGTCGTCTCCATCAAAAGTTCATATTGTTTGCCATTTCCGGGAGAAAAAGCGAAAAGTTTTTCGCTCTGACTTAACCTCGTAGGATTATTTGCTTTTATATATTTTAATAATTAAATTTTATAAATATTATTAATTTTTTTAATTAAAATATATTAATTTTATTAATTAATATTATCATATAAAAATTAAATAATTTAGTTTTTTTTTTTGATAGTTGCGGTGACAGCTATTTTGTGTTTTTTTTCTTTGTTTTTGTGTGGGGGACGTGGTGGTCGGCAAATGACTCGTTGAATGTGTTTTTTAAAGTAAAAGAGTCTTTTTGCCTTTCCTTTTTTGCGGCGGTGAGCGGGTGTCAGTGGCCCCCACCCTCCTGGGCCGTGCGGTCTGTTTGTTTCGTGGGGGGGGCCCAAAACCATCACCGACATGAGTCATGAAACATGGCCAGCCGGGGCACGGTTATTTGTCCAGCACTGATTTCAGGGCACGCCGGTGGGCTCTGGGCCACCGACGGGGTGGGTGATGAGGGGTCTTTGGTGTTGGTTGAGAGGGTTTTTACGAGTCTTCGCGCGTGTTTGGACCAACTCTACTATGTGCTTTGACACAGGTGGGGGCTGGAAGTGCTGGTGTGGTGGTTAATCAGTCCGTTGGGGTCTCAAATGTTGGTGTTGGGCTGGTGATGGGTATTGGTGGTCTTGGGTTGTTACTTATTATTTATTTTTTTATTTGTTAATGGGTGAATATTATGGTGTGACAGTAGGGGTCCACTTGTCTACTCACCGGTTTCCACCCGCTACCAAAAACTAAAGTAGATTTGTTTCTGACCCAGTAGGGTCTCCACCCGTCAAAGTGGGTTCATTCCCGCATAAAATAAAAAAAAAAACCAAAAACAAAACACATAAAAAAATACAACCAAAAAATAAAAAACAAAACAGACAAAAAAACAAAAAAGATCAGGACAAGAGACCAGCCGCCAAGGCGGCCTGAAGAAACTCTGGTGGAAAAAATTACCTCCTGAATCTGAATGGGAAGGGGCCCTGCCTGATGAATCTGGGGAGGATGGTGGGAATGACGTAGAAACTGAAAGAACCTGCCTCCTGCCTTGGGAAAAACCCCTGCTGACCTGAACCATGGGTGAGGTTCCTTGAACTGAATGGGATAATGCCTCCTGGGGGGCAGGTGGTTCCGGGACGGTGTAGGGGGGGTTGTGAAGGTTTTGTGTTGTTTCAATGGGTTTTGTGGTGGATTTTTGGTTTTTTATCTTGTGTGTTTTTTGGTTTTTGGTATTATTTTGGGTTTTGTGTTGTTTTCATTTTAATAATAGAGTTTATGGTTTGGTGATAACTGGGGGGTGTTGGGGTTATACGTGAACGGTGATTGGGGGCGGTGGGGTAGGGGGGGTGCAGGGGGGGTGGGTTCATTTTGTTTGTTTTAGTGACTGTATTATGTATTATAGCGGTCGGATATCGGGTAAAAAAAATAAATAAAATATAAATTTTATAAATAAAGGACCTTTGATGGAAAGGAGGGCAAAGAAAATGGAGCAAGAACTGGGGAGACTGATGGATGGGATAATTGGGAACTGAGAAAATATGGGTGTCCTTAATGAAGTTGGGGGAAAATTAAATTATATAATAACTAAACCAAGGAAAAGAAAAAAAAAAAATGAAAACACTTCCGACCGAAATAATTAACCAGCCTGCCCCTTGCTGCGTTGTGATGGTTGATTTGATTAAATGCTGGGGGTGGCGGCCGCGGCGCGCCCGCGCGTATCTCCCAGGGGGCGGGGGGGGGGGGCGGGGGGGGGGGGGCGGACGCGGCGCTCGGCGCGCTGCAGTTCGCCGCTAATAATTTTATTCAAGGGGGTCAGAAGGAGAGAGGAGAAAGGATGAATTGTTTAAAAAAAACTTGGGGGCGTTT
The DNA here is from genome assembly GCA_029379305.1 of Frankliniella fusca. NCBI lineage: Eukaryota > Metazoa > Arthropoda > Insecta > Thysanoptera > Thripidae > Frankliniella > Frankliniella fusca. Next base: position 69,691 of record JAHWGI010000951.1, on the reverse strand, counting down.
CTCGCCTTGTTTACAGTAATTCATTCTATGTCCCTTCTTTCTTTCCAAACTACTTGATGGGCCTCTTATCTTTTGCTTCCCCTGCTTCCTCCAAGGGAAACAAGAAAGGGGGGCAGGGCCAACAGCCCGCCTCCTCCTGCCAGCTCCCCAATCACAACTATGCAGCCCTGCCTCCACCGCCCATGCACTCTCCTGATCACACTCTCAAGTGCACCCTTCAACTGGCGCAGGACCTTTGGACACTATTTTATGAACTTGCCGCCGCCCCACTCCTATGCACGCTCCCACCCCGCACACACAAAGCCCTCCCACCCAGACAGCAACCGCCTCCCTGCACTCCCTCACCAACAGCACCCTCCTCCACTTCAGCGCGCCCACGCAGCCTCGCGCACTTTCAGCGCGGCCTCAACCACGCCCACTCACGCCCCCAGCCCCGCTCTCCTCTCCACACCGCCGCCATCCACCCGCGCACTGCCTCCCCGGGGCGCCGTCCACCACAGCGCCCGCGCATCCCAGGCGCCTCACACCACACACACACACACGCACACCAGCCTCCAGCCCACAGCCTCACGCACTCACACACCACACCGTGTCCTCCTCGTCCCCTCCCTCCCTGACCCCCGTTCCCGTTCGGGTCCTAGCAGCAGTCCAGCCTCGCCCCCCCCCCACCCCCCCTCCCACCACCGAAAAGCTGAGGTGTTCTTTGCGATCTAATTGGTTGATTTCCCCCGGGTCTGAGATGCTGACTGGACTTAAGCTCAGCACGAGACGAGGAACACTTTTTCCTCTGCTCTTTCCACTTCCTCCCTCTTCCACCACCACTACTACCACCACCACTTCCTCTCTCTCTCTCTCTCTCTCTCCTCTCTCTCTCTCTCTCTCTCTCTCTCTCTCTCTCTCTCTCTCTCTCTCTCTCTCTCCCTCTCCCTCTCTCCCTCTCTCCCACACACATCCAGGCTGCTCTTAGAGGCATGCCGGCTGTATATTCATCACCTTACATTAATCATCATCGTGCGTTTTATTGTGGTCTGGCCGCCGTGCGCTTTCATTACTCACGGCCACGCGGCAGCGCGGCAGGCGGCGCCGCTGCTACTGAGCGGAGCGGAGCGGAGCGGAGCGGCGCTCAGCAGCTTTCGCCGGTCAGTTTTGGCGGTAAGCTCCGCCATTAATAAGGGTGCCGGGCCGCGGCCGGGCTGGCCGGGCCGTCGCGGACAGTTGGCAGGTCGAGGAGAGTGTCGCTCCTCCTCCCCCTCCCCCCCCCCTCCCCCTCCTCCCCCTCCTCCCCCTCCTCCCCCTCCTCCCCCTACCTTCTCTCACACCAAATCCTCCCCCTACCCCTACCCCCTCGCGCGGTGCGGACAGAGAGGGTGATGCAAGTGAATGCCCAAATATTAACACAGAGGGCTGCATCCGCAACGTCTCCAACCGAGGGGTCCCCCACTCCCTCAAGTGGTCTACTCAAAATGAGTATTTTGGGCAAAGGCGAGTATTAGTGAGTAACTGCGGAGTATTCGTAAGTATTGGCGAGTTTTGGCGTGAAACGTGCGAGTGTTGGTGAGTATGAGCGAGTAGTGACGAGAATTGCGCGAGTAATTTGCAAAAAAAGATTGCGAGTATTGGTGAGTAATGCCGAGTAATATTGAGTTGCGCGCGAGTAATTTTCTTTGTGTACACGCGAGTAACGAAGTGGTGGACCCCTCGTCTCTAACCCTCCTGTGACCCAACTGTAAAATTAATTCTTCGAGAAATCCTGCTTTCAAAACTGGAGGATTCCCTCCCTATCACTCTTTGTGGATTTTAGCACAGGGCTGCTCTACCGTCGTTGCTGCAGCGATGCTATAAGGTTTCGACATGCGGAAGCAGGCGGCGCCTGCCCGTTGTGCCCGCGGTGGGGAGTGGGGGGGGGGTCTCATTTAGCTTACTATCTCCCTTTCACCATATCCCTCTCACTCCCACAGCGGCGCCCTCCGGCCCAGTGCCTCCGGTGCCCGCCCACCCAACAAAACGGTTATGAGTATTGTGGTAGTTGTACGATAACCTGTACATTTCACCCGCGCAACGCCTCGCCCTCATCGGGAAGGTATTAACCATTATCAACGTTCGGTGGAAAATGGTGAGCGCGGGACAAGGGGAGGGGGAGGGAGGGGGAGGGAGGAGGAGGAAGGGAGGGAGAGGGAGGGAGGGAGAGGTGCAAAGACATCAGAGGCCAACCCTCTGGCGCGCTATCTCACAGAGCGAGGGGCCCTCCGGTGCGCTCCCGCCCCGGCAATCTTATTCACAAAACACGATGCAAAATAGGCGCGTTTGTTACCTACATACGCTGGCGGCGCGGCCGGTCGCCTTGGTATACCACAATTTCACAGGCAATCTGGCAGTCCTCGCTTGTCAATCGAGCGAGAAACAACTCTGAAAATTTTTTGCACACCTCGTCATTCAGAAAAATTCCGAAAAATTCCGAAAAATTTAGAAAATTTTCAAAAATTCATAGAAATTCACAAATATTTAGGTAAAATTCAAGTAAAAATTCACAAAATTTCTATTCGATTTCACAAAAATTCACAAAAAAAAAATCACAAAGTGTGTAAGTAGTACGATAGATGAGGTATACCAAAACTCAGAGTTGTTGCCCCTCGTTGTCAATACGGCGTAAACACTGCAGCGGGCAGGGTGGAGCTTTGGCCCCCGTCGGCTCAGTGGTACTGACGGTGAGGTCACGGAAGGGTTACGAAAAGTTAATAAAAAAAAAAATTGTGTCAGTATGGCCAGAGGACTGCAGACAGAGCGAGAGAGAGAGTTTCGGGGGGCTGTATGTCACGCATGTCACTGCCCATGTCCCGGCGGGGGCCCGTGGCCTTTGCTCCTGCTGCAGCAGGCCTGCGGGCCCTGCCTGCTGCTCGCCCTGCGGGCCCCCCTGCGGCCCGAGCCCTGGCTGGCCTGCCCTGCTGCTCTGGCCTGGCGGTAGTTTGTCGGCATGACTATGGCCTTGCCGTGGGCTGGGCAGCGCGCCCCGCCCTGCTCTGAGCCCAGCGGGGTGCAGGTGTGCACTGACTTATGTACCGTCCGGCGGACCCACGCATTCGCGCTGAGAGGGGGGGGAGAGAGAGAGAGAGAGAGAGAGAGAGAGAGAGAGAGAGAGCGAGAGAGAGAGAGAGAGAGAGAGAGAGAGAGAGAGAGAGAGAGAGAGAGAGAGAGAGAGAGGGTACGCAGTATAGGCCTGGAGGCGTTAAGAGCGATGTCTTGTGGGCTTAATTAAAAGTACTCGTCTCTCTCTCTCTCTCTCTCTCTCTCTCTCTCTCTCTCTCTCTCTCTCTCTCTCTCTCTCTCTCTCACTCACACACACACACACACACACACACACACCACACACCACACTCACTCACTCACTCACTCACTCACTCACTCACTCACTCACTCTCTCACTCACTCACTCACTCACTCACTCACTCACTCACTCACTCACACGCCCTCGTGTCACCGCGTGGGTCACGGCCCAGCCCCTGGCCTGGTCCGTCTCGAGGTCATCACCTCGCCTCCTGGTAATGCCTGTAAAAACATTAGCGCCATCCTCTTTTTCTTTCTCTCCGTCCTGCTCCTGCCCCTCCCCCCCCCCTCCTTTTATCTGATTCCGTTTTGGGGCGTGGAGCGCTTCTTGGACCAACACTTTACTTTACCGAGGCCTTCCCTCCCCCCCTCCCCCACATCTCTGCTCCACCACCTCGGCCGCTCGCTGAAGCCGATCGTACTTCCTCCGATTTTATGATAAACGCTTATGTATTTGTTACGCTTTGCGACACCTTCTTGTTATTTTCCTAATAAACCCGTAGCATGACATGTTCTCCTGCAGGCCTCTCACATCACATTGGTGTATACGCAATATACGGCAATCTTGTAGCTGGGATGAAAGCGTTTAAAAGAACCATTATATCTTTAAAATATCAAAAACAACATTCGTGTCATCTTTTAAAAAATTATAATAATGGAATAGAGTCTCCCAGCACAACTATTGTATTACAAGTACCATTTCTCAACTCAAATATGACAAGTCCCTTCACAATTTACTACCATACGTATAAAATGTTTCATAAAAATTCCGCGTGCGCTTCTTTGGTCTGCCGAGGGGTGGGGCGGGAGGGGGGGGCGACTGCTGTCCTGTTGCTGCTGGCCCCGCGGCTGGGCACGGTCCAGGGGCCAACCCTCTCCTCCGGCACTCCAAATGCGGCGGGGCGGGACGGGGCCGGCCTCTCCTGCCCCCTTATATGCCTCTCTCTCTCTCTCCCCCTTGAAATTCCATCCCTCCACGTACACAGCACGTTCATTCACAACTATCCACGCGCCGGTACGGTCTGGGCCCTATGGGCCCTCCAGGAGCTCCACGATAGGCACCGCCGGCCGCGCCGCCCGCCTCCTCGGCGTAGGCCTTTCTCTTGCCCGGCCGCCGCCCCGGGCCCCGGGCCCCCCTCCCCCTCTGCAACATGTTGAACACACTTAAGGCCGCCGCCCGGCCTGGGCTGGGCAGACTTCAATTCGTTCACAGGGAAACTTTTGCGGCGGGGGAAAGGCAGGCGAGCGGTAAATCCACGCGACCTGCGTAATAATGTGGTCTGTTGTGGCGAGGCGGGGTGGGGCGGGGAGGGGCGCCCTTTTACGTGTCTTGCGGCGCGCTCCTCTGGGCGACGTGGACGGGCTCCGCTGCTGTACCGTGCAGCAAAGTGGACAGCTTTAAGCGAAATTACAACTTTCCTCTGCCAGCGAATGTTTATGAACTCTCTTCCTCTCACTCTCTCTGCCTCTGCCGTGGGTACTCCAAAGCGAAGACAACAAAGAACGGCTAAAAATAGGAACAAAACTGTATTTGCGTGACGGCATCCGATATTTTTTTCGAAATTAACCTGCTATCCTGTTATTTGAGGAATCACTGTTGAGCAGCGCGCTATGCAGCAAGGATTGGATTGGCAATTGGCACTCGGCGCCGAAGTTGGAAAGTGGAAACTTGTCATATTTGCCTGAAAAGAGAAATTTTCGAGGGCACACTACTTCGAATCTTCTTCAAGGAATTTTGTTACTTACTGCTCTACGAAAGTAGTTTCTTTGTAGTACAAAAAGTTTTAGTAATATTACGAAATATTGGATTATGTTTTGAAGTACAAGAAAAGTCAGGTTCTTCCTTATTATTATTATTATTATTATTATTATTATTATTATTATTATTATTATTATTATTATTATTATTATTATTATTATTATCATTATCATTATTATTACTACTATTATTATTATTATTACCTTTTCTTAGGCAGTCTGGTATGAAGCCCAAGTTAAAATAAAAGCCCCGTATTCATCCACCAGTATCCAGTAAAAGCCACCCAGTGAAAATAGTCAGCCAACCTATAGCATGCGGCAGGCAGCGCTCACTCCTAGCCCCCAACCCTCCCAGCTAGTATTTAGGAGAGAAGCGAGTGTACGGGGTCGAGGGCGGACTCAGTTCAGTTCAGTTTCAGGCGTGCGGAGCGCGTATTTATTTGACTTTGTTTGACACGATTTGTTTCATGGCCTCGTAAGGGCTATTGATTCAGGAGCTTTATAAGGGGGGAGGGGGGCGATCGCCCCATCCCTTCCTCCTGCCCCTCCCCAATCGAGCTATAGGGAACCGCTCGAAAGATATGCAACTTGAGCTACAAAACCCCTGTATGCGGGCAACACACACCAATCCACAAGACCCTATAACGAACCTGTATTGATTCATCGTAATGCCGAATTTGATGGCTGGCCTTAACGATATGCATTATACGACAAAACCATAAGGCTAATTTCGTGCCTAAAAAAACGGACTGCCTTCCCACCCGCCGGTAGGCCGGTTTTTTCTTTCCAGAAAATACACTGTGCAGAGGATCTCGCGGAACGGTTGTCCAGTGGCGACTGGTGTTTTTTCTCCAGCACATGATTAGCGGTTTTGTTTCCGGATTATATTCAAGTGTCCAGCAGTGGCCCGTAATCACTCGCGAGCTTGCACTGCGCGCGAGGGGCAGCGGCCCCGCAGGCCTATCGCATCTTGGAAAAGAAAATTATTCGTCGTGGTTCGGGGCGGCGGGCTGGTTTGGGCCGGGCAGGGCAGGGCGGGGTGAAGCCGGGTGGATCTGGTGGTGGGGCATGGTGGGGCGGGGTAGGGCAGGTTGGGGCTGGGTGTGAGGGTGGGGCGGGGAGGCTCGTGGACCAGGCCACCCCGCCCCGCCGCGCCCTGGCTGGAATGAGAGTTAGCCCAGGCGGGGCGGGGCGCGGTGGCTGCGTGCCGGGTGGGGTGGGGTGTGAGGCGCGGTGGGCGCCGCGGTGGCGGGGCGGGGTGGGGTGGGGCGGGGCGGGGTGGTCGCATCACATCAAAGAGACGCAGCTCCAGCCCCTCTCTCTCCGCTGCAGCTCTCTCTCCTCTGACTTCTATCCTCCACTTACCAACCGCCCCGCCCCGCCATGCCCCGCCCCGCCCGGCCCCGCCATGCCCCACCCCGCCCCGCCCCGCCCCGCCCCGCCCCGCCCCGCCCCGCCCCGCCCCGCCCCGCCCAATAGCGCCGGCCACTACGCTCCCCTTCCGACGACATGATCCCGGGGCGGCCTCCGACCAATACACACCTTGTGAACTAATTTAATTGCTTTTACTTTCTCGTCCCCCGCGCCCCCGCGGCCGGGTCCAGCCCAGACGGACACGGAAGGGGGGTGGGGGGCGGGAGGGGCTGGGAAGAGCTTTCGAAGTATCTTAAGTAAGGCGCGCACCGCCGCCGCCCCGTGCAACAACCCCCTGCTCGCTTCTAGCCCTCCCACGCGACCAGAAGAGTATTTAAGCCCTTGCGACCGCAGCCCCAGGGGACGGGTCGGTGTGGGCTTTCTAGACTCTCGAGAGGGAGGGGAAGCTCTGATTTCTGTTGAATTTAAGAACATGATTGATAGCAGAACTGTGAAAAGGAAATGAAACATTAAATTTATCGTAAAAATATAGGCATAATCAAATAATAGCACAATTTCTTTCAAAGAAAAAATCGAGGGGCGGCCAACTAATGTATTTATGTGTACACTTACCCTGTATGTTTTTGTATTTCTCAAGTATTTTTCTGTATTTTTCTTGTTGGTAAGTATTTTGATGTATTACTAGGTATTCCCTTGTATTTTCTGAGAAATACATGTGTATTTCTGTGTACACGATATTTTCGAGTTGGCCGCCCCTTGATAAAAATACTCCTATGTAGTTTTAAGATTTGGAATCTCGTGCCTTTACAGTTTGAATATTGAAACTGAAAGTATTAAAAGTTATAGAGGGCCGGAACTTGAAAGCAGACGATACCCGTGGTAAATATCCCTTTTCAGAATTAGAGCACAATATAAGTGCGCTGTTGCGTAGGAACGTGTGGCGTAAGAGTCGCCGGCCGCAGGGAAGCGGAGCGCTGTCGCGCTGGCCTGGGAGAGGGGGTCGTGAGGTTTCGATGGCCAGAGGTAGGCGCGGGGCAGGATCACTGTTAAATTAAGTGTTTAACCTTTCACACTTACAAGTGTGCAATTGTCATTTAAACACTTTCAAGTGCGCAACTATCGATTTGCCCACTTGCAAATGCACAAAAGTGAGTTGCACGCTTGCAAGTGTTTAAATGACAATTGCACACTTTTAAGTGTGATAGGTTTCAAACACTTTATTTAATAGTGGGCACTGACCCGGTGGTCCGGAGAGGTCTCGAGTCTCGAGGTGTCGGGGCACGAGGCGCATTTTCCTTACAATATGTACTCTGCCACACTGGCTGCCGGCTGCTCGCTCTGTTGGCGTTGCTCTCTGCAGGCTGCTCGCTGTATGACAGTACAAGCAGGCCGGATGCATTATCCGTATCATCTGCTAAAAAAAAAAAAAGCACACTAGTGCCCCTGGTGCTCTGGAGGGTTGGTGGTGTCAGTACCCCTTGACGGGTACCGCGCGTCTACTGTCCCTTTGGCCACGGCCCGTGGCCCGCACTATGACAGAGGTGGCGACTTGCGCTTCTGGGGCCAGTTCCAAACTTTGCGAGGCACAATCGATGACCACAATAGTCCGGGGATTGGCAGCCCTGAGGCCCCACTCGCCCCGCATTGCCCCGCCTCAAACCGCCCAGCCCCGTCCTGCCTCTTGCACCACCAAAACTTTGCGCCTAAGTTTGCCAACATCGGGTAAATTTGTTTCGTCCCCGCGCCTATCAAATATGCACGAAGACCACCAGGAAATGACTGTCGTTTGTAAAACTCTTCTTGATATTTTGCCCCGGGCGGGGCTAAGGCGGGCCCGTCCCTTAGGCCTCAGCGTTCCGCGTCCCAGAGCTGTTTTTCCGGTTTTCTTCGTCGGAGACAACTTTTGCGGGTGACAACAGTTCTGTGATCCTGTCCTGTCTACCCCGTAATTTACGGAAAGTACTCCTCATTTGTCATAAAAAGTAACAACGTACTATTGTGGAAATTCGACGATTTCATCCTTAGAACAAGGCATAAGTAATCGATATGAAGAATGGAAAATATCTCCAGCTGTGTGTTGATTGCAGATTTGTGCTGTGGTGACAATATGTCACCAGAAAACATTACTTTATGAAAGATTGTTAATTTTATCCAAGACGAGAAATGATTTTCTTTTACCATGCAGCTGTGCGCCCTTGTGTGCGCCTGACACAACTTGTGCATATCGTCCCCCGCTAACATAAACCTTTTCCGTAACAAAGTGCGTGCCCCGCCTCTCGCTGTTTCCGTCCTAGATTGTTTGGCTCGGGCCATCTCACCGCAACATGCATATAAACACACGCCACGGAGCGAGCCAAGCGCTTGGCGTAGCCCCGCCCCGCCCCGCCCCGCCCCGCCCCGCCCCGCCCCGCCCCACGCCGCCCCGCCCGCCCCTGGCCCCGCTCGGCCCGCGCACACATCTTTTGGCTTCATTTTTCTCTCATTGTGACCTCGTCTCGCCTCTGTTCCTGCCTCCCCGTTTCCACCCCCTAAACCTCCTCCCCCCGACTCCTCTTCTCCTTCCCGGCTCTTCATCCATCCTCTTTTTCCCTCCTTTCGGTTTTTGTCTTTTTGCAGCCATTGTTCCTGGCAAACGCCGCCTTTCCTTCCGTGTCAATGATTTGAGGTCTTGCCAGAACTGGTGCCAGCCGGGCCGGGCCAGGCGCAGTGTGGGCTGGCCCGGCCCTGCCCCGGCCTGCCCCGGCCTGCCCCGGCCTGCCCCGGCCTGCCCCGGCCTGCCCCGGCCTGCCCCGGCCTGCCCCGGCCTGCCCCGGCCTGCCCCGGCCTGCCCCGGCCTGCCCCGGCCTGCCCCGGCCTGCCCCGGCCCGCCCCGGCCTGCCCCGGCCTGCCCCGGCCTGCCCCGGCCTGCCCCGGCCTGCCCCGGCCTGCCCCGGCCTGCCCCGGCCTGCCCCGGCCTGCCCCGGCCTGCCCCGGCCTGCCCCGGCCTGCCCCGGCCTGCCCCGGCCTGCCCCGGCCTGCCCCGGCCTGCCCCGGCCCGCCCCGGCCTGCCCCGGCCTGCCCCGGCCTGCCCCGGCCTGCCCCGGCCTGCCCCGGCCCGCCCCGGCCTGCCCCGGCCTGCCCCGGCCTGCCCCGGCCTGCCCCGGCCTGCCCCGGCCTGCCCCGGCCTGCCCCGGCCTGCCCCGGCCTGCCCCGGCCTGCCCCGGCCTGCCCCGGCCTGCCCCGGCCCGCCCCGGCCTGCCCCGGCCTGCCCCGGCCCTGCCCCGGCCCTGCCCCACCCGCCCGCGTGACTCCAGCCTCCGGGCGGGGCACGCTGGGGGCCCAAGACAGAGGGCAGATGTGTCCCCCTCAAAGGATCGAGTTCTTTTTCTCGCTCCAGGCGTCGTTTTCCTAGACCTCGCCTCCTCCTCTCCTGCCGCCGCGGTGCCCCGCCCCGCCTCCCTTGCCTTTGCAGCATACCCGTTTCACATCAACCTTTCATCAGCCCCACCCCCCGTTCTTCAACCCCCGCGCGGACGCTCCGGGTGGCCCTCAGCTCCTCAGCCCCCAGCCCTGGTTGACGCCATCTTGCCTGCTCCTTGCTCCGGAGTTTCCCTCGGACACGGATTATAACCTCCTCTTTTCTGTCCGCTTGAGCCCCCCCTCCCACTTCTCTCTCTCTCTCTCTCTCTCTCTCTCTCTCTCTCTCTCTCTCTCTCTCTCTCTCTCTCTCTCGCTCTCTCTCCTCCTCCTCCTCCTCGCAAAGCACTAATTGCAGGCAAACACAAGGCTTGCAGCGCTTGCAGTCGTGTGCCTTTAAGGATCTCCCCTCCCCCTCCCCCCCCACCCCTGCCCCCCTCTTTAAATCCCCCCCCCCTTCCCACACCCTCCGCCTGTAAAGGCCCCCCGAGGAGAGGGCGTCACGGGTCGACGAGCACGCCTCCACGAGGCGGGCCCATTTGAAAGAGTGTCCATTTCATTCCGTTTATTTGTTTCCGATTGAGTGCGGCGGCGCCGACACCGGCCCCGGCGCCCCTCATGACACAGTGGCATGGCGAGCGCCGCCGGGGATCGTCCTCAAGACTGGAAACCCCGCCGAGTGTCTGAATGACGCATGTGCGTGAATCTCGAGCAGTGAATCCTTACGTGTACCGGGTGTTTCTTTGAATGCGTAGCAGTGTTGTGGGATTGCGTACTCGCCAGTGCTGTAGGGGAAGTGGCGCCTTACTGGCGAATGGGGTAGGCGAATCCCCAACACTGTTACGCATCCAAAAGAAAAAACCCCATACACGAGGACATGTGAAAACACGTGTATGAATTTTGCGAGGAATTTTAAACACTCCTCGAGACGGGAAAGTAGTAACATCTACCATCTTTACGCACTTGGATTTCCAGAGCTGCGCGAGTGACGTTACTCCACGTGACAGACAGGAATATTTCACATATTTTCGTCGCTTGTCTGGCCCAGTCGTGGCGTGACAGCGCGGTTAATGGTCGTGCATGCTGGGAGTGACGCTCACGCAGGATACGAAACGCATAATGCATAATGACGGTTTGCAAAACTCCTCTGGCCCACGAGGACCGCGCGGCGGGCAGGATCAGGGCCCTATGGCTCACCAGCTCACTCCTGGCGTAACCGAGGGGCGGCCAACTCCTATTTTGCTGCGCGTTTTGCTGTATACACTTTGTATTTCTTGTATTTCTCGCGTATTTTTTAAAGGTATTTTTCGTGTATTTTTGAGAGGTATTTTGATAAATTACTTAGTATTCGCATGTAATATGTATGTCCTTGTATTTTTCGTATACAGTTCTTGTATGTTCTTATAAATGAACGTGTGTTTCTGTGTACTGTACACGATTTTTTCGAGTTGGCCGTCTCTTTGGGCTTACCAGCAGCCCGCCACCACCATTCCATCGGAACATCACCAGCTAACCAACGACCCGGCGGAAACCACGAGACTGCCCCCCCCCCCCCCTTTTCCCCGCTGCAGCTCCCTTCCGCGCGCCTCTCTCGTCTGCACCCGCACAGTGTTCCGTTCATTTATCAGGCCCCCCCTTTTTTTTTACCCACCCCGCCCCGCTCCTGTCATTGTCTTTTCTGTATCGCTTGTTTTCCATAACCGCGCTGCTGCCACGCTGCCAGCGGCGCCAGCCCTCATGCGCAAGCGCATATTTCTCGAGCGCTCGCTCACGCACACCCTGTTTTTTGTTGAGAGCGTCAGAGCGTCCCGCCTCGCCCGTCACGTTTTAAAGTTTCACCGCAACTGATAGACACAGTCAGTATCGAGAGCAAAAGACTTTTCCTCCTCCACTGACTTCAATTTTAAATTTGTGTGAAGATGGCGAGGTCTGAGCTTAACGAAGGGCGGCCGACTCGTGTATTTTTGTGTACACTCCTTTTTTTGTATATGTATTTCTCACATGTTTGTGAGAATTTTTCTTGTATTTTTGATAAGTATTTTGACGAATTATTTATGATTTTAATGTATTCCATTGTATTTTTCGTGTAATTCTTGATTTTTTTTTTGTCGAAATACACGTGTATGTCTGTCTACACGCCTTTTGAGTCAGCCGCCCCCTGTACTCTGGAAACTCAGGTGTGAGACAGTCTCACACCAAATGGTGTGAGGCAAAATACCTCACACCAAACGGTGTGAGGCAAAATACCTCACACCAAACGGTGTGAGGCAAACATACCTCACACCAAATGGTGTGAGACTCGTTGTGCCTCACACCAAATGGTGTGAGACCCTCTGTGCCTCACACCATTTGGTATAGGGAAGTATCACTCCATTTGGTGTGAGGCACAACGAGTCTCACACCATTTGGTGTGAGGCACAACGAGTCTCACACCATTTGGTGTGAGGTATGTTTGCCTCACACCGTTTGGTGTGAGGTATTTTGCCTCACACCATTTGGTGTGAGACTGTCTCACACCTGAGTTTCCAGAGTAGCTTTACGCATGCGCGGGCGCACTGTTTCATTTTTCTGGGCACACGTGCAAAGCCAACATATATTGCTTAAAATCTGTGACTGTTTCATTAAGGCCTGATAAAAGTCCTTTTTTTGTTTTGTCTGTCTTCAAAATTCTCAGGAAGTCGCGAAAACATCTTAACGGCGTGGAGCTCGCAAACACGCGGTCGTAGAGCCCCGCATGGTGTTTTTGACGAGGGCGCCTATGCGGTGCGCGGCTGCGCGCCACGGGCGTGTCGTCGTCGTGCCGCGGTCCCCAAACTCCTCGCTACCCACTCACAACGACCTCACCTCCCCTTCCCCCGCCTGCCCCGCCTGTTCACTTCATTAGAACATCCACCAAACAACCTCCACGCTGCCGGGCCAGGGGCTGCCGGGGCTGCCGGGTGCCTCACTCACTCCCTCTCCCTCACTCCCTACCTTCCTCCCACACCCCTGTCTGGTGAGCTCGCCTCCACCCCTTTCCCTACCCCCGCCCACTTGCTCCTCTAACCCTCTCCCCCTTTTCTCCTTACCTACCCCTTCTTATTTCCGCTCTCTCTCTCTCTCTCTCTCTCTCTCTCTCTCTCTCTCTCTCTCTCTCCCCCTCCCTCCCTCCCTCCCTCCCTCCCCCCCCCCTCCCTCTCCGTCCCTTTCTACCGCACATTAACTCCATCAAGACCATAGCGTCTGCATCGCGCAGGTGTTGGAAGGCCGTGGTGGCCGAGAGGCCTTGGGGCGCCCTTTGGCATCCTTAGGCCTTCATCTGAGCAGCAAGAGCAGCCCTTGTAAGCGTTTTGCAGTGAGCGACTGCGAACACGGAGTGCGCGGCTCAGTGCTGAGGTCGGCGATAAGAGAGCTGCACGACCTTATGGTCCGGTATTACCAGCTGTGAGAAGGAGAAAGAGAGCGATAGCGCGATAGTGAGGGCGAGAGAGAGAGAGAGAGAGAGAGAGAGAGAAAGAGAGAGAGAGAGGAAGAGAGAGAGAGAGAGGAAGAGAGAGAGAGAGAGAGAGAGAGAGAGAGAGAGAGAGAGAGAGAGAGAAGGGGACGGGCGGGGTCATACTCGCACCACAGGGTAAGCAGCAGCCATGTGATTCCGAAGAGCGCACACTAAGTCCTTATGCATCATTTCGTGCATAAGCGTGCAGCACCATAAACAACCATAAGAGTAAGCTCAATTTCATGCATAACTACGTACAAATTTTGCATAGTTCTGCACAATTCGCACATCGCTAGGCATAAACATTATGCATACTTATGGTTGTTTATGATTCTGCATGTTTATGCACAGTTAAAATGCAAAAGGGTTTAGTGTGCGCTCTCGCACCGCCGTCCTTGTCGCACCTATGGCGGTGCCCTATGTTGGGGGTGGCAGGCAGGGCCCCACAAGAGTGCGATAAGGATGGAGGCAAACGAGAGCGATCTTCGGAATCAGACGGCAGTCGCGATCCACAATAATTCAGGTGATGACGAGGCGAGTGCGCGACGCGACGCCAGGGGGCGCTCCGCTGCAGGCAGCCGCCCCGGCGCCCAGCCCGCCGGCCCCGGCGCACCCGAGCGCGACACGCTATATTTACATTTACCGTTCGATATTTCGATATCTCTGGCCGCATTATCTGGAATGGAAATGCGGCCGTATTAGGACTGCGGGGGCGGGGCCGGGCGGGGCGCAGCTCAGCTCAAAGCCGTTACCCCGACCTCTGTATCTCCACGGCGAGGCTCGTCTCAATAACGGCCGTATTCACCGGTAAGAGGTCGACTATTACCGAGGAAAATAATAGCGGCTGGGCTCCAAAGGTTTCGGAACTGTCTGGTTAAACAAAAACAAAACAACAACAACAACAACAACAACAACAACAACAACAACAACAACAACAACAACAACAACAACAAAACGTGACAAAGATGGGAGTGCGGCCCGCCTGCCATAGTCAGGGTAGGCCAGCCCGCCTAGCACTCCTACTTTGGAGGCATGATTTTGCCTGCTGAGCAGGTGACGATCCCTTAAAGTACACATCAGCTTCCCTCCCTATACTTAAATGTGGCTCATTTTGTTACTTAAGTTTCTGAATAGATTGGTTTGCTGATTGTCACTAGTCTATATACTTCAACTTACTGAACTAGCTTTCACGACCCATAGCTTTCTCAGGGGGCCTCACACTGCCGCAGTGTTTAGTCCAGCCCGTATAATTTTGTTCCGTGTTTCATGCTACACCCGGTTCACGCGGCGTCATCTGTCCGTAAAGGGTCCCTCTTTGGCTGAAGCGCCGGGCGGGGGCCTAGACTGAGCGTCGCTCGAGTGGTCCTTCACTATAAATTCAAGCGTACACAAATTTTTCTGATTTTTCCGTTGTTTAGTGTTTTTTTATTATTTTTACAGTTTTTAATTATTTTACTTTTACTGATTTTGTGATTTTTTTCTTAATTGTTTCATGATTTTTTCTAGGACCCATCGGCGAGGGCACGGCTACACTGTGAGTCTATCACCAGGTGCCCCACAGGACGGTCATCCCTCTAGCATAGCTCCACAAAGCTCTCTCTGCATCGCACATCGCTCATGTCTCACTCACGCTTGCTGCAGCTAACTCCCTCTCACTCACTCTTCCTTGCTCTTCCGTAAACCCCCCCCCCTCTCTCTCTCTCTCTCTCTCTCTCTCTCTCTCTCTCTCTCTCTCTCTCTCGAATATGGATCTGTTCTGTTCACTGATATTCCTGACTATAATAACTTATAAAATTGCAAAGAATACAGAATTCCTGTGTAAGGTTTATTACTGGCACATGAAGGTATAAACATATAACGCCTCATTATCATAGTTTAGGAATGTTGAAACTTGATGAGAGAAGGACCTTGGATGCTGCTCTTTTGACTTTTAAAATTATCATTTCAGGCAATCCAACATCTTTATATACAGTCAAATGCCCTAATTTCGGACTTGTGCCCTAATTTCGGACAATTTGCAGAGAAGTGCTTATTTCAACCTATCTCGGTCACCTTTTGAGATATTCAAAATCCGGAAACGGCATCGTAGAGTTTGCAGAATAGAGTACCATATTTCGTCAAGTCGGTTGAAGTACCTTTAAAGTTTTACAGCACACAGGAATTTAAAGTTAAAAAAGCATATAGAACAAAATTGCTGTTGTGAAATAAGCTCCCCCAAAAACCGGGGCTCATGTAGGTGTGTGCTGCCCCATGGGTGGTCCTTTAACGAATGAATGTATGGTATTTTGGCTACAGAACTACGTAAAAATGTATTTTGTAAGTCAAACCGTTTTTTGGTACGGGACGATTTTTGAAAGTGCTACAATTTCGGACACTTTTTCTTATGGGCTAAATACATGGAGATTTTTAGAGTGTGTCCTACAGAAATTTTATGAAAATGTTTTTTGTTGCAAATTTAATTTTAAACAAGATTTGTTTTATAGTTTCCAACGATATCTCTGCTAGTTTAGGAGAAATAGTGTGCTGAAGTTGTCTCCTTTGTAGGGCTATAGACGGCTATAGAGCCTAAACTAGTACAGATATCGTTGCAGACCATAAAAACAAAATTATTTAAAATTAAATTTGCAACTAAAAACGTTTCCATAAAATTTCATTCTACAGCGAAACTAGCCATTTAGAGCACGTGTCCGAAGTTAGGGCACTTTCGTCCCTAATTTCGGACACTCTCTCGAAGGCTGCTGTAGCTACACACATTTAGATAGAAATTCGGCATGGGTGTCATCCGACGTGTCCGGAGCCATAGTATTTCCAATCGCAACAGATTTTTAATATGTTATCATGCCTACACGTAAGAAAGGAAAAACCGCTAAATTCGTCCGAAATTAGGGCATTTGACTGTAGTAAATATAAATTTGTCATGAAGTGCCAGGCCTAGTAAATTTCAATTGCTATACTTCCTTTCCACCGGACAGAAAAATGTCACTCATAATTTTTTATTCAATCTTGTAAATTGTGGATCCCCCTCCCTCCCTCCCGGCGCTCCCACAGGAGCAGCAGAAGCAGTCTTGAGGGCGTTGGGTCTGGACGAACAGGTCCGTTCTCCGCCTTGCCTGCCTCTCATTTGGGCGTAGCGAGCGGGACATTGAGGAAACAATTAGACAGCCCTCCGACCCCGCCCCACCTCGCCCCGCCCCGCCCCGCCCCGCGCCCCGCCCCGCCCCGCCCCGTCCCACCCCACCACGCCCCGCCCTACCCCACTACGCCTCACCTCGTCGCTTCGCCTCCGTCCGTATTTTGTGGGTCAGGTGCACTACAAGCATCGGCCGGCAGTCGGAACAGGCCACGATGATTTTAGTATTGCTAAGTACAATATGTGCGAAGTTGCGGCACAAGTCCGAAAATAGGGCAGATGACCGTATCACTCCTACAGCTTACATTGAGTTCCTTCTTTATCGTTTATTATGTAAATTTCTTTCATGCTGCCTTGATTCGTTCCTTTCACTGGTTTCTTCCTGTTTTTAAAATTAATGTACTCTTTATCTTTATTTTATTGTGCTGTGAAAACCATTACCTTTTATGTTTAGCTATCCGCCTACACAATTATCAGCAAATTACGTTTCGCTCTGGAGAAACCCGTAGCCTTCCCCAACGTTGTGAATCGGCGGGCTGTGGCCATCAACCTGTCACGCCTTCATCAGGGGGGCGGGGCGGGGCGGGCGCCTGCGGCCGAATATCGCATTACTCACTCTCTCTGTCTCACTCGCCCGCCCAGGCCTGGGGCATGCGCATGCGGGGGGGAGGGGGCCGAGCCTGACCACTGCCGCGGGGTATTGGGTGTGCTGGTGGTTGAGCGGGGCCCTCGGTCGGTTCAAGACGGGCTTCGAATATAGGACTGATGACGCAAGAAGCAATACGGTGCCGGTGGGGCGGGGGTGGGAGTTGGGGTGGGGCCGAAGGGGCTGGCGGGAGGCCCATGACTCGACCGGGGGCCGTCGTCCTGAGGCTCGCGCGGCCCAGCAGGGCAGTCGGAGACTGCAAGATCTTATCGGATTACACAGGAAATCTGGTGATTGCGGTCCACGGAATCCCTTTGCAATCGCATTAAATCAGTGTCCGCGCGCTCGAGGGATCGTTAAGGGCGGAGGGAAGGGGTAGTTGGGGGGATAGGGTGCCCGCGCGGCCTCGCACCGCCACCTCCACAGGCGCCACTTATCTGAAACCGCGAGGAAAAGGAACGGCAGCGGAAGCCTGGGGGGAAAAAAATCAAACCATCGGTCGGTATCAGAGCACTGCACTAGCATGGCGAGAAGGGGGCCTGTGTGGCCTGGCAGCTGCCTACCCCGCCCCCGTGGGACACAGGAGTGAATCACATTCGGTATGTGAAATACGGCCGCCCCGAGGTTTCAACAATCCATTTCACTTTCGCATTAAGAATAACTCTGCATGCGAATTTTGCTCTGACTTGTGCACATTGGTATGGTGCAGCTTTTTTTCTCTGATTTTTCTGTCTGTTTGTTATTTTATTTAAAAAGTATTTATTCACTTTAATTTCGACCGACTATGAAAAGGTTTACAGCATTAGGAACTTCTGACTTTGGAACTAATACAAGGCAGAACCTTGTTGTATCCCAGGTAGGGAGAACGGCTGAGGAAGGGGGATGCTTCTATTAGACTGTAAAAATTTGCTTCGGAGAACTGATGAATGGCGCTAAGTTTTAGCAGTGTTCTGAAAACACTCTCTTAGCATACAACTCTGCCTCCTTAGAAGTAAGTGTTTTCCCCCTAATTTTTTTCCATATTAAATGCACTGTGTGCAAATGCTACACACTTGAAAGTGTGCAACTCCCAGTTTTACATGCACAAGTGTTCAACCCAGAATTGAAGAATGCAAGTGTTTAACTCGCTAATTTTTCACTTGTTAGTGTTCAACTTGACAATTTTACACTTAGAAGTGTTCAACAAAGAACGTGTTTTCCGGCGCAGTTGAACACTTGCAGATGAACAACTGCCGTGTCAAACACTAACAAGCAGTGCACCAGCCGTGGAGTTGCGCTGTTGCAATCGCACGGCTATTGAGTTGAACACTTTCACGTGATAATCATGAAGTATGGCACACTTATAAGTGTTGAACAGTTGCACACTTGGTTTAACAGTGTACAGAAACATTTCCTTCTTGACCGCAACCATAAGAAAAGGGAAGATTGCCCAACAGTGAACCTGTGCGGCATGTGAGGGTAGCGGCCAGGTCTGCTGCTGCACGGCCTGCACGGCCTGCACGGCTGGCACCTCCCCCTCCCCTCCCTGAGCCACAAGTGGAGCGCTCCCAGTGAGTGTGTGGGCGAGCGGAGTGAAGGGAGGGGGAGGGGGGTCAAGGAGGGTGACGACGAGGAACTGTTGCAAGGAGAAGCCTGTCGTACTCATTTTCGCCGGCGCATTGCGAACGCTGAAATACTATGGATTTTTTTTTTGGTAAATACCTTGTGTAAGGCCTATCGAGGGGGAAACAACTCTGAATTTTGGTGTACAAATTTTGTGAAATTTTGTGTTTTTTTTTTATTTGTTTTGGTGAAGTTTTGTGAATTTTAGTGAATTTTTGCCTGAGTTGTTTTTCTAAATAGAGATTTTTTTCTAAATTTTGCTAAAATTTTCTAAAATTATCTGAATTTTTCCTGAATTTTTCTGAAATACGTGGTATACAAAAATTGTAGAGTTTCCCCCCCTCGAGTCCGATGCATAATGCCTATCTCATGCAGATTTTTAGGAAACGGAGTGGCCTTCTATAACCGCTGGGAAACGTAAAAAAAAAAATGGGTGAAAAAATGGTGGATTAAGTTGAGTTGGGTGGAACAGGGTGTGGGTGAAAAGCGTTGGGTGAACCGTCATAGATCCTAAGTCAATAGTTGTTTTTTAAGGCCCCTTACGGGAGGAAAATATCTGCCCAAGAATGTGAGGGTTGAGTTGAGTGTCGGTACGTATGTGCATTGGCCTGATACGTTGTGTTCAAAATAGTACATAATATTTCGGAGTGTGATTCACACTTCATGCTCCCCTCATTTTAGACTAGATCGTCTGGTGGCGGCAAGAGGTTAAGGCGGCACAGGTTTTCTTATGACCTCGATCGAACTCCAGGCCGGCATCCGCTCGACTCCTCCCCACGTTCAGCGCGGTCGTTCGCCGCGCGTGGCGTCCCTTTCTCCTTGGCCGCCCGGATACCCGCCGTTTTATTTCTGGCGAATTGCCATTTTCAGTCGAATCCCCAGACCAAGGTTCCTAAGCAGTCTAGGCTGGCTACCTCTCTCTTCTTTCCAGTCTTTTTTCTTTTTCTGCTCTCCCATCGTTTTCGCCCCTTCACCCCAGACCCGCTCGTCCCTCACCCCTCTCATTTCTGTTTGACCCGGCGAGGCGAGGCGAGTCGTCCGTCTTGTTGTCGTTCCTCTGAGTTTGAGGTCCTCCGGGCCGCGCCGGCCGGCCGGGCCGGAGCGTACACACGGACCCACGGACCACCTAGCTCAAACCTACCCCCACCCGCCAACCACCCTCCCCCACCCAGCTCTCTTCTCTTTTCCTCACTCTTTTTTTTTGTACCTTGCTCTCCTTTTTCTTGCGTCTCTCTCATTCTCTCCGTCCGCCTCTTGCGCGCGCCGCTTCGAGTGTACACACCGCCCGCCCCCAGGGGGGAAGAGAGTGAGAAAGAGAGAGACAGAGTGAGTGCCACTGAATGTAAAGAATCTCCACATTGAATCGTCGTCCTGCGCCTGGCGTTTATCGGTTTCATAGAAAACAGCAATTTATGTGGCGGCCGATAGAGAGCGCCAGAGGCGCGAGCGCTAGATGCGATAGAGATAGAGAGGGGCGCAACGAGCGTTGCGCCGAGTTTTGGGATTGCCTCGAGCCTCGCCCGGGCGGACGGGGCATAACTCACACACGCGGCCCAGCAGGCTATTTAAATTTCGCGCCGACTACTCGCAGCGTTCTCCCACAACAACCCCGCCTATGCTTCCCCTTCCCATGAGTTGTGTGTGAAGAGGACGGAGTAAGCTCCTGGGTGCGGGTTGGAGTCGCGCACAACAGGAAATCAAAGAGTGTGAACGTCACACACCTGTAGGTGTGATGAGGATGCACGCATCTCCAAACTTGTGCAAAGCCGTAAATTTTCGCTCGAGTGCGCGCGTTGCACAAAAGAATACAAAAATGCAACTTCACATGCACGGCTACAACCATACGACATTCACAGACACGTATGTGTGGTGCTCGGACAGAGACAGAACGAAAACGGGAGGTGTGCTGCTTGTTATAAAAGTCCCTTCCTTAAAAGTGGGGAACAATAACAAAAACACGCGCTGGCACTAACTCGAAGGAAACCGCAGGAATTGTGTGTGGGTGTTAAAAAATAAAAGTGGTTTTCAGCAGCAGCAGCCAGCAGACTTGCGAACAATAAGTTTCCTGTTCCGCGAGCCTCACACACACCACCACGCCCCGCCACGCCCCGCCACGCCCCGTCACATCGGCCAACTCAGCCGCTGCTGCCGACAAATCTTTACCCGAGTGCACGTGGGACGGGGCGGGGCTGGGCGGGGCGGGAGAGGGAGCGGCACGGGTCCCTGCTGTGGTTCTGCGCGTTCAACGCGACCTGCTAACGGCAGCAGCCGAAGGGATTTAGGAAAAAGTCAACCGATACACTGTTCGAAAATCCGAGGCGGCATATACCCCCGGGAAAATTTGTTTCCTGCTGATCCGCGGACAGTAATAATTGGTAACTCTGTAACTTTTAAAAAAGGGTGTACACTCTAAAGTTTTTGCTACAAAATTTGCTCAGTAACTAATAAGCGTTTGTGCTGTCATAAGTTATAAAGTAATTCTTTTAGTATTACTAAACTTTTTCCTAGTAATACTAAACGTGTCCGTAGTACTTAATTTCACCGTAATTATAATTCTAGAATAACGTTTTGTAATTTTAGGAAAAAGTTTTGTGATACTAAAAGAATTTCTTTATAACTTATGATGACAGCACAAACGCTTAGTGGTTAATAAGCAAATTTGGTAGAAAAAACGTTATTGTGTAGACGTCCGCGATGCGCCACTTCACCTGAAATTACAGTGAACAAGAGAAAAAAATAAAAACAAAGAATATTACTACAGAAGCTTCTTGATGGTGAGCACATTCCCACTATAGTACACAGTAAAGAGGTGAATGTTCATGAAAATTTTACAATAAGCTTGGAAGAAATACTTGTCATTTCAGCGTGAATCCATGCACCCAGTGTTTTGGCTCTACCGTCGCGCCTCTCTCTCTCTCTCTCTCTCTCTCTCTCTCTCTCTCTCTCTCTCTCTCTCTCTCTCTCTCTCTCTCTCTCCCTCTCTCTCTCTCTTGTGAGCGTGAGTGTGTACGTGCCTGAGAGAGGGAGAGAGAGAGAGGGGGAGAGGGGGGGGGGGTGCTCGCAAGTTGTGTTGTCCCAAATAATTTGCGCCACATCGCTTAAAAGCAAACAGGTGCTCGGTAATGAGAGTGGAGAGGCGGCGTGCACGCGTCGAGCTGGTTGCACTGGGGGCCCGGGCCTTCACCACGCCGCGCCCCCGCCACACCCAGCCCCGTCCCGCCCCGCCCCGCCCCGCCTCGCCGCACCCCACCGCGGCGAAAGTCTCACGACTGCTACACGGCGGGACTTAATTTGCTAAAACCACACACATTTGTTGTGATGTATGTATTGTGTGTGAGCAGGACGAGTAATCCCTTGGAGGCTGTGGTGGAGACACACACTGGTAAACCTAAAAGAAACTAAAAATCCGAAAAAAGTAAACGCCACGTTCGTGGTGTGGTCCAGAGCTCTGAATGTCAAAACACGTTCTGTTCAGCTGAAGAAATTGTGATATGTTGTTCCCACGCCCAGGCTGACGTTCAATGAGGCATATCACTGATTTTTTCCGTAATGGTCTGACGCCCAGGACGCTGCCCCGGTACAAGGGACCCTGTCATCCTGATAGGCCTCCTGGTTGGGCCGGCTACACTTCTTCACCCCGCGCTTGACTCCAGCAGTTCTTCGCGCAAAAGAGCGAAACATGCTTAAAACTCTGTCTGAGGCGTAGAACTACCCGGGGAGCACTGCTGGCTAAAGAGCGCGGCCATTATCGGCACTCCGTCTCTCTCTCTCTGCCACTACTTGCTTTTCTTTCATCGCCCCATCTATCCGTCTCTCTTCGTCACCTCTCTCTCTCTCTCTCTCTCTCTCTCCCCCTCTCCCTCTCCCTCCCCCTCCTTTCATCCCCCCGCCCCGCACTCACTCGCACTCAGCAGAGCTACCCCTCCTGGCTCCCTAATTCTGTCGTGTAAGCCTCTTAAGGTGACTTTTTCGCCTCTGGGCCGGGCGGGCGGCTCGTGGACCCTCTCGGCATTGTGTCCTCGTGGCCCCGTGGCCCCGGGGGCCCTGCACGCGCCCCGCCCGTGCCCCGCTCCGGCACAGCCCGTCGTCAAACTGCCTCCAGTTGTGTCGCGCGCCGTCATCGCTCTCTCTCTCGCGCGCGCGCTCCGCCTGCCTCGCTCGAGGCGATGAGAGAGAGAGAGAGAGAGAGAGAGAGAGAGCGAGAGAGAGAGAGACGCTCTTCTGCTGCTGCTGCGCGCTGCTGTGTCCCATTCTTATTCACGAAAGCGTTTTGAAGGGCCGAGTGGAATCGGAAGACTCCTCCCGGGTAATGAATGGAGGAAAGAGAAGCAAACGCGCCGAGACCGACTTACACATTCCCTCTCGTCCTCTCTGCAGTCCTCAGCCTCATTTTTCTCTCCGCTTTCTCTCTCTCTCTCTCTCTCACTCTCTCTCACCAAAAGCACTATCTATAAATCATATATGTGTCCAATAAACAAAGAACAACCATACCTATCCCATGCTACCTGAAAATTTTAAAAAAGAGACCGCAATATCGGCTCACTATAGAAGAAAGTTATGCTAGAGCCCACAACAACATATTTTATTTCGAAAAAAAAAATCCTTATCAAAAATGATCGCAATTCCAAACATTTAATCAAAAAACCACAAGAAGAAGAAGAAGAAGAAGAAGAAGAAGAAGAAGAAGAAGAAGAAGAAGAAGAAGAAGAAGAAGAAAGAAGAAGAAAGCCAAATTGACTCCGACACTCTCAGACCGCTATGGACATTTTTGGAATTAATTAGGGACCAATGTAAACCAGAATAATATGGAAAACTTGTCTATACCTAAAGAAATATTTCTCCATAATTTTATAGACTTTATTTCAAAAAAATTGCATAATTATACCGAAAAATTCCCCACGTATATAGAGAAAAAACGTTTTCTATAATGGGCTGGTGCCTATAAGTCTCTAGCTTATGACAGAAAACGTTTTCATAGAAAATAATGTCTATAGCGGTCTGAGAGTTAACCTGTAAAACAATCAATACTACAACAACAGCTGGACGTCTGACCCCTGCCAGCCCAGCCCCCGAGCCATCTGAAGCACCTGCCATCGGTAGGAACCAGCCTGGAAGCCCCGCCACCACCACTACCGCCAACGCTGATCAGCTGGGCCTTGGCCGGGCCCCCGCCAACCTGAGGGTAGGCCAGCCCGCCCAACATTGCTGCACTCGGTATGGCCTAACCGGCAGGCGCTACCTTCAAGATTTTAATCCAGAACTTACGAACAAACTCTCTTTCCTTTTTAACTAGGTACGTCTCTAAAATTCTCTTCTCTTTCTAATTACGTTACACTTTTTCGGTCACGAACATCGAAATACTGCATGGGTCTCGATGTACAAAATACACACTTTCCCCCTTTTTGGCCCCATTTGTAAATTTTAGCCCTCAATAAATCAAGTTTTAAACTACACTCTCTCCTACCTGGGTTGTTGAGTTTTGCGCTGCCACTCGTCCGGGTCCTGCCTGCAATCATACCGAGGTGAGTGGTACTCGCTTCTCTCTCTCTCTCTCTCTCTCTCTCTCTCTCTCTCTCTCTCTCTCTCTCTCTCTCTCTCTCTCTCTCTCTTTCAGAGTTTGTGACTCTCCTCCGGATATGCTGTCTCCGAGTCCATGCGACTAGCAGATACCTCGCCCGCGGGGGGAGCGAGCGAGAGGGAGGGAGGAAGTCAGCATGAGGCAGAGCGGGGGGGTGGGTAAGGAAGGAGACAATGGAAATATGGATGAATGCCCTTTAGGGGGTAATGCCTCCCATCCCCCTTGGCTTCATCCCTTATGCAGACACGGCGGTTTGTCGAGGGCCCGCGGCGCCGCCAAACATCTCCTGGTGGGAAAAGTCGGGGTATTAGGACGCGGAGGAGCAGAATCAGGGGCGGGGCGGGGTGGGGCGGGGTTGGGCTGGTTTGGGGTGGGGGTGGGGCGGGGATGAGCTGCAAGTGCACGGGAGGTTTGGCAAGGGGGACATTAACATACATTACCGAGCCCTCAATGCAAGGAGATGAGTCCAATCAGGGGTGGATCCAGCTTACAGCTAGCTGAGCAGGGGGTAAAACGTCCGGGTTGCCTACTTTCAGGGGACCCTGAACAATTCGACTGAAAATGTAATGCTGTAGAATTTAGTGTCCCCAATAGAACAGAAACTTTGAACTTTTGCAGGGATCAGTGCGTAGGGTGTAGACATAAATTTAAAGGGTGCACCGCAGAAAGAGGTAGTTCCTAACAAAGCAGGTAAATTTTTTTTGATTTTTTGTTGTAGTAGGTGGCAAAATAGAGCGGGTCCTGTAGGAATCGTTGAAAACTACAACGCCAAAGCGAGTTAACAATTAAAAAAATAAAATTGATAAACGATGAGCCGGACTGAAAAAGTATTATTTCCAAAACATCGCGCAGTTTATTGACTTCTAGGGATTTTACATCTAAGAAAAAACTCGTAAATTTACCAAATAAAATACTAACACAATGCTAATAACGGTTTGAAAGTGATTTACATGGAAGAACGGCCTTTTCTGTGGATTTATTTTTTGAACTGCAATACAAGAATTTCGAATAACATATAGACGTTGACAAACTTTTGTAAAGAATTAGTCCATAACTCCCGTACTTGAAATGCGTATTTTTTTCTCGGGGGTAGGGGGTATGGAGGAGCGGATCCTCCCCCCCCTACCCCTATCCCGCCGTACTCATATTGCTGTTTGTCTCCCCCAGGTGCAGAGCTGTGCTAGCCGCCCAGGCGGGCACGCCCCACACATTCCCGCCGGCCGGATGCAGTGCGCGTGCGACCCCCTTCCTCCCCCTCCCCCCCTCCCGCCCCCCTCGTTCCCCGAGGATCTCACCCGCTGAAATGCCAGATATTTCCAATATGACTTGGAGGCGCCGCCAGGGCCGGCTGCAGAGGCGGCGGCGCGGCGGTGGCGGTCGCCCCGAAATCCGCACCCCAATCTCTCTGACGTGTTTTCCTATTGACCCCCGACCCGGCCGGCCGCCTTTGCAGCCTTCACTCCATAACCCCCTCCCTCCCCCCCCCCTCTCTCTCTCTCTCTCTCTCTTCATCCCGCCGCCCCCGTGTGACCCTCGAACGGCGCGGGAAACTTGGAAAATGAATTTGGCTGTGAGCAACCCCTAGCAGCCTCAGCCTACAGCCAGGCTATATCGGCGCTTGCCCTGGCAGAGAGTGGGCGGGGAGGGGTGGGGGGGTGGGGACTCAACCCGGCTGAAGCCGAGCAGTCGGGGGTGGGAACGCAGCAAATCCGTAAACGATGACGAATCTTACAGAAAATTTGCATTTTACCTCGTCTTTTGGAGCTGTTTAAGATAAAAGCTAAGTTACAAGTTAACTCAAGTAAAATTGTCACAAATTTTGTCAACGCTATTTTAATTTTAAAACAAATGATGTGAGAAGTGAAACCACGTGGTGGATAATGCGTCCCAGGTAGTCACTCACTAAGGGCAATAAAGTACCGTTTTGTGCCTTGGAACCTTCTTGTTATAACTCCGCATGATAAGGTCTGTACCGCGACATTCGCCCCCCCCCCTCCCCCGCAACCTTGCGGTTATTTTAACAAGCGTTGGCCGTGGCCACTACAACGCTTCGAGCAAAACCTTTATGTATCCTGATCCTCGTATCCGTATTCGTTTTGGGTGATGCTCTTTGTGAACGTTTTTCTTCACACAGGTCCGTACCCCTGTGGGCAAGAACCTGCCGAGGCCCCTCCTCGTCAGGACCCGATTCCCTTATCGTGTCGTTTCTATTTGCTTTGCTCCACGTAGCCCGAAATCGCGTGAATTGGCTCGGAGGAAAAATTATCGATTTGTTTCCGCTCGACAGGTTCCGCAATAAGGAAGCGTAACGCAACGCCCACTTCTTCGCGCCTCCCAGCCACAGGCCATAAGCGCCTCCCATGAACCCATCCGCGACCAGCCATGTGCTGCGCCAAAAGGGGCCTTCGGTCACCGCAAAACTTCAATTTTTATAATATATACTTCTTTTCTTCTTCTTAATCGCGATCGTGAAACGGCCTATATATAGAGAGATATTCGTGATTGCATCGTAGTCCTCTCACTCTCGCAGCTATATCGCTCGAGTGCAACATGTCTTTATATATCACCGGCGTTTCTAGGCTTTGTCGTGTATTCTCCTCCTCTCAGCCATATAGACCTCTCTCTAGACCCATAAAGCAGCGAGGCCGCAAAAGGGTGAGCAGTCGGGATATGCCGTGAGGTGTGGGGGAGGGAGGCGGTGGGGGGTTAAGGTCCTCTGCCCCGGACAGCAGCAGCAGCGGCGTGAGGGAGGGGTCCGCAGGCCGCGAAAGCCACAACCGTTTCGCTCGGTACAGGAGGCAGAGGGGAACGCACGGCCGAGCGGGGCGGGTTCTGCGAGCGGGCCGGAACGCTTAATAACGCACCCTAACACTAGCCTCACACCGCCCCGCCCCGCCACCCGCATGTCCTTCTCAGAGCACCAGCAGGGCTCCACCAGAGCGGCGCCGCGCAGTTATCCGAGCGAGTTTGAAGCTGGGCGGCGCTGGGCGGCGCTGGTCGAGGAGCTCGGGGCGACTCTGTGATGGATGCCATTGCGGTCATACAGAGACACTATCAGATTTTTGCCCGCTTTTTGATTTAGCAATGGGTTTATCGCATCTTAATGTGATGAAAGTAGTAGAAAACATTGCATTTTTGTGCGATACGCATCACTCAATCGTGCGATGAAAAAGTATGGCACTCCTATACGCGCCATAAATTGTGGGAGTGGCAAGTGAGATTTTATGGAACAGAAATGTGTGAATTTTATGGCATTCCCAATAGAAGTAGTTGTACAACATATGTGTTTCAAAATCAATTCTGAAAGAAGCAGAGAAGGAGGGATATCGTACGTGAGGTCTTAAGATAGAGGGTTATTGTGCGATGATATATTCCACCTCACAGGTTTGTCAAAGACTGTAGTACATACTTTCACGTGACGGATCAAAAGGCGCGTCAAAATGTTTCGGCAAGAGGGGCAGCTAGTGTGGGCGAGCCTCCTTGCCCAGCGTGCTGAGCAGGGAGGGAATCATCTCGATGAAATATAAACGATGCGGGAGGCTTTTTCATTTCCTCTATTCTCCTCGCTCCTGACTTCTCTCTCTCTCCTCCGCCCTCTTGACAGAGCAGCGGGGGCTCGTTCGTAGAGAGAGGGAGAGAGGGGGGGGGGAGAGGGACAGAGAGAGAGAGAGAGAGAGAGAGAGAGAGAGAGAGAGAGAGAGAGAGAGAGAGAGAGAGAGAGAGAGAAGAGAGTGGGACGAAATGAGTGAGTGAAGAAAAAACTGCGCTGGGGGTGAGAGCGTGAGGCATGGACGATTGCTCACACCTTTCACACACCGACGGTGCGGCGTGGGGCGGGGCGGGGCGGGGCGGTGTAGCCTCCCTGCCGTCACGTCGGGGCGGGGTGGCGGCGCCGGGCGGGGTAGTGCCGGCCCGGGCCAGTGGGGCCATCATCACGTCGACTCAGCCTTGGGTGAAAATGGACGATAGACGATAAAGCCGGGTTGGGTCGGACGGCGCGCGGCCGATTCGCTCGGTTCACAACGTTACTCGTAGCAGTGTCCGTTTGCCTTCCCCCCCCCCTCCCTTCTCTCCCCCCTCGGCACATCCTATCGGAGCCATCGACAATTTTACGTTTATAAATAACGATTGACGGTCAGTGCCGCGGGTCGGGCGGGACCGCGAGCCGGGCGCTGCCCATACCACCGCGCTTAGACAGAGGTGTTGTTGTTGTTGTCGGCTGCATTCGTTTTTGTTGGAATAACTCTGGTGCCCGCGGTTCGGCCCAGCCAGCAGCAAGAGCAGCTCTCTGTCCGCAATGATGTCCGAAGTGCAAACCCGTGTCAGGCAGGGGAGAGAGGGCCTCTCACGTACCGGTGCATTCGCCGGACCAGCAGCCCTGACCCACTCCGCCCCCGCCCCGCCCTACCCTACCCCGCCGCACCCCGCCGCACCCCACCGCGCCCCGCGCCACGCCCGCGACACATGTGCTGCTGCTGCGCTTGTGCCGCCGAGGCTATAGCACACGCCGCTGCGGCTGCAGGTCGCCCCGCCCCGCCCCGCCCCACCCCGCCCCGCCCCGCCCCGCCCCACCCCGCCCCGCCCCACCCCGCCCCGCCCGTCGCGGTACTAACTCTCCGCAGCAGGCGGAACGTTCCGCCGGCAGTTTTACATCTCGGCCATGCAGCGCTAAACTGGATGGATGTGCATATGCAGCCCCGCGCACACCGCCCTCCCGCTGCGCTCTGTGCGCCTGTCGCAATAATACGGCCCCGCGGGGGTAAATCCTCTCTGCTGCTGCGACAGGCGGTCTGGTTTGGTAATTCAAGCGGAGTAGCAGCAGTCTTCCGCGGAAATTCGGGGAATTTCGAAAGAAGAACTGGAACTACTGTACTTCCTCGAGGGAGTATGTGTGGGTGCCGGTGCAGCACGCGCACCCATCTGCACGGCGGGTCGGCGTTCGCGCTGCTCAAGACACGATGCCGAGAGGAGGAACCTGTCGCGCGGATGCAAGGAGAAACCTAGGCATTTTCCGCCTCTTTCCGTCCACGCAAATCCGCACACACACTGTAAGGAATGACGGCTGCTGCTTCTCCTCTTCTTCGCAAAGTTGGGACAGAGCTCGCGAAATGTCACGCCCCGTGTGACTTCAGTCACAGAGTCGCATGTGACTGTGTGACTTATTGCGACTGGGAGGGCACGCTGGCGGAGGCGAGGGCAGCCGTAAGGGAGTGAATTAAACAGACCCGCTGGTCCAGAGCAAAGCTCCGGATAGCCGTCCGGATAGAGCGTGGTGCCTAGAGCCACGCCTAGTGCCTCGCCTAGTCGCACACGCCCCACCCCGCCACGCGCCACCCCGCTCCCCCCCCCCTCCTACCCCCGCCACGCCCCTCCACGCCCCGGTGTCGGACGGTCGCGTTTTATGGGGCAATAATTGGCTGTTTGCCCCCCGAGTGTAAACGACGCCGTAAGGAAACTTTTACGTTTGCAAGGCGTGTCGTCCCCGTGCCGAGTCGAGCTGGTCGCCTGCTCTCCCTCTGCCTCCTTTGGACCACTTAAAAAAATATTTTCGTAAAGTTGCAACATGCGTCTCGTAATTTACCACTGATGCTATGTAAATTTACAATCGCGTAATTTAAGAGTCGTAGTTAGGCCTCGTTTAAGGATGAGAAGTCAATACTAAGTGTCCTTTTAGTTTCTTGACAGTTTCAGTCCGTAATTTTAGATCACACATCTCACATGGAAAAACTCCAGGTAACTCCTGTAATTTCTCTGAATGATATGGTAGAGCTCTGCAGCGCAAAGCCTCCTCACCGCCGACAACAATGCAGGAGGCGCACCCTAACTCAACGTGTTCCTGTCGTACGTGTCGTACTTTGTCAAAAATTTGAATTGGAAACTTACGGGATTTGGGGAGAAGACAGAACAAAGAAGTGCCGGGTGCCGCGCATTGAGCATCTGCAGCAGCATCGAAACCAAGCTCACTGCGCACTAGCAACAAATAACACACATATGCTCACCATTGAAATGCGCGCTCCGGACTGCAATACGCCCTCCCATGATCTCTCGTGCTGGACGGGTCCTGCACACAGCCGTGCACGGGGTGGGCGGGGCGGGGCGGGCAGCGGCCACTCGGGGAGTTATGGTCTATAACGGAATGGCGGCAGTAACTTCGACTGGATTGGCTCCTCGCGCCGAATAAAATGGAAGGGCTCTAAGGGCCGGGCCAGGCCGGGCCGCGGGTCGCGGGAGGGACCTCTCCACCGCCGACCCGACCGCTCACTACCAGCCCAGCGCGATGCAGCAGGCCGCCCATAGCCCGGCACACAGAACACGAACAGGACACACTAGTGTGTAAGGGGGAAACAACTCTGAATTTTGGCTTACAAATTTTGATATTTCCTGTGCATTTTCGTGAATTTTTGTGACTTAAAGTGAATTTTTATTGAGTATTTGTAAATTTTACCTACTTTTTGATGAATCTTCCTGAATTTTTCTATTTGTCTTAGTTTTGTATTAGTCCGTAGTTTTCCAGAATTTTTTTTTTTTTAAAATTTTCCGATTAGCTCTGAATTTTTCTGATTTTTTCTGAATGACGAAGTGAACAAATATTTCAGAGTTGTTTGCCCCTCGGTAACTGCGAATACGCGCGTCAAATACGGAAACCACGTTTTTACGGCAAAAATGGCGGTAAGCGTCTCAACAATTCTGAAAATTGAGCAAAATTTAAAAGTCTACTGAAACACTATGCGTATCAGCAGTGTTGACGATCGAAGATTTTGGAGAATTTTCTAAATGTTTACGAAATGTGGGTGGTACGCACACCAATTGACGGCTAGTGAGTAGTTCAGCTCAACTTGACAAGGTTTGTAGACTTTGCACGTTTTCTGCTTGGAAAATTAGTATACTAAAAACCCATGTGTGCGAATTTGGTATACTTTTAGGTGCACAAATTTTCAGTTCGTATGCACATAAAAGGTGTGCCGAAAATTGTGAAAAATTCAAACATTTACCTCCATGAGTTAGCAAATCAGGAACAAAACACCAACCAGGGTGGCATATTGACACAGAGATGGGCTTTCAGCATGACCAATCAACAAAACGAACTTTCCTTCTGTGGGATGATGTAATTTCTACTGAGAAAAAGTAGTGGGACTTTATTTGAATTTCGGTGGGACAGTGGACCTTCCTCTTTCCAACGAGCCCTCACTCAATGGGAAATAATAAGTGGAAGTGGGATAAATCGGGCTGCATATTTGCCAAGACGGGGGTCCCGGCTGGGGTCCGTTACTTATCCATAGTCCTTGGTCTCGGTAGTACTCATTCTTCAGAACAATGTGAATTGCTGTACCCCTCTGTCTCTCTCTCTCTCTTTCTCTCTTCCCTTATTCGGCTCCTTGGTCTCTGCACAGCCCACACTGTAAACTGGTCGGCGTCGAAAGACACCAAATTTATGGCGTTCATGATAAACGCCAAATATTGGCGTCTGTCGACGCCATATATTGGCGTATTTTAGCTAAAAACGCCAAAATCTGACGTCGAACGACGCCAATTTTTGGCATGTCTTATGAACGACAACTATTTTGCGTCTTTCGACGCCGTCCAGTTTGCAGTGCAGCGGGGATGGGGTGGGGGTGTGTGCTCGGAGACACAGCTGCACTCACTCTCTGGAGAAGGGTTAACCACAACGAGTACCCCGGGTTGGAGGAGCCCGCCCTGGAGTCCGGTGCTGCCCGCGGGGTACTTCTTGTCACCGACGGAGGATGCGCGCCAGGAGCTCGCCGCTCCAGGGGGGCTCCAGCGTCCCTGCTGGACATAAGCCCGAACAGACAGCCTTCTCACTAGACCCGCTCCATGGGCCGCCCGCAGTGGCCCTCGACCACACACGGCTGAGGCGACTCGACGGCCCATGGCCGCCGCCATACATTTTCATGCGCATTTCATGGCTGGTCGATCATCCCTATATGGTCCGGATTTTCTTGTCCACTGACTCCGTATTTATTTCCGAGCGTCACTTCCCTGCGTTCGAGGGTGCCGTAACGCGGGCGGCTTCGGTCCTGATAGGGGAGTTAAAGTACTATGTTTCATCTAAAGCAGGTTCGTAAAAATTGTCGTTGTCTTTATTCATTTTTTTAATACTCGGCACGTTGATCGATGTGATTAAACACGCAGCAAACGTCTCCCCTTGTAAATGGATGCGAAACGGAGTCGTGTTGTAAACTCTGCGTCAGCCTGTTTATCAAGCTGGACTACCCCCGGATTACTTTGGTTTCACTCAAGAATATCCTCGTATTACCCCCTGAGTCAACCTCAATTTCTTCTGGATTCCTCCCAGATTATCCCGAATTCCCTCGGATTACTTATTCTTATTATATTACCCTAATGGTTGTCAGTGTCACACATGTGTGCACTAAGTGGCAATGTACTTTTTTGTAAATATAAAATGTAACTATATAAGCATTCCGATTTATGTAAAAAATCGTGCTGAATTATGTAGAATACTGTGTTTAAATCTGTTTAATGTTGTGCATTTTTTCTGCATGTAATAATTTATGCAGATCTATGCGCAATATTCTACGTGATTCGGCACGATTTTGTTGATAAATCAGCATGTTTATATATAGTTCTATTTCACTTGTACGAAAAGGTACATTGCCAGTTAGAGTGCAGTCGACATATGTCGCTCACCACTTTGGCCGGGCTGGCTTTGCGAGAGGGATTGCACGGAGCGAATCAAGTCTGTGGTGCTTTCCTCTTCCATCCCTCTTCTCTCTCTCTCTCTCTCTCTCTCTCTCGCATATAAGCGAGTCTCTCTCGCTCTCTCCACGTCTGCGGACCGGCCACGCCGCTGGGTGCACCGGGCTGGTGTCCTAACGTGAAGATATGGCGTTTGGAATTGCCGCTTTATAGAGGCCGGGCTGCGTCCGGGACACGACCGGCGGCGGCCGGTGATACGAGGCGAACGCGCGCCAGCGGGCCAGCAAGATGTTGATCCGTAAAGCGGGGGGCGAGAGGGAGGGAGAGAGGGAGAGAGGGAGGGAGGGAGAGAGGGAGGGAGGGAGGGGGATGTAAGGAGGAAGTGATAAAACAAGCGCGCGAGGGACACCATCGGCCAGGGCAGGGGAGAAGGGGGCGTGACGAGCAGCGAGAATCGCCTGTAGATGACGTCATCGATGAGATCTCAGCCAAAACCGATTACCACGTGCGAAGAGCATCTAGTCCTTCCATATGTTTGGCCCGCAATTCATCTGGCATCCATCCTCCCCACCACTCCCTCCCTTATTCCTCCCTCTCAGTCTCCCTCCTTTCGTACACCTCTCTCTCTCTCTCTCTCTCTCTCTCTCTCTCTCTCTCTCTCTCTCTCTCTCCCTGTCTCTTTCTATTCCTCCTTTCCCATCTTCTTCACTTCTGTTCCTCCTCTCCCACCAGAAAAAAATATGTGGTTTGCATATGGTCGCTTAACAGTGACCGTTTAGGCGGGGTATTCTTGTCAAGGACTTCATTATTGGATAAAACTTTTATCCCTTTCCATACCTGTATCCTTTTCCAGCTATACACACCCTTGAAAATGGACCAGAGGTGTATAGGTTCTTTCTTTTCTCACTCTCCCTCTCGGATGCTGAATGCCACTGACGACCCATACACTTCCCCACCTCTCTTCACCCCCTCCCCCCTCTTCCGCTATGCCCAATCATTACAATTACAGGAGCCGGTGCGCCAACAGGAGGCGGGCGCCCCGCCCCTCCCACTCCCGAGACACCCAACACGCGTGTGCCGAAGTTTGGATGTAATTGGGTCGCTCGACCGTACAGAGTTCATCCGAGTTGGCTCTCGCGCGAGCGAGTCGGTTCTGGGCGGTGCTGTTGTGAGACCCCTAGCAACGCAAGCGACCCCCTCTCCCCTCCTCTCCCTCCCCCCCACCTCTCAATAACGCTCCGCCCAGCCCACATCTGATTCATTTGTGCTCTTCTGGGATCAGCGGGCCCTGATCGGCCTTCTGCTCTTCTTGGTCGGGCGATGCATCCCGCGAAAGAACACCATCTGAGAAATTTTCCGCGGACATTGCGGTGGTCAGACTCCACGCGGCTGCAACAAAAGACGTCCGTGCAATCACATGCGATTCCCACACGGGTGGGTCCATGGAACTCCAGGACATATCCGTCCACCTCCACGTGGGAGTCCGACCGAGGGGTCTTTCAGTAAAATAAAAACAGTGTACGACCTAAAACAAAATCAGTAAACAGTCAGGAGAAATTTAAGAAAAATAAATCTTTAAGAAATCAAGCAAAAATCAGCAAAAAAATCAGTAGAAGTCGAGGAAAGTAACAATAAAGAGCGAGAAAAATCAGAAAAACCTGTGTTCGATTGAATTTATAGTGAAGGAACCCCTCGAGTCCGACTCCATGCGCATGCGGGACCATCGGAGCGTGGGATTTGGCCGCGTGCATGGACTTTCCACTGCGGCAGCCGCCGGCAGCACACAGCGCGCTCCGCACTCCGCAGCCTCCACTACCGCGGCCCGGGGCCCCGCAGGGGTAGCCTCACTCGCGCACGCGGCCTGCTGGCCTGCGCACCGCGCAGCACCGCGCAGCACCGCGCGCCAAAAGTTTTCTTATTGAAGTTGGCACGCAAATTATTATTTGTGCAGAGCGCGCCGCGCGGGAGGCTGGTGTGGAGAGGGCTGCTGCTGCCGCTGCTGGAGGAGGTTCACCCACCTGCTCTCCTTGGAGTGGGGGGGAGAGAGGTGCCTTGAGAGGTACGCCCGCCCTGCACCGCCCCACCCCGCCCCGCCCCGTTGCACGCCATTGGCACGGCCTGCGGCAGGATGATGCACGGCCGCACTGGCGCGCTCCATCCTAGAACGCCCCGCCCCGCCCCCGCCTCTCGCTCTGTCTCTCCGCTTTGTGCTGCTGTCCACGGTATGCGTAGGCGGGGCGGGGCGGGGCGGGGCGGGGCGGGGCGGGGCGGGGCGGGGCGGGGCGGGGCGGGCGCACTCTCCCTGCCCGCGGGAGGCAGAGAGGGCCTCGCTGTGGGAGGGATAGGACCCTCCGGCTCGGCCCCGCCCTGGCCGCGTCGATACGTTATCGCCAGTGCTGCCGTCTGATTCCGAAGATCGGTTTCGTACCGCACCGTCCTTGTCTCACCTTTTGGTGGTCCCCTATGTTGGGAATGGCAGGGCCCAACACGTGCGACAAGGAGAGAGGCGCAAGACTGATCTTCTGAATACAGACGGCTGTGTGTCTCACCTGCCCTGCCCGGCCCCGACGACCCCGAACCCGACCCCGCACCCTCCGGGCCCACGCGCTACTCGGAGGCTCAGCTGCTAGTCCCCACCTCTCCCTACCCCACCCTACCCGCCCCTCCCCGCCTAGAGATGCTATAAGGAGAGTGGCGACAACTTCACCGTGGATCGGACCATTGCGTCCTATTCGAACGGGAACCGAGAGAAACCCAAACCCTGAGGCCGCATGGTTGCTGGCACTGCCAGACACACCTGCAGTGCCCTCTCCCCTGCGATGGTTTGATAGGCTCCCTTCGTTGTGAATAACACAAGGTAGACGCAATTTAAGACCGGCGCCCGGCCCCACTCCCAGCTCAATCTGAAAACCATCAAGCCAGCCAGACCTTTTGGTGATTTGGTCAAACCAAGAAGACGTGAATCAGGTACCCATCCTGCACACTAAATGTTAATGCACTTTTTTCGTGCATTCATATGCACAGAACTACACATGCACAATTTAGCACAAATTTGTACCGAAAACGATATGTAGAAAACTTTGTTCAGAATTATGTACTATTTGTGCATAATTGTGTGCATAAAAGTGCACAAAAAAAATCTACATAAACATTTACGTGTGTGATGCCGGTTCGGGAGAATTTTCGTCCGTCTTCTAAGGGATCAATCTTCGCCCCCGCTGCTGCAGCAGCTTGCAGAGTTTTGCGCGACGACGAGTGAAACTTTCCCGTTTGATTCTCCTCTGCTGTCAAGGTCCCGCGCGGCGCAGCAGGCACCGCTGTGTGCTGAGCGGGCCTGCGGGAGGGGGCAGTGAGTGGCCCTGCTGTCCGCAGCTGCCCCCTGCCCCCCTGCTCCGTGCAGAGGACGTCCCGACGTCTCCCCGGACCCGAGCCGCTCGGACGCTACTTGCCCCTTTCCAGAAGTGGCCCGCCCCGCGCCCCGCCCGGCGGCCGGCGCTGCGGACCCGGAGGAACAGCGCGCGCAGACGGTCTTCCGGAAATCTTACTAACTGACGCAGAGGTGCTCGATTTTTTAGAAGATGGCGATAGTGTGGTGGTGCACGGTGAGCATCAGGCGGGGGGCAAAGATGGGGTCACTCTCACAAAATGTGTGAGTACAGTGATTGTTTTGACTTTCGATTTTTTTTTATTTCCTTTATTTATTTAAATTTTCAAAGGAAATTTCAGTTTTTATGGTTTTTCCCATGTTTAATTTTTTTTCAATTTTTATTTCGATTTTTTGTTGATTTGTTCTCGATTTGTCGGATTTTTCTGTATCTTTCTTCTTGATTTCTTTTCATTTTTTGTTGGGGACATAGAATGATTATTTGAGATGAGCCCTCCACCCCCCCCACCCCCCTCGGAAGCAGCTGTAATACTACGTACCGATACCACACTGCATCTCTTTCGTAGAATATTTTCCTCGAATGATTGCAGGAAGAGGCTGCTGCCGAGCGGAAAAAAAGAAAGAAAAAGATGAAATGACAAAAGAAACAACTCTTTCCCCCCCCCTTTTTTTTCAAACGCAGTCTGCCGGGCGTGATAAATTCATTGTCGTCAAGCAAAAGCAGCAGCAGTAGCGCCACAACCACCACGTGTGCGCCCCGCACCGGCCCGCCCCCGCCCCGCACCGCAACGCTCCGCCCCGCCCAGCCCGTTTGAGCTGCCATTTCCTTCTCGCTCTATTTTTATTGTTCTTCTTTTCCCTTTCAGCGGCAGGGTGTTGGCGGTACGGCGGGGCACGCCTGCTGCTACGCCTGCTGCGGCGCGCGGGATTATAAAATAACATGAAATTTGTATGGCGGACATTTGTGAGCCCGTTTGTGCCGTGCGGCCACGTTATTGTGATGGCGTAGCATTTGAAATCCCCTCCTCCCCCCCCCCCCGCCCCCCAGGCCATACACCGGGAGGCAGTATTTTATTCTGGCGTGTTGTGCGCGGCTCGGGCCGTGCGGGGCAGGGCGGGGAGGGACCACCCGCACACTCCGCCGCCCCGCCCCACCACGCCCCGCCCCGCGGTTTCGTCGATCGGTTCCGCAATTTGATGAGATGACAGCGCGTCACTAGCAGCAGCCAGGGACTTTTATTTTTTTTTTCTACTGCCTCTCCTCCCTGCCTATCCAGAGACCACGTGAATAAGAGTGAATGGCTGTTACACGGCGTACCCGCCCCGCCCCGCCGCACCGAGTGTGTGACAGGTCTGCAAACCCAATAACGCGATGGAAGAAGCAGGACCAAAAAAAAAAAATGCTCCACGCCCGGTTTGTGTCAGTGCACTGGAAACTCAAGTGAGTGGTCGCGCACAATTGCCGGCGCACACACAGGCAAAGTTGTGAGATTTTGAAATAATTTGTCTCGTTTAAAGCCGGGCCTAGTGAGCGACCGGAAATTCTTACACCTACACAGTAAAAAAATCAGTCTTCGATACGGAGCCTGTCATCCCACTTTTCGGAAAGGGTGAACGGAAATTTACCGTACCTGGCCACCGCAACTACCATTTCTCCAATGGGCTAGCATAGGGAGGGGGGTACCCGTAACGGAAACCGCCGGAAATAAAGCGTTAATTTTTCCGTACCTTGGCACCGTACCCACATTTTTTTTTACATGGGCTCTTATTGGAAGAGGGTACGTTACTGAATGTGCGGAGACACCGTAATCTAAACTAGGAACGACTGGAGCAGTCTGGCGGCTTCGCCGGGTTCGGCTATTCTGTGTATTATAACATAGTATAGTGCAGTATAGTGTACTGTGCAACGCCAGTTACTAATGATTATTTTTTGTAAAATGTTTCTTGTTAAGTATCTTTTGTTAAAGCGGCATGTTTTCATTTCAGTTCTGTTTGAAAAAGACCGTACACAAAGACACATTCATATTCTGAGACCCTAAAATAATACCAACATATGCTTCAGAAAACACTAATTTTATTGTCCGCCATATCACATATTTCTATTTGAAACAACTATAAATTTGTTCATGTTTATCTTTTGAACATCTTTTTTGCACTTAGTAAAGTATAACTACATATGATTTGTCCATTACCGATTGGTTTTGAATCGTTTTGTGTTGCCTACCTTTCAACGGGATTTGGCAGACTGAACCAGCGGGGCC
Organism: Frankliniella fusca; assembly: GCA_029379305.1. NCBI lineage: Eukaryota > Metazoa > Arthropoda > Insecta > Thysanoptera > Thripidae > Frankliniella > Frankliniella fusca. The sequence continues at coordinate 31,089 of JAHWGI010000951.1, read as the reverse complement.
CCTGGCAATCTTTCTCCATTGTCTTCTATGTTAGTGTAGTATAGTTTAGAATTGTGTGCGAAGCCAATAAACGGTTTATTTCCGTGTGCGGGCGACCGTGATTTTTATTTACAGTGTATACAAGTGTGTGGATTTGGCGTCGTATGCGAGGGACCCAACCGTGTATCGCAAGCGTGTGCAGGTCACGCAGTTGTAGATGTGTCAAAGCCCGTTCGTCCACGGAAAAAAAATGACTTTGTTGTCAGAATCAAGATAGGCAAAATTCGATAGCAGAAATCGAGAATCCGATACCCACAGCCAGGAGCTGGTTTTCACGACCGGGCACCTGTACGAATGGAACAAACTCCAGCTTAGTTCTCATCGTACAAGTGTCCGGTCGTAACAAACCAGCTCCTGGCTGTAGATATCGGATTCTCGATTTCAGCTATGGAATTTTGCCTATCGAAAAAATTTGATCCTCACAATGAAGTCATTTTTTCCGTGTCCCGGCCGTTTCAGCAGCCGTAAGGCACCGTGGCCCCTCCTGGGCACGCTTAAACGCAGACCTTTATTTTCCATTTTCAGCTGATTGGACACGTGTACTGTGTACTGACTGACGTGACTGATGTGCCCCAAGTGGTGAAGGGTATAGGCTGTCCCAGGTCGGAATCGAGCGTCATTCCTGCCAATCTCATCACAAAGCGCGCAGCAGGAGCAGAACAGACTGACTCCCCCCCCCCTTTTTTTTCCTCCTGCTTGATGCCAGGTTGGCTTTCGTTCGAATTACCGGAAGCAGCAACGCAGGCTGCAGTATTGTGTTTGTCCTGCTGCTCTCTTCGAACCTTCCCGGGACACTCCTCCCCGCCCAGCCCCACCACACCTCCTGCAGCCCCTTGAGAAATCACCGGAAAACGCAATATTGTCCTTTCGTCTTCCGTCCGCCGGCATAGCAGCCGCCCGCCCCGCCCCGCCCCGCCCTACCGGAGGCTGCGCTGTGCCCGTGCTCACCGCTCCCGACCGCGCCGCCGCCGCTGCTCTCTATCTCCCTCTCTCTGCCGCTCTCCATCCCGTCTCCTCTCTCACTCCACCCGCCCTGCCGGAGCCATCCGTCCCTCGTGCTACCTTCGCCCCTTATTTATTCTGTTTCAGCCCCGGCTGCCCTCTCCCTCACACACGCATACATGCACACCCTCTCTCTCTCTCTCTCTCTCTCTCTCTCTCTCTCTCTCTCTCTCTCTCTCTCTCTCTCTCTCTCTCTCTCTCTCTCTCTCTCTCACGCGCGCGCATTCTGTGCCGTGGGTAGTGAAACACGGTGTCCTTTAAAGCGAGACAGTTTTATATCCACGTCGTTTTAGCATTGCAAACGTGGCCCTGGGCCGGGGCGGGCCGCGCGCTCTCCAGGAGAAGTAGGGCAGCAGCCCGCTGCGAGCGGGCCCTGCCGCCCCGCCGCTCCGCCCAGCGCAGCTCCGCCAGCCTGGAGCACATTTTATCATGACGGGATGAAAACACATCTCGCTTTAGTGATTGATGCAGCAAGAGAGGGAACGAGAGAGGGAGGGAGAGAGAGGCAGAAGAAGAGGGAGCAAGGAGAGCAGGGCGGGGAGGGAGTGACCAGGGTGGTACTAGACAACAACAAAGTTGAGGAAACACGACGTCCCCTTGCTTCGTTGATCCGTCTTCCCCGCTCCCCTGTCGCCCTGGTGGTGGGGCTGGGCGAGCAGGTGGGGCGGGGCGAGGTGGGGCGGGGCGAGGTGGGGCGGGGCGGGTTCCACGCCTCGACCTGCGCGGGCCTCCCGTCAGCCGTCCTTACCTCCTCCCTTCTTGCGACGCTTGAATTGAATACATGAAAATGGCCGAATAACCAGCTGTACGCTTACTCTTCAGCAGAGAACTTCTATTTCTGCTCTTCTTCCCATATATCCTCTTCTCCTTGCCTTTAACTCCCACTGACCGCGGTCATGCGGCCCGGTGGTGCCTAGTCAATACACTGGTAAAACAAATGTTTAGTTCTACATCATTGGTGTTCAGTTCCAAAACGAGTAAAAACTACACACCAACTGGTGTATAGTTGAACTTATTAAACGTCAATAGTTGATGTCTAGTTGGTCCAACTATACACCAGCAGGTGTATAGCTTTTGAACATTTGGAACTAAACACCCATTCTTGTATTGACCTGAACATTTGTTTTTAAGGCCACCAGCCTTAATTTTCTTCGATTTTTTTTATTAGGAATTTGAAGTGTTCAACAATTTTTTTTTCGGCTCATGCTGTGGCCTGATCCTCTTCGATACACATTTCTTTTCCAATTTTCCGTCTAAACAAAGTCATCGGAAGAAATCCAGGTCAGCCAGCGCTTTTTCGGATTTCGGGGAAATCACCAGGTCAGGCAAAATTCGGTCGGACAATTTTTTATACACCCACCCTCGCCTTTTCTTTTGCGGCCCGTTTCCCCCTCCCCCCCTCTCTTCCCTCTCCCGTAAACTCGTCGCGTCCATTTTAGAGGCGGAGTAATGAAATGAGTAAAGGAACGAGTGACGGAACGCCCTTGGGAGCAACGGGTGGCCAGGCCCGGCGTTTGCAACTATTTATCCGTTGTCTCAGTCTTCGGGCTCCAGCCGGCTCGCTTGAGCGCGCCGCTAGGGAGCAGCTACCTCCGGCATCACGCCCCACAGCGAGCTCTGTCTCTCTCCTCTCTCTCTCCCTCCTTTAACCTCCTCTTTCGGCCCACTTCTCCCTTGTTTATCCAGGCCGGGCCCGCGACCACGTGTGCACCCACCCGTGCCCCACCTCGCCCCGCCACGCCCCGCCCCGCCCCGCCACGCCCCGCCACGCCCTGCCACAGCCCGCCACGCGTCTCCTCGCCACGCCCGCCTCGCACCCCTTCTATTTTTCTTGGCGACGTCAAAAACAGGACGATTAATAATCCTGGCTCCTTGATTTTTGTCCAGCGAGGCAACAAGGCACATAGCGCGACATGGCGTCTTCCGTGCCGTCCTCTTGGAGGCTCGGCTACAAATCGTGAGGGTTTATATGTGCCAAGACGTATTTACCTTTTCATCAATAATACTTGAAAATGTGCAGTAAAAAGCGGTTGGCAGCCCAAGCCAAGGACTACTGGACAAAGGGTCCCTCCCCAACTGCCACCCTCACATTTTTGAGAATGGCTTGGTCGTGTAAATTTGAGAGTATGCGTGGTGTGGAATGAAAGAAGCAGAGAGAGGGGAGGAGAGAGAGAGGGGGGGGGGGAGGGGGGTAGGGAGCGATGGCACGGCGTGAGTGAGGAGGGGTCTTGGTCTGCTCTCCGATGACAGATGGGTTCCATGGGGCGCCGGCAGTGGTGCAGGTGGTGGAGGGCTGCAGCAGCGCGGCGAGGGGCGAAGAAGCGCTCGGAGTAAACCTCGTGCGAAACAAACGCATTTGAGTGGGGAAAGGCAAGCACTAAGGTTGCGAACAAGATGACAATAAAAACAAAAACAAAAAAGAGCGCGTTCTTTGAAAACGATATTGCCGCTGTCATTACGACCTGTGCAGATGTTGTCGAGGAGGCGGTACTCTCAGCAGCGCCCACGGGGCGCGAGCGGCGCGGCCGGCGGGGTTTCTGCGGCGGTCTGCAAAGGCTCTTGGGCCGCCGTGGCGGTGGGGCAACCAACATAAGCAGCGAAAGTCCGCCGTGGACAGGGCGAGGTCCGAGGCGAGGTCGGAGTGTTGTTTGTCGAGATCCCAGCCGCGGAGCACCTCAACTGATCCTCATTTTTTTTCCCCGCCAGCTAATTAGGCGTTTTCGCGGGCATTTTGCAGCCCTTTTGAAGATGAAAGCTCTCCACTCCAAGCGGCACTGTAGCACAATCGGTTGAGCCTTGGTAGGCCGATCGTGAAACCAGGGTTCGACTCCGGAGTCTCTTCTAAATTTTCTGTACCTGGGAACATTATTTTGTTAGATGAAATAGAGGAGAAGAGGGGCAATATTTGGAATATTTTTAATCAAAAACCCGACGTGTACCGGGTGTTTCTTTGAATGCGTAACAGTGTTGCGGGATTGCATACTCGTCAGCACCGCAGGAGTCATGGCGCCTTACGGGCGAATGGGGTCAGCAAACCCGCAACACTGTTACGCATTCAAAGAAACAGCCGGTACATGGGGAAGTCGAAATGGTCCACCCCTCAGCCCGCGTGCAGTTACAGTCTCTCTATATAGGACTTTGGTCGTGGTCGCGGAGTCTCAATAGTGCGCACGACAGGATACTGTGACAAATATTCGTAGGGGTTACGGGAAAATGTTCCATGATTAACTGTCGTAAAGTTACAACTTCCAATCGTGTTGTTACGATAATTTTTGTACACCACGAGTTGACTTAGTTTTCTTTGGCGAGTAGGAGCCTGCTGTCGTAGATTTACGACTGTGCTAGTAAATTTACATTTTTGTGTCGTAATCACAATTTACGAAAAAAATGGTAAATTTACTAATATTTCTTTCACAGTGGAGCAGGCCCAGCCGCCGCCAGATAGCGCCACCAGGTCATGGACCTCGAGGACCCGGACCCGGGCCCCGCCCGGCCTCGCGACCCGCGCTCAAACGTACTCCGGCCGTGAGGACAACCTCGCGCTAAGCCGAGCCGAGCCGAGCCGAGCCGAGCCGAGCCGAGCCGAGCCGAGCCGAGCCGAGCCGAGCCGAGCCGAGCCGAGCCGGGCCGAGCCTCGCGGGGCCCATACGAAACCCCGGCCCATTCGCCACACACTGTAAAAAATCTCGGAGAGTTTTTACAAGACAATGTCTTGGAATACTAGTTGCCAAGACTTTCTCTTGTAAAATTACAAGGAGTTGTAATTTTACAAGACTTGGTAATTATTTTTACAAGTCACCTATTGTAAAACTTTTACAAGTAACCTCTGGTAATATTTTTCCATAGAAAGTATGGTAATTTTTTTACCATTATTTTACTTGTAAAATTACAAGTGTTTTGTAAAGTGATTTGCCATAGCTTGTAATTACTTACTGCTTTGATTTTAGGTAAAATTACCATACTTTGTTTTATCGTATACTAGGTGTGAGGAAAATCTTGTGGGTATTGGTGTCATTTATTATGCAAAACAGCCGGTGTTAGAGCCAGGACTTCTCATGATGTAGTATTTTGTACTTTGCTTTGTTTAGTAAAATCGTGGGGAAAAGAGAGCTGCTGAAGGATGGAAGGAGAGAAGCGCGAGGGACCCGGGGCGCGGATGAAACCGGTATGAAGAGGGTGGAGGCCAGGGAGGGTTGTGCCGCGTCCGTGGTGGTCATCTTACTGCACTTCGCCGCTTTCATACTGCTGCTCAGACAACAAGAGACCTAAACATAGCAGATTGCACTGTATTTGTTTTAAAACATCGCTCACCTCAACCGTTCCAAATTAAGAATCAGTACACAGACATACCATCGGTTACGAACCCACAAGTAGAAAACATGTTCGCTGCCCGCTGCAGAGGAGAGCGAGTGGCCGATGAGTTCTACTAAGTGTGCAGCGCGTCGCTCATAACACGCACTGCACGCATCTTGACAGTGTGACGCTCGCCGACCGACTGGGAGCGGAGCGTCCAGCGTCCAGCCAGCGTCCAACCGTCCAGCCAGCCCGCTCGGGCCGGGCCCGGGGCAGGCCGCCGCCCGGGCTGTCCGCCGACGGCTCCCTACACACCGAAGCGTCCCCCAGGATTACCTGGGGCAGCCCCGCCCCGCCCCGGGTCTCGCCGCCCTACCCCTCCACTACCTGCAGCACGCCGACTGGCGGCCGGCAGGCTGGAGTTTCCCGGAAACGAGCTCACCCCTCAGCGGGCGACAGGATTAGCGCCGCCGCTACAGACGAGCAGACCAGGTTGCAGGTCGCAATGATAACTCGGTGACACAAGCATAACTAACACAGGTTCAAACAAAATTTGATTTGTTTTCAAGCATCTCGGTCGGCTGATCTCCGCCAAAATTGCAACATAGGTTGACGAGCCAACTACTAGTCTTGGGTCTTCCATTCCCCTCGGCATAAAAATAACATAGTTGTCGAACAATATCACCATAAAGTCTATGTAAAATTACCATACCACACACAATAATGCGCAAATAAACAAAAAAAAATCCAGTACTTGTAAAATCACGTCTTGTCCGGGAAAAGTTACATACTTCGCTCTGTAAAACTACCAGAGGCCTGGTAAAATTACACTACTCTACGCCTTAAAATTACCACAACTTGTAAAATTACCACACTTTCTTACGGAATATTACAAGATTTTTGGAATTTTACCAGTAACTTGTAAATTTACATTAAAATACGCTGAAAAATACCATACTCTGTAATTTTACATTAAAAAACTGTAAAATATTACAGGTTTTTCATGTAAAATCACTAATATTTTTTACAGTGCACCTCATACTGCAGGGCGCGGTGGGGCGTGGCGGGGCGCGGCGGGGATGCCAGTGCTCTCGGTCTAGCGATGGCGGGGTGGGGCGTTGGCCCTGATTTCACACAGTTACGGCCGGCATAGAGAGAGCTGTTGAACCAGCCCCGCGCCGTTATGGTCAGTTTAGCAGCGAGCCGAGCTGGAAATGACAAGATTATGCATATTGAGGATCAGCGTGTTTACCTGAGTTAGCCGGGGCGCGCCGCCTGACTTGACCCGCCACCCGCACTGGCCCACACATTACTTAACTTCCTCTCTCCCTTCTCCCAGCGCTCTCTCTCTCTCTCTCTCTCTCTCTCTCTCTCTCTCTCTCTCTCTCTCTCTCTTTCTCTCTCTCTCTCATATCCCCTTATCACTTATATATCTTACTTTACGGAAATGCAAACGCGCGTCGATCGGCACCTTCTCTTTTCTCCAAACACATTCAGGACGGGTTGGGTCTCAGTTTTGTTTAAATTATTTCGCACTGCACTGTGACCACATAGTGGTCATGCCAAACTCATGGTAGGTTCTGGGAGTAACCCTCTCGGCATCTCTCCCCGAACTGACCGCGCGGACCCCAGGCAGGTGCGGTCGGGCTTCGACGAGGTAAGAGAAGGGCGGAAAAGAGGGAGCAGAGCGAGAGATATAAAGGGGTGAACGAGGAGGCTGGGTTAGTCTTGGCTGTTCCAGGCCGCCGCCGCGGCGCGGCGCGCTGCCCTCAATCCGCAGAAATATTCCCGAATATAACACATTTTCCATTCTCTTGGCGGCGCGGCGGGGGCGGGTCGGTTCGCTTCGGCTCGCACAGGTGCGGCAAGGGGAGGGAGGCGCGCGCGCGCGCTGTCCAGTCGATCATGCGTTCCTATTTCCTGGCGTATGCAATCTCTGCCGCCCCGCCCCGCCCCGGCCCGCCCCCAAGCCCCAGGCCCACTGGCACCGGCCCCTGTACCCGCCCTACCGCGGCGCGCTATGTGCGCCGGGGGAGCCCTTTTCTTCCATCACGGGCTTTTTCGTGATTCCCGGCGCGACCCGGGCCCGGCCGGCGCAGCGTGCCCTGTGGTGGTGGTGGCGGCGGGGCTGTACACGATGCTAAACAAACTCTGCTGCTGCCGGCCCGGCTCGGCTCGGCCCGCCGTCCCGCTGTCCAGCCTGGCTCGGCTCGGCTCGGCTCGGCTCACGACTCGGCTCGGTATGGTGGTGGGCCTGCTGGCGTCACGGGACGAGCACACACATCATTAAACAGCTATGATTATAAATCACGACATGCTAGGAGGGGCAGAGGGGACCAGGGCGGGGGACAACGAAGCTGAGGTCGAGGAAAAGGGAAGGGGGAGCGGCAGACATTAACTAGACCTGCGGCCGCCACCGCCGCGCCCTGCGGCGCCCCGCCCTGGCGGCGTGCGCGCGTGACGGGGTGGAAGTGGCGATCAACATCTCGTTGTACACGTCCACCACCCGGCGCGGCCCGGCCCGGCCCGGCCCAGACCTGCCTCCAGCTGAGCAGGGCCTCGCGATGAGGTTATCATGGACTTATGGTCAGTACACGGCCGTCAAACATAAGTTGAATGTTTCCGTTCCGTACGCTTGCGGTATGCGAGGGCAGGTGGTGGATATACACCTTAACGGTAAGTTATTCTCCTTCTGCAGAGGCACGGACCGAAATGGGAGGGGGGGTGGGGGATACTTCGAAAACTCCCCGAGAGAAAAAAGAATGCCGGGATGCCAACCGCGGGGACCCCCGGGGGGGACCCGAGGATACGCGGGGATACCCGGGGGATAGCCGGCGAGGGTACGTTCTCCTGCGGGGAACACTCGGACCACACCCGGAGCTAGTGAGAGAGGTCGCGGAAGGACGCCAGGATAATGTCCAGTCCGCCAAAGTTATGAAGCACCGACACGATTAAGGGAAAACGAGATGAGAATGGCTGTGGAGATCCTGTAGTGGACCGGGAGAGAGCAGGGCAAGTTTCCCGTTTCTTTCCCGTCCTTCCCATGGTTTCTTTCCGCATCGGAGTGAGTTCAGGTACCAGACGGGACCCGAACTGCGTCTGGAAACGGCGTGTGCGAGCGAGATAACTGCGGAATCTAGTACGAGCGTGCCGCTTGCACCTGTCTCTTTCGAACGCAATTCGGGTCCGAGACCAGAACCCGAATTAAAACTCTGACCCGGGGGGTGGGGTTACGCGGGAGATGGTCCGGGAAAAACAAGGGGTCGCACCGAGGAACACTAGGAGTTTTGAGACACAGCGCCTGCAGCGTCCTGGGTAGGCCAGCCCGCCGTGCAGCTGTGTGGAGGCGGTGGCCCATCGTCCGCCTGACGCGTGACGAAGGGGTGGCCTACTCTCCCAGGCGTTGTCTCTGGCACAGCGCAGCAGACACCGTGGGCGTGACGTGGCCCGTGCACAAGGGGTAACCAACTCGGGATTTTCGTGTACTGTGAATACTTTGAATACAACTGAATATATGAATATTTAATATTCAGCTGAATATGGGTGAATATTTTTGAATATGGGTGAATATTTGTGAATATGGGCGAATATGGGTGAATATTTTTGAATATATGTTAATATTTTTGAATATGGGTGAATACTCGTGAATACTCGTGAATATTTGTAAATATTCGTGTTTTTTTAATTCATTTGGGTAAACAAATGGAAAGGGGGTGACCTCAGAAAATACACGCACATCTGATCCAAATTATTCTCTCAATTACATGATTAAATAGGATTTTTAGTAAATTATTGTGAATTATTTCGATTTATTCCAAATTATTGGAAATTAACTTGCAATAATGCAAAACAATCACAATTATTTCAATTATTTTTTAAAAACTTTTCAGAAACAAATTTTGCTCTGCAATTGAAAGGGTGGCGTGAAAACATGGAAAATTTTTGCGGCAGTAAACCTCCCGAAGGAGGTTGCGGTTCCCGCCAGGCACAGGGCTATAACCCCCTGTGGCAGCCAACTGCTTCGGTGTTCCATGGGAACCGGCGCTTTGCTGACTGCGATCCTATCGCGCAATTCGACAGATTTGATCCCCGTACCACCATTGGCCTACCCCTAGAGGTACGAGCGGTGTCAAGGGCATTAGACTTCCTGATCCCAGTTTCAGAGGCCTTACCTCAGAGGGGTACGCGGGATTCGAACCCACAACCCCGAGTGCCGACACGTAGCCAGAACAGGAAGCGACCCAACGCCCAGAGCCACCGAGCCAACGGCGGTGACACGTGTTTAACTTCTATTTGACCTGCCATCCAGCTGCGGCCAAAGGGAATGTCAAGCGCGAAAAACACTTTCCCGAGTGGGAGTCGAACTTCGGACCACTCGGTTCGGTGTTGCGCGCTCTACCAACTGAGCCACGACGCCACGATGACTGGATAGTGCGACGGGTTCGAGTTGTATTAGCCCTGTCCTCCTGGCTGGAGGCTGCAGGCTGCAGGATACGCGGCAAATACGGCTCGAACCCGTCGCACTGTACAGTCATCGTGGCGTCGTGGCTCAGTTGGTAGAGCGCGCAACACCGAACCGAGTGGTCCGAAGTTCGACTCCCGCTCGGGAAAGTGTTTTTCGCGCTTGACGTTCCCTTTGGCCGCAGCTGGATGGCAGGTCAAATAGAAGTTAAACACGTCTCACCGCCGTTGGCTCGGTGGCTCTGGGCGTTGGGTCGCTTCCTGTTCTGGCTACGTGTCGGCACTCGGGGTTGTGGGTTCGAATCCCGCGTACCCCTCTGAGGTAAGGCCTCTGAATCTGGGATCAGGAAGTCTAACGCCCTTGACACCGCTCGTACCTCTAGGGGTAGGCCAATGGTGGTACGGGGATCAAATCTGTCGAATTGCGCGATAGGATCGCAGTCAGCAAAGCGCCGGTTCCCATGGAACACCGAAGCAGTTGGCTGCCACAGGGGGTTAAAGCCCTGTGCCTGGCGGGAACCGCAACCTCCTTCGGGAGGTTTACTGCCGCAAAAATTTTCTATGTTTTCACCCCACCCTTTCAATTGCAGAGCAAAAGTTACTTCTGAAAAGTTTTTAAAAAATAATTGAAATAATTGTGATTGTTTTGCATTATTGCAAGTTAATTTCCAATAATTTGGAATAAATCGAAATAATTCACAATAATTTACTAAAAATCCTATTAAATCATGTAATTGAGAGAATAATTTGGATCAGATGTGCGTGTATTTTCTGGGGCTTCCCCATGGAAAGTTGGATTTTATACCTATTTATCACATCCAACAATTACAATGAAGACATTGTTTTTAGGTCAACGCATGAGGTGCCATCAGATCGCAAGGGATTGCTACAAGTTTTGTAGTATTTTTGGAGGGGATAAAATCCTTTCGCTACATTACTCTTTCTCAGCTCTCCTAACTCACCGAGCTCATACCAATCACAGAAGACTTCAACACTTTGTGCGCTGGTGTGTGCGGATTGCTCCTTGCACGCCTTACGTTTAACCAGAGTATTCAAACGTAGCCAATAGCTGGGAATCAATCGCACGACAACCAACGTAACAGAAAAACAAGAGCAAAAGTAAACACAAAATGAATTTAGTGACAAGTAGGTGACTCGGTCTTTAATAAATAATCAATATTTGGAGAAATGTCTCATTAAATGGAAAAATGGGAAGTTGTGCCATTTTCATCTCAGATTTTGCTTTTGTGTGTGGGGAGGTCGACATGTAGAGTGCGTGCACCGACTGCATGCATCTATGTTGAATATGGCTGAATAGGTGTAAATATGGCTGAATACAGATAAATATTGATGAATACTAATGAATATCCATAAATATTGATGAATATCCATGAAATAGTTGGAAATATTGTTAAATATGAGTGAATATTGCGAATACTAGTGAATACCACGAATATTCTTGAATATTTTGAATACTCTTTGAATAGTTGCAAATATTGTCTGAATATCAAGTATTAATAAGTTCGTGAACCGTGAATAGTCGAGTTAGTTACCCCTTGCCCGTGCCATGGCTCAATGGCTCGAGGCGATTGTGTACCGCAGAGATAGAGTAACTTATAACCTATTACTAAGTTTAGAGAGAGGGGGTTCAAGGTTCAAGGCACCTGGGTGGACGCTTGTGATGGTTTGCCTGGCGGTGAGAGGCCCGGTCGATCGGATGTGCTGCAGCTGCGGGCATTGCATGTTTCACTTTTTGTATTAGACGAGGCGACACAGCTGACGCAGCTTCTGTTTGAAACTCGTTAAAAGGCAGCAAATTGACACACAGCTGCTCGGCGGGCTGGCCTACCCGGGGCGTTGCAGGCGCTGTGTTGGGCAGTATCCTTCCGCGACCTCCCTGACGGACTCCGCGTCTGCGGTCCGAGTATTCTCCGAAGGAAAACGGACCCTCCCCGGTCATCAAAACTGAAATAAAAATTAAGAAATTCAGGTAAAAGATCAAAATTTTTCGAAAAGTGACTGACATTTTCCTTCAGAAATTAAAATAAAAATAAAAATAAAAAACTTCAAAAGTAAAAGAACAAACAGTGTATACACATTTTGAATCAGTGATTCGCCCCCTTCCCTCTCTAGGCACGGACTGCTCTTGCAGACGTCGTCGCCGTGCTGCAGCGTCGCATCGCTACGCCGTTGTTACCCCCCCCCCCTCCCCCGCTACTCGAGAAGAGAGTCTAGGCAACTTTTCAGGAATTGAACACGACAAAAAGATTTGGGTGTGAAAGTGCGCGCGCGCGGCGCATGTGTTAGCGAAGGATTCAAACTGGCGCGCGCTCGAGAGGGTTTGTTTTACCGGTGGGCGCCATTATGATGGATCTGAATCGCTTTCACTCAAGATAAACCCACTTTAAAAGAGACAAATCGCCTTTTGAAAAGCGTCGGTGGGTCTCGGCGGGGCGTGGCCGGGCGTGGCTCAGTCCCGCGTACCCGCCATCCATCCTGCAAACAGGCCGTTAAGACGCGCGCGCTGCTCGCCGGCCCCGCGCGGGGCACACTGGGGGCCCACATGGGGCACGCTGGGGCCAGCGCCAACTTATTTATGAATTGTGGTGGTCTGTCTAGACGAGCCTGTCAGCCCCTGCAGCGCCCGGCCCGGCCCGGCCCGGCCCGGCCACGCGCGCCGCGCCCGTGTCGACTCCCCTTCTGTCTCTGGATGCTGCGCTCTGCTCATTTCACGGTCCATCGTCGTCTCCTGCAGGGAGGGGAGGCAGAGGGGAGAGACGAACCTGCTCCACGTCAAAGTCCCCCATCATGAGCCACTCGACGCGGCGGCGCTCGATATATGCGCCGCCACACTATTTAGGAGGAGGAACGTAATTGCACAGCGCGCAGCGCGCCAAGCTTTTACATGTGTATAGTGTGTACGCGGCCGCGCAGTGTTGTGTCGCGAGCGCGCGAACGTTTGCATGCGTGCCCGTGTGTGTGTTAGAGAGAGAGAGAGAGAGAGAGAGAGAGAGAGAGAGAGAGAGAGAGAGAGAGAGAGAGAGAGAGAGAGAGAGAGAGTGGGTGAGCAAAAGCGCGTTCGCGTGCCTGTGTGTGTGTAGGCGCGCGTCTCTTGGCCCCATTCGCCTGCTCGGCACGGTCCGCGCTGTAATGGCCGTACGGTGTATTGATCCCCCCCTTGTGTGTGTGTGTGTGTGTGTGTGTGTGTGTGCGTGTGTGTGTGCTCGCGATGCCGCTAGGTGTGCGGTGGGGCGTGGCGGGGCAGGGCGGCGACCAGCCCGACACGGTACAACCCGGGCGGCGCGCGCTGAGGTTGCTTCGGCAAACAAAACTTGTTGCAGCAAGCGCTGCGGCTGCTGCCTGGCTCCTGGCTACAGCCTGCACCGGACCTCACTACCTCTCTCTCTCTCCCCCTCCCTTCCCCTCTTTCCCTCTCTCTGTCTCTCTCTGTACACGCACGTGTGTGTGTGTGTGCGTGAGCAAATGTTCTCGAGGCGATATCCCCGTCCTGGACAAGATCCACTATCTGTTGGAGGCCGCGTGCCGGCATCGTACGCGTAACTACGCTCTGTATGCAGTGCCGGCGGTGGCCTACATGTGAGGGTGCGAGGTGCGGGCGGGGCGACCTTGGCGGGGCGGGGCGGGGCGGGGCGGGGTGGGATTAGTGAAGGGAGGCTGGGAGAGGCCTGCGCCGGCCTCTAATATTCATACTACGCGGTGAGATGAAGGCCAAGTGGCCCGCCGTGCAGGTACTGAGGGAACAGTGCAGACGAGGCGGGGCGGGGCGGGGCGGAGTGAGGGCGGACCGTAAACACATTGGCCTTGCACGAGCAAAGATACACAGTGTGCGTCCTGGCGGGTATGGCAGCCGGCCTCGCCCGTGCGCCCCGCCCCGCCCCGCCCCGCCCCGTCCCGCCATGCCCCTGGGCCTCGGGGGCTGACATCCCCGTTGGCCGCCGCACCCCGCCTCGCCCCGCCGCACCCCACCACGGGTACACCAGTGTCTGTGGGTATGTTAATGCTCTGGTGTCCGTGTCTGGTCCATGTTTGTTCTGGGCGAGGATGCACGTTTGAAATGGAAATTTGGCGCGAGCAGGGAAAGGGGATGGGCCGGGGGTCGGACGACATGTGGGAGGCGGGGCGGGGGAGGGGGCCGCCGCAGCCCTAGGCCCCCGCACGGCCCGGCCGCGTCCTGGGGGGCCCCCTGGGGGGCTGGGAGCGGCACAGCGGGTAAGTGCTCCGGAGGTGGCCGAGCAGGGCAGGCCCCAGTCCACTTGCGTGCGCCCCGCCCCGCCCCGCCCCGCCACGCCTTGCTGCCGCGCGTGCACAGCGGAGCAGGGCCCCTCACTCGGAATACCTAAGACACGTGTTAGAAGGTGTGGAGGAAGTGGGCGGGGGGCGGGGGAGGGAGGGGTCCCGTACAAAAATGTTTCGCCTCAGATTGTCTCCGAGTGAGGTGGTGTAGAGATTCTGTGGAGATGTCATCGAGACATCCAGGAGACGTTTTGCTGACAATATCCAGCCAACTGGAAGACTTCAGAGAGGCGGAACGCTTTGTCTCTACTACTGGATGCTCACTGTCTCCATGACGATCTCTCACAGATACAACCTTGAGACATAGCTCTGAGACCCCACGGAGACGATAGCGGGTGAGTGCCGCGCGCGCTAGAGCACTCACTCGAGACAATGCGGAGACGGCGAGAGGGAACTCCCCCCAGGCATTCTAGAGCCGGACTCGAGATGAATCCAGATGCCTCCCGGAGACAACGCACAGGCATCATAGAGACTAGCCCAGCCCGAGCCAACCCGTCCCCACCCTACCCACGGCCCGTGCGACGGGTTGCCTATGCTACAGGAGAGCGGGCAGCGCGCCCCTTCCCTTCAGCGCGACCGCGCTGCTCCTCCCTTCTAAATTATTCGCGTTGGCAGGGGTTTGTTTCGAAAAAATTAGACGTTATGTTGTCATTTCTAACAAAACTCTTTTATTAGAAAACAAAGAAACCATCACTGAGTGTTTTGCCGAGTTGGCCTTATAACAATATACTGCTTATCAGCAAATGCAACTTGTACACAAGTATCTGTTAAATCTGTAACAGGAATGACATCAACATTACCTGAGACAGTATACTGAAAAACGGAATCAATAACTGTCTCCGGGGAAAGTGTCTGTAGAGGTTTAACAGTGTTGACCCTCAATAAGAGAGCATAAAAAAGTGTGGGACATGCACACAAAGCATCAGTACAGTTACACTGTGAAACCTTAAAGAATGTTTGTAAAATTCCATGATACTCATTGCCATTAGAATTATAAAATACGTAGGACGATAATTTTTTACCTTCCTTTTCGGACATTGAAACAAATAAAGTAGAGTTTTTTTTTAAACGCTTAAAGTAAGAAACATTTCCTGGAAATCTATTGATACATTGCTGGTGAACTGGAGCTAATGTGGAAGCCTTAGAAACAATTCCTATAACATGAGTTAGGTAGTCAATTGAAAAAGTTACTTTAAGGCGCTTGACAGGATAGTACATCTGTAGACAATAGTTTTTCAGAGTTTCCTTATTACATGCCTTTATAAGATAAGGTAGTCTTGTCACTAATCCAAAGTTGGATTGTACTTGCAAACCTATGTGTTGAGTACCATGGACTAGATGTTTCAAGGTTCCATTAAGATCTTCAAAAAGAAAGCATGTAGACGTCCACAACGGACCCAGTTCTTCCACAACACTTGGAAGATGTCGCAAACAATGTAAATTAAATGTCATGTGGCGTAAACCATAAAGCTGTTGGAATCTCTTAACAAAATTGTCTAAAAGTAGTTGAGACATTTGAATATCACCAGCAGTAACACTATCCTGACACAACAAGTAAACACCTTGATAAAAATTCAAGAAATGGTGAAAATAAACAGGGTCCATAATGGTACTGAAAATTGGCAAACTATAGAAGAAAAAGAATGATTGATACTCTGAGGCCTTCCAGAATGCTAATTTGCTAAGAGGCTGAGGACATCTCTGTAAAAAGTGAGGAGGTTTAATATTCTCCAGATACTCATTAACAACGTTCAAACAACTGGACAGAGAAAATTCTGCCCCTTTGTATTTTTTACCGAATAGTAAATCAAGCATAGATTTTTGAACCCCTAAAAAAACACAGTGCATAATGTCGATTGATGTAGACCGTACAGAAGACAATAGTAGCATTCTATGCAAATATGAAGGGCCTTTGACTCCAAATCTAACTTTAGCCCCAGGATTATCTTTCAAATAGTTTAAATGTCTACTTAAAGTGCCCTCAGAACGAAGGGGGAGCTGCTCCTCAAAAGGATATACAAAAACATTGCCAGAAGCAGCAGATTTCAACCCTCGGGTCAGACACTTCATGCACCCAAACAAACCATTAAATTGAATATGACGGAAGAAGCTAGACTTTCCAGGGGCATCACAAGTTCCACAAAGCATAGCAACTTGAAAAAGTATAGACTCATTGAAAGAGTGAACTTTAAAATAAATACCTCGACGCAAAGTTAGAAGTTCATCATGAATTGGTTTCAAAAATAGATTGGGATCAAATTTCCCCGTTCCAAACCAGAGCCCACCTAGGACCATGTGTTCTTTCTTCATTCGCAGGTGTGGGGGTAGCTCATTGACAGATAGATAAAATGGCCAAACAGAGAATGTAGATGATTGAAAAATACTGAATCCATCAGTATTCCACATAAATGAAATCCATTTGCCTACATTAAAAAATGACTGTTGGGCTTCTTTATATATATTCCCATCATATATATCTTCATAAGCATTTGCATCTTTCTTGACTCTATTTTGGGGATAAGATAACTTTTCATAAAAACCTGGTTTACTAAGTAGACTTCGAAGCTGATCTGTTATAGAAAAATTAAGAAAAAAATTGTTTCTCTTCCTTGACCCACATGTAGGACACACTGCATCTTGTGTCAGTAAAGCCTCAGTACAAACATTGCAGTAAAAGTGCTTAACATGATTCATAGAAACATATTTGTCAAAGTAGGAATAGAACAAGAAGCATGATTCTACTAGAACATTATTTTTGGGAAGAAGTAGCTTTAGCAAACCAAGCAGTTGTCCTAAACACTCTTTAGATAACTTTTGACACATTACAAAAGTAAGAATTGCTATCATTGCCTCTGAAAATGAAATATCAGAGCCCGGGTAGAGGGGTTCATCTCCATCATCAGCATTACGGGAACTAGCACTTCCAAAATCGTCATGATGTTCGAAGTCAGAAGAAGCATCACAAAAGAGGTAATCATCGGAACAATCATCATCAGCCTCCTCCTCACTACAGCTGACTTCCTCTTCACTGGCAGGGTCAACGCCGTCCAAAACATTTCCTATAAACAGAAATACAAATTAAAAATTATGCATGTTGCAACAGCAAACAACCCCCAGAAGTTGGAGCAGCTCCGCGAACACAGCACCGGACGCGACGGACAGCTGAAGCGGGTTGCCTAACTACACAGAATGCATCCCCCTCCCGCAAAAGCTAGCTACCGAGCCTGCTTCAACCCGGCCGTGCAGCTGCAGCAGGTGGCCGACCTAGAGCTCGCCGCCCACCCCGGCCGGGCGGCCCGCATAGAGCGCCTGCTTGGACTCGGCCCCGGGCCCCGGCCCCGGCCCCGGCCCCGGCCCCGGCGGGCAGCTGGAGCAGGTGGCCGATCTAGAGCTCGCCGCCCACCCCGGCCGGGCGGCACGCATAGAGCGCCTGCTTGGACTCGGCCCCGGGCCCCGGCCCCGGCCCCGGCGGGCAGCTGGAGCAGGTGGCCGATCTAGAGCTCGCCGCCCACCCCGGCCGGGCGGCACGCATAGAGCGCCTGCTTGGACTCGGCCCCGGGCCCCGGCCCCGGCGGGCAGCTGGAGCAGGTGGCCGATCTAGAGCTCGCCGCCCACCCCGGCCGGGCGGCACGCATAGAGCGCCTGCTTGGACTCGGCCCCGGGCCCCGGCCCCGGCCCCGGCCCCGGCGGGCAGCTGGAGCAGGTGGCCGATCTAGAGCTCGCCGCCCACCCCGGCCGGGCGGCACGCATAGAGCGCCTGCTTGGACTCGGCCCCGGGCCCCGGCCCCGGCCCCGGCCCCGGCGGGCAGCTGGAGCAGGTGGCCGATCTAGAGCTCGCCGCCCACCCCGGCCGGGCGGCACGCATAGAGCGCCTGCTTGGACTCGGCCCCGGGCCCCGGCCCCGGCCCCGGCCCCGGCGGGCAGCTGGAGCAGGTGGCCGATCTAGAGCTCGCCGCCCACCCCGGCCGGGCGGCACGCATAGAGCGCCTGCTTGGACTCGGCCCCGGGCCCCGGCCCCGGCCCCGGCGGGCAGCTGGAGCAGGTGGCCGATCTAGAGCTCGCCGCCCACCCCGGCCGGGCGGCACGCATAGAGCGCCTGCTTGGACTCGGCCCCGGGCCCCGGCCCCGGCCCCGGCCCCGGCGGGCAGCTGGAGCAGGTGGCCGATCTAGAGCTCGCCGCCCACCCCGGCCGGGCGGCACGCATAGAGCGCCTGCTTGGACTCGGCCCCGGGCCCCGGCCCCCGGCGGGCAGCTGGAGCAGGTGGCCGATCTAGAGCTCGCCGCCCACCCCGGCCGGGCGGCACGCATAGAGCGCCTGCTTGGACTCGGCCCCGGGCCCCGGCCCCGGCCCCGGCCCCGGCGGGCAGCTGGAGCAGGTGGCCGATCTAGAGCTCGCCGCCCACCCCGGCCGGGCGGCACGCATAGAGCGCCTGCTTGGACTCGGCCCCGGGCCCCGGCCCCGGCCCCGGCGGGCAGCTGGAGCAGGTGGCCGATCTAGAGCTCGCCGCCCACCCCGGCCGGGCGGCACGCATAGAGCGCCTGCTTGGACTCGGCCCCGGGCCCCGGCCCCGGCCCCGGCGGGCAGCTGGAGCAGGTGGCCGATCTAGAGCTCGCCGCTCATCCCGGCCGGGCGGCCCGCATAGAGCGCCATGTGGCCTGGCCTGGCCTGGCCTGGCCTGTGGCCTGGCCTGGCCTGGCCACAGGCCAGGCCAGGCCAGGCCACAGGCCAGGCCACAGGCCAGGCCAGGCCAGGCCACAGGCCAGGCCAGGCCAGGCCACAGGCCAGGCCAGGCCACAGGCCAGGCCAGGCCAGGCCACAGGCCAGGCCAGGCCAGGCCACAGGCCAGGCCAGGCCAGGCCACAGGGCAGGCCAGGCCAGGCCACAGGCCAGGCCAGGCCAGGCCACGGGCCAGGCCAGGCCAGGCCACAGGCCAGGCCAGGCCAGGCCACAGGCCAGGCCAGGCCACAGGCCAGGCCAGGCCGCCAGGCCAGGCCACAGGCCAGGCCAGGCCAGGCCACAGGCCAGGCCAGGCCAGGCCACAGGCCAGGCCAGGCCAGGCCACAGGCCAGGCCAGGCCAGGCCACAGGCCAGGCCAGGCCAGGCCACAGGCCAGGCCAGGCCAGGCCACAGGCCAGGCCAGGCCAGGCCACAGGCCAGGCCAGGCCACAGGCCAGGCCAGGCCAGGCCACAGGCCAGGCCAGGCCAGGCCAGGCCAGGCCAGGCCACAGGCCAGGCCAGTGGCCTGGCCTGTGGCCTGGCCAGTGGCCTGGCCTGTGGCCTGGCCTGGGCCTGGCCTGTGGCCTGGCCTGGGCCTGGCCTGTGGCCTGGCCTGTGGCCTGGCCTGGCCTGGCCTGGCCTGGCCTGTGGCCTGGCCTGGCCTGGCCTGTGGCCTGGCCTGGCCTGGCCTGGCCTGGCCTGTGGCCTGGCCTGGCCTGGCCTGGCCTGGCCTGGCCTGGGCCTGGCCTGGCCTGTGGCCTGGCCTGGCCTGGCCTGGCCTGGCCTGGCCTGGCCTGGCCTGGCCTGTGGCCTGGCCTGGCCTGTGGCCTGGCCTGGCCTGGCCTGTGGCCTGGCCTGGCCTGGCCTGTGGCCTGGCCTGGCCTGGCCTGGGCCTGGCCTGGCCTGGCCTGTGGCCTGGCCTGGCCTGGCCTGGGGCCTGGCCTGGCCTGGCCTGTGGCCTGGCCTGGCCTGGCCTGTGGCCTGGCCTGGCCTGGCCTGTGGCCTGGCCTGGCCTGGCCTGTGGCCTGGCCAGGCCTGGCCTGTGGCCTGGCCAGGCCTGGCCAGTGGCCTGGCCAGGCCTGGCCTGTGGCCAGGCCAGGCCAGGCCTGTGGCCAGGCCTGGCCAGGCCAGTGGCCTGGCCAGGCCAGGCCTGTGGCCTGGCCAGGCCACAGGCCAGGCCAGGCCAGGCCACAGGCCAGGCCAGGCCAGGCCACAGGCCAGGCCAGGCCAGGCCACAGGCCAGGCCAGGCCAGGCCACAGGCCAGGCCAGGCCAGGCCACAGGCCAGGCCAGGCCAGGCCAGGCCAGGCCAGGCCACAGGCCAGGCCAGGCCAGGCCACAGGCCAGGCCAGGCCAGGCCACAGGCCAGGCCAGGCCAGGCCACAGGCCAGGCCAGGCCAGGCCACAGGCCAGGCCAGGCCAGGCCACAGGCCAGGCCAGGCCAGGCCACAGGCCAGGCCAGGCCAGGCCACAGGCCAGGCCAGGCCAGGCCACAGGCCAGGCCAGGCCAGGCCACAGGCCAGGCCAGGCCAGGCCACAGGCCAGGCCAGGCCAGGCCACAGGCCAGGCCACAGGCCAGGCCACAGGCCAGGCCACAGGCCAGGCCACAGGCCAGGCCACAGGCCAGGCCACAGGCCAGGCCACAGGCCAGGCCACAGGCCAGGCCACAGGCCAGGCCACAGGCCAGGCCACAGGCCAGGCCACAGGCCAGGCCACAGGCCAGGCCACAGGCCAGGCCACAGGCCAGGCCACAGGCCAGGCCACAGGCCAGGCCACAGGCCAGGCCACAGGCCAGGCCACAGGCCAGGCCACAGGCCAGGCCACAGGCCAGGCCACAGGCCAGGCCACAGGCCAGGCCACAGGCCAGGCCACAGGCCAGGCCACAGGCCAGGCCACAGGCCAGGCCACAGGCCAGGCCACAGGCCAGGCCACAGGCCAGGCCACAGGCCAGGCCAGGCCACAGGCCAGGCCACAGGCCAGGCCACAGGCCAGGCCACAGGCCAGGCCACAGGCCAGGCCACAGGCCAGGCCACAGGCCAGGCCACAGGCCAGGCCACAGGCCAGGCCACAGGCCAGGCCACAGGCCAGGCCACAGGCCAGGCCACAGGCCAGGCCACAGGCCAGGCCACAGGCCAGGCCACAGGCCAGGCCACAGGCCAGGCCACAGGCCAGGCCACAGGCCAGGCCACAGGCCAGGCCACAGGCCAGGCCACAGGCCAGGCCACAGGCCAGGCCACAGGCCAGGCCACAGGCCAGGCCACAGGCCAGGCCACAGGCCAGGCCACAGGCCAGGCCACAGGCCAGGCCACAGGCCAGGCCACAGGCCAGGCCACAGGCCAGGCCACAGGCCAGGCCACAGGCCAGGCCACAGGCCAGGCCACAGGCCAGGCCACAGGCCAGGCCACAGGCCAGGCCACAGGCCAGGCCACAGGCCAGGCCACAGGCCAGGCCACAGGCCAGGCCACAGGCCAGGCCACAGGCCAGGCCACAGGCCAGGCCACAGGCCAGGCCACAGGCCAGGCCACAGGCCAGGCCACAGGCCAGGCCACAGGCCAGGCCACAGGCCAGGCCACAGTCGTTTGCTCGGTCGGCGGAGCAGGATACGGGGCCTGACCGGATGGTCGGCCTCACCGGTCCCCCTAAGCCTTTATTACTTTATTTGATATTTTGCTGGTCTAGCTTGGTTCTTCTTTTCCTAGCTACCTATATAAAGCTACCTGGCGCCTTAACATTACAGGCAGATTACAGGAATATTTATGCTCAGTGTACGTGTTGTGTTTTTAGGGATAACCTGTTAAAAAGATGGATACGACAAGGTATTGAGCAGGCCGCTGAAACTCACCTCGCCCAGTCCCTGGATGAAGCGGACGGCGATGAGGGGGCCCACGCCCGCGTAGGCAGCCACAGGCACCAGCAGGCCGAACACCGAGTTGATGAGCATTCCCACGCCCAGGAAATACTTGGCGCCGTAGCGCTTGGCCAGAACTCCGAACGGAATCTGCGTCAGCACGTAGCCGTAGAAGAAGGAGCTCAGAATGTAGCTTTGGGTGTACGTGTTCCAAACGAACTCGCCGTCAGAGTCCTGCAACAGGGCAAATGAAAAGGGCATCGTGATTTGGGGGTGAAAATAAAATAAAAGGCGACGCGACGTCTTGTCATCTGCTCTCTTGACGCGCGCACGAGTCTTTCGGCGCCGTGTACGGAGCGCCAAGGCGAGCGGGTCCCGTCCCTTCCCTTCCGGGCTCCTCCTGAGGACGCACACGCGCACACGCGCGCGAGCGCGAGCGCTCCATGCGAGCGATGACAGAAGAGCACGGAGGGGAGTAGGTATGCGGTCCCCGACCCGACCCGCGGGCGGTGACCAGCGCGGCACGGCGCGCCAGCCGCCAGCCCATGGTCGGCACGGTCCGTCATCGCCAGCGTTTTGTTTCCGGATTTCACCTGACTCGTAGAGTATTCCGGTCATCCACTACACACTACACTACCACGGCGAGCACTGGCACTTACGGAGTCGTGGTTCTTGCCCGCCTGGCTGGAGCCGGGGCCGCAGTCCTCCACGTCCACGGCGTCGGGGGTGGCGTGCGGCAGCGCAGTGTGGTTCACCATGGCCACGATGGCCACCGACATGTTGGTCCTCATGACGTAGGCGTTGGCCATGCCCAGGAAGAGCAGCAGCGTCATGCAGTGCCGCGAGCCCAGGCATCCTGCAGCAGAAAGACAGGCGAGGGTGAGGTCAGGGGCGGCTGGGGAGGGGGAGGGGGAGGGGTGCGGGGCGGGGCGGGGCGGGCCGCGCCATGGCGGACACCGACTCGGGCGCGCGGAGGACGCGGAGAGGCCGCCGCCGCTCGTCCTGGAGGTGGATGGCTGCTCCGGCGGCAGCGGGGCCCGGACCTGGCCCGCCTGCCGGGGCCACAACGACCAGCCCCATGGAGTCCGATCGAGCGCGTACAGGGAAGACATCCATGACCTTCGGCACCGGCACCGCGCCAGCCGCAGCCGCACTCCTCCCCTCCGCCGCCCCTCAGGCTCAGCCAACAATGGCCGCGAGGAAGGGAGGGAAAATCGGCAACCGGCGGGAAAGTTTAAAGTCTGGTGCAGCACACACACACACATATATAGAATTGTGGGACGGCGGCGGCGGCATGCACTCCGCGCGGCTGCGTGGGCCAGAAGTGTGGAGCGCTTCACCTTATTTATTTCTGGTCGAATCACATCATCGCTGGGCCTCACTCGCCACTCGGCCTTCCTTGCGTCAGGGAAAGTGTACTCCCTACCGGCTCTCCTCCCCCGGCCCCCGCCCCGCGCCGCCCCGCTGGCCGCGGAGCACTGAATCAAAGCCATCAGTTCCTGAGTAGACTCTCGTAGGTCTACTTCAAAAATAAACCCTGGCCGTCCCGCCTTTCGCCGCAACGCTTGCGGGGGGTGGCGCCG
Source organism: Frankliniella fusca (assembly GCA_029379305.1). Taxonomy (NCBI): domain Eukaryota; kingdom Metazoa; phylum Arthropoda; class Insecta; order Thysanoptera; family Thripidae; genus Frankliniella; species Frankliniella fusca. Next base: position 7,833 of record JAHWGI010000951.1, on the reverse strand, counting down.
GCTGGCGGGGGCCGACGGGGGCAGTATGTATGAAGTCCAGAAATTACGTGACGCGCCTCTTGGCTTGCAGCCACGCCCCGCCGCGCGGCCTTGCTGCCAAGACGCTCGTCAACCGCTGCACCACTCCCTTCGCCCACGATCGCCGCCCCGCTCAGCCCCGCATGGCACACACTCGGGCACATGGCGTACAGTGGCGGACAGCGCGCTCGCCCACGTGATGGCGGCGGGGCGGCGGCGGCGGCGTAGGCCGGCCCGCAGTGCACGACGGCGTGACGGGACTGCCTCTCCCGCCAGGGGCTCCAGCGCACTTGTGACGTAGGCCGGCCGCCGGCCCGCAGTGCACGACGGCGTGACGGGACTGCCTCTTCCGTAGGCGACTCCTCTGTGACAGGGGCGACGAAGGCCAGCCCGCAGGACACGCCGGTGTGACGGGAGTGCCTCTCCTGCCAGGGGCTCCAGCGCACTTTTTGTGACGTAGGTCGGGGCGCAGAACAGGACGGCGTGACGGAACAGCCATCCCCGTAGGGTGCTAAAGGCGCGGAGCTCGCGAGACATGCAGGCAAGCGCAACAGGCCTGCCCGTCCGATAAGGATACGCCCTATCCTGTCATGCCTCGCCCCCCGCCGCCCCGCGCCGTGTTGGCGCCAATGTCCCGGGTGATCAATTAATCACTCGCGTCTCGGCCGGCCGTTCCGTTCCCACCCCGACCCGACCCGCCACCCGCCCGGGTACAACAAGGCTCGCCTTGCCTGCGGGGCAATGTCAAGGTCCACCCGACCCGACCGCCGCCGCCGCGGCCCCTGCACCGCGGCCCTCTCCGCCGCGCCAGCAGCGGGGACCGGGCAGGGGCAGGCCAGCCGGTAAACATGAAGCCATGCGGTAACCAAATGCCACGCGCCCCGAACAGTGCCGGCAACGACAGCACCAGACTGATGCGCAAAATATCGACGCCTGACCACCGACACCACCGCGGCCCGGCCAAGGGCCCGGCCCAGCTGCACCGAGACAGCACGCTGCACAGCGGCAGCGCCTACAGTGAGACCAGCCTAAGGTCGGTCTTTTCCCCACCCCCTCTCGCCTGTAAACTCCTATGCTGCCCGTGCTTTGAAAAGACCGACCTTAGGCTGGTCTCACTATAGCTCGTCAACGCGTGGGAGTAGCGGATCACAGCCCCGCCTCGCCTTGCCCTGCGCCCCTAAGGAGTGTCCAGCGTGGCCAGGCTCGGCCGGGCACAGGCGCGGCGCGCCGCCGACAAAGTAGCGAGACAAGTCGAGTCGAGAGGGCGCAATTAAAAACGGCGCAGCGGTCCTGGGCGGCGCGCCAAACGGAGAGGGGAGGAGAGGGAAGCCGTCAGTCAGTCTGCTAGGCGTCTCGTGCCGTGCCGCCCCACCCCGCCCCGCCCCCACCGCCCTGATTAACAATAGAACTTTTGCCCTTATTAATTGATTTCGCCCACATCCACACGACAAGGCCCGTTGCCTGCCCGTCACGTGTACAGCAGCGGGGCGCTCGCTGTCGGGCCAACAGGAGCGCGCCGGCCAGCGAACAGCAAGGCGGGGGGATAGAGGTAAGGAAAAAAAGCGTCGCTAAACGACAGGGAAGGACGTTGTCACGTCGTCTCGTCTGCTTCTGACTGACGCCGCTTAGTTTTCTCCTCTGTTTTGCCCCTTACACTCCAAGGTTATGCTTTGAAGCAAATCCGGCCTTTTTCATACAAAGAGAAGGGTCACTTTTTGAAAATTTGGTTGCGTGCCTGGTTGTGGAACAGGAAGGTCCAGTACTGCGGGTTTCGGCTCACCCCGACCCAGCCCAGCCGGCCCCTCTCCGAGAGTGTACGGCTATTCTTCTCAATCTGACAAGCTGGCGACGACATAATCCACTCTGCGCTCACGGTACATCGCAATTGTATTTGACGTCACATGTTCATTCCTGATTTAAAAAATAAATAAAAATAGGCACTCCTAACGGGGTCCTAAAAATTCTAGTAAATGACAAAATAGGAAAAAAAATGGGGGGAGTACAACGGTACATTTCCGCGTCGCGCTACCTGCTTTAATCTAATTTTTTTGGGAGTGTACCGAATGCATACGGCTTGACCCACGAGCGCGTGCTCTTCTATTTTTACAACAGACGCAGTCGTGTGACGGTAGGTGCAGGGTACATCGGCCCGGCCCCAGCGCCTACACTGCAAAAAATAAAGCTAATTTTTATTCGGAAAAATACCGGGAAGTGAGCTGCGCATACTCGATCGGAACATGATTATTCGATATGCTCACGAACGAGTGCGGGCCAGGCTATATCAGGCGCAGAGCGCAGCCTGGCGCGGCGCAGCGCAGCAAGGCGATAACCGTTTTAGCCGAGCGAAGTATAAGCTCTCTCGCAGCCTCTCTCTCTCTCTTTCGGGTTGAGTCACGGTCCCCAGCGCGGATGGTATTACATAACTTTTGGCTCCGCTGTGCGCCTCCGCGCCACGCCGCGCCGCACAGAGCGAGCGCAGACATACTCGCAAATGGCTTCACTCTCCGTGAAACAGGCTAGCATTGCGTCTTATCATTCCGAGCAGAAAGACTGAAATTTGAAAAGAATTTTGAAGTCGAGCCAAAAAAAACATTAAAAAAATACACGATTACTGCATACAATAGTTCTATCACTCCAGGATATTTCTTTGTTCGTTTTGCGACAGTGTGCCGAATGACATGGCGAAGCGACGCTACCCACAAGCTGCCGCCAGTGCCAATCACGAACCATTAGGCGCGACATTTGCGAACAACGTGGACTTCCAGTAACTCGTCGCCAACAAGGACGAACACCCACCAGGGCAATTACGACCATGTAGGAGCAAAGCGCGGGGCAGCGAGGCGCGGCGCGGACCCGCAATAACACAAATGCAGCCCCAAGTTATTTCTTGATTGGCTATGGGCGCCTCGAGAAAGTGATTCGAGAAAAAAAACTAGCACGAGCCATACATTTATTGAATCATGCAGTCAATCCGAGGCGAGTCTGCATTGTACAGTGACTCTGCATTCCAAGGAACGCGGCGGGGCGGGGCGTGGCGGGGCGGGGCGTGGCGGGGCGGGAGCGAGGTAGCTGCGCCCATACCGTGCCGGCGAATCCATCCATCAATGGTGCGCTCGAAGCTGAAGATTATAAGTCAACATTTTCCTCCTAAGTAGAGTAGAATAATCTCGAACGGGCAGCGACATGCAAAAGAATGCGCAAAAGCGCCATCGTTGGAGGAGGACAGGTGAGGTGGGCAGAACAGGTGGGCCGCGGCCGGGCCAGGCCGGGCCAGGCCGGGCCAGGCCAGGCCAGGCCAGGCCAGGCCAGGCCACAGGCCAGGCCAGGCCACAGGCCAGGCCAGGCCAGGCCACAGGCCAGGCCACAGGCCAGGCCACAGGCCAGGCCACAGGCCAGGCCACAGGCCAGGCCACAGGCCAGGCCACAGGCCAGGCCACAGGCCAGGCCACAGGCCAGGCCACAGGCCAGGCCACAGGCCAGGCCACAGGCCAGGCCACAGGCCAGGCCACAGGCCAGGCCACAGGCCAGGCCACAGGCCAGGCCACAGGCCAGGCCACAGGCCAGGCCACAGGCCAGGCCACAGGCCAGGCCACAGGCCAGGCCACAGGCCAGGCCACAGGCCAGGCCACAGGCCAGGCCACAGGCCAGGCCACAGGCCAGGCCACAGGCCAGGCCACAGGCCAGGCCACAGGCCAGGCCACAGGCCAGGCCACAGGCCAGGCCACAGGCCAGGCCACAGGCCAGGCCACAGGCCAGGCCACAGGCCAGGCCACAGGCCAGGCCACAGGCCAGGCCACAGGCCAGGCCACAGGCCAGGCCACAGGCCAGGCCACAGGCCAGGCCACAGGCCAGGCCACAGGCCAGGCCACAGGCCAGGCCACAGGCCAGGCCACAGGCCAGGCCACAGGCCAGGCCACAGGCCAGGCCACAGGCCAGGCCACAGGCCAGGCCACAGGCCAGGCCACAGGCCAGGCCACAGGCCAGGCCACAGGCCAGGCCACAGGCCAGGCCACAGGCCAGGCCACAGGCCAGGCCACAGGCCAGGCCACAGGCCAGGCCACAGGCCAGGCCACAGGCCAGGCCACAGGCCAGGCCACAGGCCAGGCCACAGGCCAGGCCACAGGCCAGGCCACAGGCCAGGCCACAGGCCAGGCCAGGCCAGGCCACAGGCCAGGCACAGGCCAGGCCACAGGCCAGGCCACAGGCCAGGCCACAGGCCAAGGCCCACATGGCAGCGCTACACCTGCTCTCAGCGGCAACGCCAGGCCACAGGCGCTGGCCAGGCAGGCAGGCCAGGGAGGCCCCGGAGAGGGTCTCCTAAGGCCAGGCCAAATGCCAGGCTTGCAGGCAAGGAGGCACAGGGCCAAGTGATCACAGAGGGCATCAGGGCTCCACGGCATCAGGCACCAGCGTATCAGCGCACGTGGCCCATGGCACGTAAGACCAAGGGCCCAATCTACCTAGCGCCACAGGCCAGGCAACAGCGTCCAGGCTTACGGGCCAGGACAAGTGGCAGGCAATGGCACATGCCATCAGTTCAGGAATGCAAGCGGCACGAGGGGCGATAAGGCTCAAGGCCCCATGGCCAGGTCCAAAGGTCAAGGCGGCAAGGCCAGTCCAAGGCAGCACGGACAGGCAGCAAGGAAGGCTCGAGGCCCAGGCACGGTCAGGCGAGGTCCATCAGAGCAAGTCAGGACACCCAGGCAGTGGCTCAGAGCCACACAGGACTCGGACCAGGAAGGGGCTCAGGCCAGAGGACCAGGCTCAGGAGCGCCACAGGCAGGTCAACAGGCAACGAGGCCAAAGGCAAGGGCACTGAGCACAGGCCACGGCACCAGGCAGGCTCAGAGCGCCACATGGCACAGGCCACGCGACACATAGAGGCCCTAGGCCACGGCCAGACTGGCTAGGTCACTAGCGCACAAGGCAGCCAGGCCATTAGGACCGGTAAGGCTCAAACTCACACCTTGCGGGTGGCCCAACAGGCAGGCAATTGGCAAAGGCCAGGCTCAGGCCCACAGGAATGGCCTGGCTACTATAACACCGTGCCAGGACCAGGCCACAGGCCCGGCAGGCCGGCCAGGCAGTCCGGGCGGCGAGGCAAGGCACCAGGCCTATGTAAGACAGGAATGGCGAGACATTCAGGCAGGGCCATCCAACGGCCAGGCGGCCAAGCGCCAGGCAACGGCAAATCACGGAAGGCAGGCCCGGTCCCAGGCTGGCAAGGCCAGGCAGTCAAATGTGCCCAGCCAGGCCACAGGCCGGGAGCAGGCAAGGCTCAGGCCAGAAGGAAAGGCCACGGCAGGCAGGCAGGC